>JZKD02S2200263.1:36957-115231 GCA_000966675.3 Picea glauca
AACTCAATGCATCATAATGAAAAAAAAGTTTTATCATCATATAAATCCAGATCACTTGCGAGCAAGTGTCCTCAAAGAATAAGTTTGGTATGTGCGCCAGAGCGGGATGTTACATTTGGTTCCAACATATAACATTGCTTCAAACTTTTCTTTATCGCAACATATCACATCAGGTCAAAAAAAATTATGTGCAACACATCATACTTTCTCAAACTTTTTTTCATCAGGACAAAGGGAAATGTTTTAAAATAATTCCTTTGCATTGTTCGATTGTTTGATTCATCACATAGACCAAAAATTTTCACTTGTAGAGGATGAATTTTTATTCCCTTGTGATATATTGCACAAATTTTCTTTTCATGTGACACATTGCATCTCCTCAAACTTTTGATCTCGTGACACATTGCATCGCACCAAAGTTTTATTTTGTGCAATACATAAGGCCAAAACACGATGGTGTTTTCCTTGTTTCGGACAAGGAAGATGCATTGCTGGTAATGAGAGGACAAACAAACAAAATTGCACATGCATAGTCAAAAGGCCATGGTTGTCTAAGAGATATGACGACCATGAGGTGACTATAAAAGTGTTGGAGGAAATATGCTTCTATAGAACGATTACATAAGGTCCAGTTCCTCAACTGAGTTCCATGCCTAAGCTATCAGGCTTTGTGTCAAGGAATGGATGGAAGATTGTGTGGTCTACCCAACCTAAGTCGAGTTCCATGACAAGTCTGGCCCCAAGGAATGGGTAATGGAAGATTATTAGATGGTTTTCTAACAAAATCAAATGAAGATGAAAATACAGACAAATCACATCAAAACATAGATTACATAAGGGAAATGCCTTACAGTCTAACAATATGTCAAAACATAGATTACATAAGGGAAATTCCTTACAATGTAACAATATGATAATATGAAGCAAAATCATCTCGAACAGGTCACATCATGACATAGATTACATAAGGGAAATGCCTTACAAGAAGAAAAATGATCCCTGAAGTTATCGCAATATAAACTACAAGACTGCAATACGAGATTCCCATAAGCACAAAGTTAGCGGATAGATTCTAAACCTCATCATCACCGTATAAAATGAAAATTATAGTATATATACAATTAGAGACTGGGACTTAAATGTTCATATCAATTGATATATATTGCTTCAGCAATACTCTGAATGAAAACTGGATAGTCATCATACACCTCTCTCCAAATAGCATTGATACGACTCATCTTTAAGTAGTTGTGCCATATTATGGTTCTAACAAATTCTTTAGGAACTCCAAAATAATATAATCATTTCCGTGGCCTTGTCCATGTATTCTTCATAATTATATTCTTCTTTGAAATTCATGGCCTCTCTTATATTTCTCTTTTGAAGATGCTCAATACTTCGACTGCGCTTCCATGGTGGACAACTCCCTTTGTTTTCCACAACTACTGCATTTCTCGTTAGAATTTTCATTTTCATTAAGACCAAGTAGGAATCTAGATAGCGTATTCCCCATCAATGTAAAGGAACTGCAATGCAAATGCATCAAAAAAGGGATTTTCAATCTCTTGCATGTTGCTATGATATTTTTCAATTTATGAATATATATAAAGATAGAGTGAAGCCACTCTCTTATAGAGAATAATCACAGAAGTTTATTGTGTTGGCCTAATCTTCTAAAATCCAAAATTTGATATCTAAAACTCCATATATGGTTTAAACCTGATAATAACAATAATGAATCATATCTCAAACCCTACCTCCCTTGTTCCATGACTTGGGGAATTTCCTTTCCATCTAGACATCCTAGAATTTGGATCTGAATACCTTCTACGTCTTCTTGTTCAACTAACTCAATAGCTTTCTTCATTGTTTTTCTGAATGGGTCTCTCTTCTCTATTTGTTTTCTGGATGGAAATTTTCTCTAGTTATGGGGTGATATGGAGCAATATGGAAATAATATTAGGCTTTTTTGGTCAAAAATCCATGACAACTTGCACAAAAAGAATTTCATGTGCTAACATATTTGAAATCCCAAACATAATTTTTTTTAGATATTCACATGTTCATTAGGCTTGCATTACACATAATAATAGTATGAGTCATTTCATAAACTTATTAGTCCCCGCCCTAGGCGTAGAGGGACTATAGCAATCAATAAATCATTGACTGCATATTACTTTGTCCTTTGACCCGAAATATTTTCACAATACCTATTGTTGGAGCTATGGAAATAAAAACATATATTTTTATATAATAAAAAGTAACATATATGTACTGATCTAATTGGATAAGATATTGGAGGTCTTACTATCGGCTTCGCTATTCCCAATGTTATACATGATGACATATCCAAAGTATTTGATCATATATGGTCTTTTTTTAATGATATATTTTTGTTATGCATTTGTCGAGAGTGGATTAATGCTAGAATTAATTCGAATGTTTGGTTTTGCATTTTATGCTAGGTAAATTTATGGCAATGTTAGATATGGTGGCATATCCAAAGTTTAGCTTTCCAAAACATTCTATGGTATTCGAACTATTCTTACAAAAAATGTAATTTTACTTTTTGGGATACGTCAGAGTCCTGCCACATTTAATTTTTTTCTTAAATGTTTATAGTGCATTTATAATAGAATTAAATGTTTACCTAACATGCTTGTTAGTGTTGAATGGTTACTTAAAAGGATTGTTACAAGACATTTTCTTTTGTTTTTAAATTTTTTATGCTCTAGCGGAATTGCTGGTTCGGTGGTCCATGCTTGCTTTTTTCATGCCACTGATTTCTTATTTGCATGTTGTCGTTGTTCTTGCTTGCCTGTTCGTGTTGTTGCAGTTTGGACATTTGGGTTTCTGCAATTGCGATTGGAACAACATCGTTCCTGGTGGGGTGGTTGTTGCTTGCTTCTTTCTTGGTTGTATGTTGTTTATTGTTTATTGTTTCGACTTTGCAGGGTACCAGTCCTACGGCCGCAGTTGGGCCTTTTAGTACTTATTAGTTGGGTTCTTCTTTGGTGCTTGTTATTGTTTGGCCAGGGTTTGCAAATTTTGGGATGCTGCATCTATGGTTGGATCTTTTGTTGCATTTTTCTTTGCACTGCAGAGTGCATAGAATACTATTAAGATAAAATAACAGACTAAAGAATTGCAGGTGGTGTAAATTGCATCTGTTACGTGTTGAAGCAAAGTTTGTTGGCCTCAAAATATATTTCATGGCTTCCGATGATTTTTACATGGATTCTGTCTTGCTATGGTTTTATAGTTATGACAATGTCTTTTGTTGTGTGGGAGATATAGTTGTTCTCTCCCTTTTACTTTCCTGTTGTAAACTACGTTTGACTTTAGTTTTTCACGTTTATGTGGTCATTCCAAGTGACCGTCGTTATGTTACATAGTTGGCCACTTTTATGGATGTGGCTTTGCAAATAGGTTCTATCAGACTATGACAGGTCGTGTTCAGTATATACATTAGCTTTCCTGAATTAGTTTTCTTTAAAAGAATCCTGGGCAGAAGAGAATGCAATTTATGAAATTATAGGTTTCTTGGACCGCAGAGCCGTCATCCCACACTTAGCCAGCTTTTGCATCGCGGGTTGATGGGGTAGGTGACTGAAAATTGACAATCGAAGAGTTTCACCTTATAGAAATTGAGAATCGGTCAGCAGCGAGAGTTTCGCGATCATTTCGACCGACTGCAGTTGGGTTCCATACTTAGCCAGTATTATGGATGTGCCTTTGCGGATAGGTTGTATCAAACTATGGTGTATACAATAGCATTTATGAATTAGTTTTCTTTAACAGTAGGGCTCCTGGACATAAAACATTAAAATTTATCAAATTCTAGGTTTCCTGGACAACATAGATTAAACATAGGAAATATGTAATTTTATAGAGTAGATATATATAGCCTTCACAGAGCCGTCATCCCATACTTAATCAGTTTGTGCATCATGTGTTGTCAGGGTAGGCAGCTTGAAATTGACAATCAAAGACTTCGGAGATATAGAAATTGACAATCGGAATTACGGACTATTTGAATTTGAAGGTCGTCATGTCCAAAAAAGTTAACATTGTCGAAATAGTTTACTTTACGTGCATTTTACATACCTTGGTAGACAAAAAAGACAAAAAAAAATAGTGAGCATTTTTTTGATCGCGGGTTCATGGCATAGTGGGATCTAGGTTCGATCCCTTTTATTCTGTGTCTTACAAATAGCACAAACAGTTCCACGATATACAAAATGAAAATCGAGCTTGCTTGGGCACTATTTGAATTTCAAGGGCTCTAGGTTCGGTCCATGTTGTTTTGTGTAATACAAATAGAACAGACAGTTCCGCGATATACAAAATGAAAATCGAGCTTTCACACTATTTGAATTTCAAGGGCTCTTGCAAAACAACTATCATTCTCAAATTAATTTTCTTTGCGTACGTTTTACATATGCTCATGAAAAAAAACATAACAATAGTAGTAACATTTGTTACATAGGGCTCCATCCCCACTACCTTCTGCGCTTCCCAATACACATTAAATATGCTTTGAAAAGTTAGAACTGAGTAGACGGGTTCGAAAAGATGGGCTTTAATAACTGGAAAGCTCGAGGACATCTCCAATTAAAATGAATATACTAGAAAATATTATGGGATCTGGTAATTTGTTTTTGCCTTCATTTTAAATTTATGAAATTATTATTATTTTTTTTTCCTTCTGCAGTTTTAGTTTTATTCAAAGCTTCGGCATAGTCAACGAATGTGTCGACGACAGAGACCTTCACATCATGTCCCTCTTTAATATTAGGCATTTCAAAATGATGGGCTTTAATAAGTGGAGGACATCTCCCATTAAAATGGATAGACAGTTGAATATTATGGGATCTAGTAATTTCTTTTTGCCTACATTTTGAATTTGTGAAATACTTTTTATTTTGTTTTTTGCCTGTGCATTTTTAGTTTTCTTAAAATCTTCGGCAATGTTCATGAACGTGTCAGCCACAGAGGCCTTGACATCATGTCCTTCTTTAATATTGTGCATATCTTAGATGTCAGATTTCAGAATCTGCTCAGATATGGGAATTTTAATACGTGATGGTGGTCACTATTGAGCGTACATATTCAAAAAGATTGGCATTAATAAGTGAAAATATCGAGAACACCTGTCATTAAAATGAATCAACACAAAATCTATGGTAAGCCATCCAGCCTTGCTTTTAAATACGTATTTCCATTTCTCTCTATGATCAAAGAGTTACGCTTTAGGGTGCCTTTGTTCTAATGTTCCTGGTCATGCACATGTAAGACAACTTAGAGATGTGATGGACAAGCAGATGAAAGAATAGAGCCTGGTTTTATGTGACGTGAGTTTTGAGAAAAAACAAAACTCTGTTATACAAAGAGAAACTCAGAGAGGACAAAAAAAATAGAACAAGTATGTTCTGGTTGGTGTTCTCCCTGTGTTCGATGCTTTGGTTCGTTGAAAATGCTAGCTGGAGATTTTTTGGTTGAACTTCTTTTTTTTATTGTTTGGAATTGTAATGGATTTTGAGGTCAGGTGAAAAATAGTTCTTCATTTAAGTATATATCTTCTTCCAACAACACAGATTTGGCAAGTGTATCAATTTGTATAGTTTGCAGAAGTATTTGTCTACCTCGGAGGCGGGTAGCAGAAACTGTATGGGTGGATAAAATGACATGTTATCACTGCAAAAGTTTCTATTTCATAGTATGGTGACCTGCATGTGGGTCTAGTAGTTGACTTGACAGAAAGATATGTTCTTTTTGAAAGTTTGTTCGGTTTCCTCTAGATGTAGTTGCAGACTCTACATATTTGGCATCACCTCTGAACATTCTAGACCTTTCTGTGGGCCGCCATATCTCCATAGCTATGAAGAAAGATATATTATGATGCCATATACAACATTTGATGCACTTGCCACACCTGTTCTGGTGCATTCTGCAGCATTTGATGCACTTGCCACACCTCTACTGCCCGAAGAAGTTATGTACCTCAACATAGTTGTTTTTTGCATTTGGGTTGGATGTTCCTTCCAATTTACGGTAATAAAAAAAGGAAGTTCCACATATAAATCATCTGACAGGATTCTCAACCAAAAATATGATCGAATATAGGGAGAATACTAGTCACTATGTACTTGAATTATTTTTCGTTGCTTTAGCTGTTGTGACATAGACCGACTCCTTCCACTTTGAAATCAGCATGAATGGAATTTGTAAGTTGTCTCAGATGTCAAGGGTCAGGAACATTGAAAGAAAATCACCTTAAATCCCAGCTTTTTGACAGCAAAGGGAAATTAATACTTGACAAAGAATGGAATGTTGAATAAATAGGCATTGCAAGTAGGTCATATCTAGAAGAGAGAAGATATTCAAAAAAGTGGGATAGATGTACTTGGCAATACCGATTAAGTACAAAACTATGAAGAAGCTTCCTCAATGTACATATTTTAAATTGGTCGATGAAACACCCCTGTGTGGTTAAATATGAAACACAAGGTTTTCTTTTTGTTGCCCAGTACTTCAATCTAAATAAAAACCTCATTATTCTTTGTTTACATTTTACATGTAAGAATAATCTTTCATAGGCCATACTTATGTGGCGGTGGCCCTATATTTAAAGAAAGAAATTGGAGGACCCATGCTGCTCCCATTCTTCGGGTTCCGTGGATAGAATTAATAATGAGTAATGACAAGGTGGATGAAATATTGATGCAATGTTCATGTGAAGTTTGTTGGATATATTGTAGCTTCTTCTATTTGATAATATCTATGCATATACACTAATATCAATAGTATTGGAATAAATACAAAAAAAAATTCTCTTCGACAAATCTTAGGAAATTATGTTTGGGTTTGTGGTATTCAATAACTATGTCCAGTGTTCAGTCATATACATCTTCTAGCCTAAGAACTTCTGTAATCTGCAATTTATGCTTTAATTACTAAAAAGTCACACCAAATTTTGATTGCATTTAATTTAATTTAGATATTGATGTTTATGGAGAGCCGGTGTTTGTTGATCTCATTGCAATGAATACAATATGAATAGATGATAAGGAGTTTATGTCGTTGAGACTACAATGCAAATTCATGTTTCTTGTTGCACTATGTACATGTTGCAGTCAAACGTTTTGAGGTTCCAGCGAAATTTGCAAGCCGAGAAGCATCTTGCAAATTGGGAGATCACTTGCATTTGAAAGAACCAATCCATTAATATACATTGCTATGAATACTATTCAAATAAATATGAAAAATTTGTTCATTGATAGATGCTAGTATGAAAAATATTGAAATAGATATCATAACTTTTTCTTGGCCAATACTTGCCCAGTTATCTGGGCACCGGGCCCCTAGTTCGTGGTACACAACACCTATGTCCCATGTTTCGTCATATACATGTTGTAGCGAAACAACATTGGTGATTTTTTCCTTTCCATACTTGGCCAATTTTATGCCTGCCCCTACAGGGCTGGCACTTGTGAACCCAACTACCTATCATTCCGCAATATACATCTTGCACTAAAAAGATCCACGATATACAATTTCAACGCAGGTTCCTTGTACACATTGACTTCGTTCAAAGTATTTGTCGTTGCTTTCGATCCCTAGCAACTTCACATCCTTCCTGATATACGTCAACAATGATCTTACTAGTGAGAAGTGGAGAAAGTGGTACGAACAATACCTCCATCATCTGCAAATTCATGCTTTAACATCTTCATCTATATCCTCGCACGACGGATCCAACTGAGCACTGTTGCTTTCCATACTTAGCCAATTTTATGCCCACCACTGTGGGGTCGACACTTGTGAACCCAGATTTTCTTCTGCGAGATACTTAGTGTTATGGGGCCAATGCTTGCGAACCCAACTACTTATCATTTTGTAATATACATCTTGCACTGAAAAGATCCGTGATCTATAATTTCACCATAGGTTCCTTGTACACATTGACTTCGTTCAAGGTATTTGTTGCTTCTTTCCATCCCTAGAAACTTCACATCCTTCCTCATATACATCAACAATGCTCTTACTAGTGACAAGTGGAGAAAGTGGTACGAAATATACCTTCGTCATCTACATGAAATCCTCGCATGACAGATCCGACCGAGCATTGTTCCTTTCCATACTTAGCCAATTTTATGCCCGTTGTTGTTGGGCCGATGCTTGTGAACCCTAATGTTCTTCTGTGAGATACTTAGTTCTTTTTCCCTTCTCTTGCTCTCGTATATTATCTACAATTCCACTGCCAACACCTCTGTCCTTTTTCCCTTATTTTCTTCCCATGTATTATGGGACTATAAAATATGGACATGATATTCTATAAAGCACGCACAAATTCCGCATTCCATACCTTGCGACATTTTCGATTGCGGGTTCTCGGGCACGCAGACGAGCTCATAAATGGGGATCCATTGTTCTGTAGCCTACAACTAGCACCCAGAATTATGTGATATACAAATTGACAAGTGAATTTGTGGACTAGCTAAATCCACATTACACTTCTATTGTTCTGTGTCCTCCAAACAACACTCCCAGTTTCACGATATAGAAATTGACACATGAAATGCAGAAATGGAGGAGTATAGATTACCATTGTTTATGGATGCCAATCCCTGTGAGATATCTAATAGTATCTAAAACAATTTTTAGAATACTAAATTAGCACTTATTAGTGACAACTAGACACAGAGGTACAAAACAGTTGGAATTGCAGTCTTCGCAGCATAAAAATTGACTATTGGACATCGTCCTCTCTTCCGTCTTACAGATTATGCATTCAAATGTTTGGAGCAATATACTTAGAAGGTCTGAGCCTCGCCTCCTCTGCAGATACCTTCCCAGCCTATTTTCGATTTTCATTTTGCTGGGTTCACGAAATATGAATCTCCAGCATTGGTAGGTTGGCATATCTTTATTTCCATCTATACAATCAAACAACAAATCCGACCAATTGTTGTTGCTTTTGATACTTGGCCAATTTTATGTCCACGGTTGCTACGTTGGGACCAATTTCAGTTCCATCTATATCCTTGCATGGAGAATTGAACCGGCAACTGTTCCTTTTCATACCCACCGACATTTTTTATCACGGGTTCTTGGGTGGGCAGGCTCAAAATTGGCCCTCCATTGTTGCGTGTGTTACAAATAGCACCCAAAATTCCGCAATATACAAATTGAGAAGTGGAGCTGGGGACTAGCTAACTCGATATTGCACTTCTTTTGTTTCGTGTCCTCCAAATAGTCCTTTAAGTTCCGCGATATAAAAATTCACACACGAAATGCAAGGCTCGTGGGGTGGATATTGTCATTGTTTATAGATACTAATCCCTATGAAGTATTTAACATAATCTAAAATATTATTTCAATACTAAATTACCTCTTAGTACTAAAAACTAGACACAAGTGTGAGTCTGACATCATCCGCTCTTCCAACATCATTTTCTCTTCTGTGTTACAAATTATGCATTCAAATTATTTACTCCAGTCCTCTGCAATATACAAATTGACTACTAGGTTCACATCTTGTATTGAATATTTCCCTAATCTACAATTCCACCGCCGACTCCTTTCTCCTTTTCCCCTTTTCCTCTTCCCCTATATTATGGCTCTCATTATCTCCATGTATATAATCATACCTTAGGAAATTTTATGTGCATGGTTATTGGGATGGCAATCTACAATTCTATCGCGTGCTTCTCGAACTCACAATCTTCACTGTACCACAGTTGACAAATGTGCTTCCTAATATACATTTTCTATGCTCTTACTAATGACTCTTACAAGGGACAGTCGCACACAGCAATACAAAATAGTTCGCATCCAACCATTCGCAACATAGAAATTGACTACCAGGTTCCTACATCATCCCCTCTTCCATGTTACAGATTGTGCATTCAAATGTTCCGAATAATACAATTTGACCATCCAAACCGCTGACCCTATTTTGGATCCTCCTGTTCACGGATTCACGAAATCTCAAATTCTTAGTCAGTGTTTCAAGTTAGCGCATTCGAAGTCTACTGCTTCTTCTTCCTTGATATGCATATTGCACTCAAAATTTCCGTGATTTACATTTCCACCGCAGACTCGTTGGTCCTTTTTCCCTTTTCTTATTCCCTTGTATTATCACGTTGTGGTTATATACATAGTCACCTTTCTATAAACACAGCTTCCATCATTGGTGGGTTGAGATATCTTTATTTCCATCTATATAATCACACAACTCCTCTGACCAACCGTTATTTCTCTTCATACTTAGCTAATTTTACACCACAGTTGTCGAGTTACACGTATTGCAATCAAAAAGTTTCGAGACATACAATTTGAGCCTGGCACCCTCACCTTCAACAATTGTACCTTGCAACCCTATATTGTAGCGGTTTTTCTCCCCTCCCCGTGACCTCTGTACTTTCTTGCTATGCAATTAGAAACCTTTGATGCTAACAGGTCACCATGCAGGAACCGTCAACATTGTCATTAATGGGTGAAAAACATGAGGAGATATCCCATTATTATGCATTAAACCAAGATGTGCAGAAACTTATTTTGTCCCTTCCGATTTTTCATCTCCAACATGCGTCGTTGTTTTAGGCCGCTCAAGAAATCTGCGATGCTTAATCACTCATTGCAATATCCACCATGTTCGCATTTCTATATATACAATTAGTAGTGTTTAATGTTAACAACGCATCATGCAACAGCCATCCAGATTGCCATTAATCAACGAAAGTCTCGAGGACATCTCCCATTCACACACTTTCGACCAAAATTTGTGCAGGGTTATATTATCCCTTCCAACCTTTCATTTCATTCATCGTCTGGAACAAATAAATGTCTTTGTAAACCTATGGCAGTGGGTCGACAGTATTTTTGTGGAGATACAATAAATATGTTTATAGAAGAGGACCAAAGGTTCCAGTGGTCCAGGGCATACTTTTACTATTCATCTCGTTCCACCCAGAACAAAGTGATTTGGACCTCTAGAATTGCTCGTGCAGGCTAGTTCCCTGAGGTTTTTGACTGTAAGGAGGTGGTCTCTTCATGCGCCGAAAAATATATTTCAGGCCAAACAATTATTCCACTGTGCGACCATTCTCCTGTTTCTTTGCCACCTCAGCTCTTTCGCAAGATGTTGAAATTGTCGAAACCAACATTAACATTCAAAGGACAAGACTGCAAGCAGTTTCTAGAAAAACATCATAACGTGTTGGAAATCTTAGCCAAATTCCTCGAAGACCCGACAACAGTTCCTAAAGACATCACAAGGTTGTAGGTAAGTTCCTTTAGAAATCCATTCATGAAAATTGCTTGGTTGTTTACAAGAATAACAAGACAGGCATCCACAACAAGCATTTCCCATATAATTATTTACATTTTGTATTTCACAATCAAGGAACAATACATTTTCAATTGGGAAAAGCTAATATCCATTGAACTTTGTTTCCAGTTGTCACAATTCAAAGAATTGATTGAATTTTATATGTCATCCTACTTGATTTTCGCAAATGTTTATTGTTGCCCGATTCCAAAAATTTCTCTTTCCAATAAAATAAATTGTGGATTCAACCTAGTAACATTCTAGCATGACGCCCTATGGAGACACAAGGCCTTCCATTGTTTTTATGAAGTTTTTAATGGATTTTTCTTAGTTTTTAAATATTTACTGATAGGAAAGGATGTTCCACGGATGTCTGGCCACGCAAGCAATTTTTTGAACAAAAAGGGCACACTTGAACAAAAGGAAAATTAGAGTCTCCTCATGGTCTTTGGCTCTAAGGAAAATCCTACCTTCCTTCCATGCCACATCATGAACAAGATGTTTGTTGCAGAAATAGCAAGGCAATGCAACCACTGGTTGCATTTTTTCCATGACAAGAAAAAAAACAGTTCATTCCTTTGCCCTAGAAATTCAGAGACTTTGTGTGCAGAAACATCAACAACACTGACAAGTTTTCCACCCATTTCAAGAAATTGAACCTAACGTACGTCGAAAGGATAAAAGGCTTCGACCCCAATGGAATTTTTGGAGAACATTTACTGGGTGTTGGGTTTAACACCTCTTTTATCCATAGACACCTGACCCAAGACAGGGACAGTGTCAACAACAATCTTGCTTCTACCCATTACGACACAGACACATTACAAAGAGAAACTGAATTGTACAGACAACATGGTAAATTATCCGGTGAGAACAATACCCAAACCCCCTGCCAGAACTCCCAAGAGAACAACACCATAGAGCATCACTTTGACGGTCCATCTCAGTAAGAAAGCAACCCAAAAATCTTCGAACGAAGGAGGAGATAAGAACCCTCCTTGTATAAATATTAATAGTTCTCAGAAAGTTCCATTGGCGAAGAAGAGAAAAAACAATGCAAGGCACGTGGAGGAACCCAAAATTGATAGTGGAAAACTGCGAATTGAAATTGAAGTTGAGAAGATGCAGAAACTTGGGTCGTTCATGGTGGATATATCTGACACCGAATGTTTTGACATAGATGAATCCTTTGTAATCCAGAGCACTATTTTTGACATCCAATCTAAAAGTATGGTCATTGAAAAGAGAGATGTAACAAATAGGAAAGGCAAATCTCGAACAGAGATTGACTTTAGCCAAATGACCCCGTCCAAAATCTGCTCATTTCACCAGGTAATTGGTGACGTTCTTCGTGATTACATTGGAGGAATGGAGACAGATTATGCCAATCTGAAACACCACCTTAACGAATTTGAACATGATTTCATTGCAACACTATAATTTGCCATTCCTTTGGAAAAAATCGTGCCTTCTACCACTGCAGTGAAGATGAAAGTATCCTATACCCTCTTTACATGCTCCAGAGCCCTTTTAGAGAACAACATCAACTAAAGAATGCAGCTAGTTACTGAAGCCTCTGAAACATCACAAAATTTAGTTTCCTTCGGAAAGAAGGCCAATGATTTGCTTGAACATTTGGAGGCGAATTTTAAAAAGGAACATCTTTTCTGTCATCAGGTGTTGGACCCTTTTGCCAAATATGCCCTGAACACATTGGAACTAAAATGAAGACAGGAGAAACTCCACTCCCCAAAGCACACCAAAAAAGTAAAATCATGATGGAAAGAAAAACTTGAGAACCTGCACCTCATTTTCAAATCATGTAAACAAGTCATATCAGAAAGGGGAAATTTATTCATAAGCCTGCTCCAGATGGACTTAGTTGGAACTACCAACGAGGTTGAAGATCAAAACTTAATTCTCAAATCCTTGTCAATCACCAAAGAAGCATTCCGGGAACAATTTGATATTTTAAAGGGGTTGTCTTTCAAAAAGTTTTACGACATACTTGAACATCATATAGATGAGCATTAGTGCTGGGTACTGGACTATGCTTCACACAATGAAGAAATTGAATAGAGTCTGCATAGTATTTCAATGGATCTAAGAAAATTAGAAAATGATCTTTATGACATAGAGATCTGGGATGAAATCAACACAACCCCCATGAAAAGATACATCGACGAATGGTTCCAAATCATAATGGAAAGCCTCGTCTAGGAAGGGCAACAACCGATCAACAGGAGTCCACTACGCATCGATGACAACAACAAAAATGCATTGGCTTCATAGTGAGTCTATACTGCCATCTTGTTTTGTTTATCATTCCATTTTAAGTCTATGTTGTCATCTTCGTTTCTTTATCAATCCACTTATGTCCTCTTTAATAGAAAAATGTAACAAAAGACTCATAAGTTCCAATTTCTTCTTTTTAGGTCTTCCTGTCTGCCATTGCACACTTCTTTCAACGTTACTAATTCTTGTACTTATTCCTTTTTATGGTCCACGGGAGCCCCAATCCCAGTGTATATGACAAACACATTTATATTTCCACAAACATGTAACAAACATCATTAATTTTTGTTAAATTCCAAAAAAAATTGATTCGAAAATGTCCTTATTCTATACTAAACTTTGGGTTTCTAGGAACCTTTTTGTTTGTTCCAAAGAAAACTAATTCGGATATGCTACATTTATTCTCTCCTATTGTATGCTAATTTTTGGGTCTTCAATGATGTTGATGTTTAAATGTTGATGTAATTTCCTGATATATGTAAGATCCATTATTTATTTTATAATAAGTTTCTATAGTTCGCAAGCCCACTTCTCAATTTGTATATCATGCAACTGTCGATGGATTTTGTAGGAAACGGAACGACAGAGGCCCATTTTTAAAACTGCCAGCATGGGCTCATATGCAGCTGTTATTCTTGTAAAAAATCAAGCAATTTTCTTGAATGGATTTCTAAAGGAACTTACCTACAGCCTTGTGATATCTTCAGGAACTGTTGTCGGGTCTTCGAGGAATTTGGATAAGATTTCCAACCTGTTATGATGTTTTTCTAGAAACTACTTCCAGTCTTGTCCTTGGAACATTAATGTTGGTTTCGAAAATTTCAACATCTCGCAGAAGAGCTGAGGTGACAAAGAAATAGGAGATGGTTGCGCAGTGGAATATTTGTTTGGCCTGGAATATATTTTTCGGCGCATGAAGAGACCACCTCCTTACAGTCAAAGACCTCAGGGAAATAGCCTGCACGAGAAATTCTAGAGGTCCAAATCACTTTGTTCTGGGTGGAATGAGATGAATAGTAAAAGTATGCCATGGACCACTAGAACCTTTGGTCCTCTTCTACGAACATATTTACTGTATCTCCACAAAAATACTGTCGACCCATTGCCATAGGTCTACAAAGACATTTATTTTTTCCAGATGATGAATGAAATGAAAGGTTGGAAGGGATAATATAACACTGCACAAATTTGGTTGAAAGCGTGTGAATGGGAGATGTCCTCAGGACTTTCGTTGATTAATGGCAATTTGGATGGCTATTGCATGATGCGTTGTTAACATTAAACACTACAAATTGTATATATAGAAATGTGAACATGGTCGATATTGCAATGAGTGATTAAGCATCGCATATTTCTTGAGCGGCCCAACACAACGACGCGTGTTTGATATGAACAATCGGAAGGGACAAAATAAGTTTCCGCACATCTTGGTTTAATGCATAATAATGGGATATCTCTTCACGTTTTTTTCCCATTAATGAAAATGTTGACGGTTCCTGCATGGTGACCTGTTAGCATCAAAGGTTTCTAATTGCATAGCAAGAAAGTACAGAGGTCGCGGGGAGGGGAGTAAAACCGCTACAAAATAGGTTTGCAAGGTACAATTGTTGAATGTGAGGGCACTAGGGTCAAATAGTATGTCTCGGAACTTTTTGATTGCAATACGTGTAACTTGACAACCGTGGTGATAAAATTAGCTAAGTATGGAGAGAAATAGCGGTCGATCAGAGGAGTTGTGTGATTATATAGATGGAGATAAAGATATCTCAACCCGCCAATGATGGAACCCGTGTTTACAGAAAGGTGACTATGTATATAACCACAAAGAGATAATACAAGGGAAGAAGAAAAGGGAAAAAGGACCAACAAGTCCGCGGTGGAAATGTAAATCACAGAAATTTTGAGTGCAATATGCATATCAGGGAAGAATAAGTAGTAGACTTCGAATGTGCTAACCTGAAACACTGACTAAGAATTTGAGATTTCGTGAATCTGTGAACAGGAGGATCCAAAATAGGGTCATAGGTTTGGATGGTCAAACTGATTTATTCGGAACATTTGAATTCACAATCTATAACATGGAAGAGGGGATGATGTTGGAACCTGGTAGTCAATTTCTATGTTGCGAATGGCTGGATGCGAACTATTTCGTATTGTTGTGTGCAACTATCACTTGTAAGAGTCATTAGTAAGAGAATAGAAAATGTATATTAGGAAGCACATTTGTCAACCGTGGTACAGTGAATCTTGTGAGTTCGAGAAGCACGCGATAGAATTGTAGATTGCCAACCCAATAACCATGCACATAAAATTGCCTAAGGTATGATTATATACATGGAGATAATGAGAGCCATAATATAGGGGAAGAAGAAAAGTGAAAAAGGAGAAAGGAGTCGACGGTGGAATTGTAGATTAGGGAAATCTTCAATACAAGATGTGAACCCGGTAGTCAATTTGTATATTGCGGAGGACTGGAGTAAATAATTTGAATGCATAATTTGTAACACAGAAGAGCAAATGATGTCAGAAGAGAAGATGATGTCAGACTCGCACCTGTGTCTAGTTTTCAGTACTAAGAGGTAATTTAGTATTGAAATAATATTTTAGATTATGTTAAATACTTCATAGGGATTAGTATCTGTAAACAATGAAAATATCCACCCCGTCAGCCTTGCATTCCATGTGTGAATTTGTATATCGCGGAACTTGAAGGACTATTTGGAGGACACAAAACAATAGAAGTGCAATGTTGAGTCAGCTAGTCTGCAGTTCCGCTTCTCAATTTGTATATCACAGAATTTTGGGTGCTATTTGTAACACATACAACAATGGAGGGCCAATTTTGAGCCTGCCCGCCCGAGAACCCGTGATCTAAAATGTCGATGGGTATGAAAAGTAATAGTTGTCAGTTCAATTCTCCATGCAAGGATATAGATGGAACTGAAATTGGTCCCAATGCAGCAACCGTGGACATAAAATTGGCCAAGTATCAAAAGCAACAACGATTGGTCGGATTTGTTGTCTGATTGTATAGATGGAAATAAAGATATGCCAACCCGCCAACGCTGGAGCTTCATATTTCGTGAACCTAGCAAAAGGAGGATCCAAAATAGGCTGAGAAGGTATCTGCAGAGGAGGCAAGGCCCGGAGCTTCTAATTATATTGCTCCAAACATTTAAATGCATAATCTGTAAGACATAAGAGAGGATGATGTCCAGTAGTCAATTTGTATACTGTGGAGACTGCAATTCCAACTGTTTTGTACCTCTGTGTCCAGTTGTCACTAATAAGTGCTAATTTAGTATTCTAAAATTTGTTTTATATACTGTTAAATATTTCACAGGGATTGACATTCGTAAACAATGGCAATCTGCACTCCTCCATTTCTACATTTCGTGTGTCAATTTCTATATCGCGAAACTGGGAATGTTGTTTGGAGGACACAAAACAATAGAAGTGTAATGTGGATTCAGCCAGCCCGCAAATTCACTTGTCAATTTGTATATCGCATAATTCTGGGTGCTAGTTGTAGGCTATGAAACAATGGATCCCCATTTATGAGCTTTCCTGCGTGCTCGAGAACCCGTGATCGAAAATGTCGCAAGGTATGGAATGCGGAATTTGTGCATGCTTTATAGAATATCATGTCCGTATTTTATAGTCCCATAATACATGGGAAGAAAATAAGGGAAAAAGGATGGACGTTTTGGCAGTGGAATTGTATATAATATACAGGAACAAGAGAAGGGAAAAAGAACTAAGTATCTCATAGAAGAACATTAGGGTTCACAAGCGTCGGCCCCACAACGGTGGGCATAAAATTGGCTAAGTATGGAAAGGAACAATGCTCGGTCGGATCCGTCATGCGAGGATTTCATGCATATGAAAAAGGTATATTTCGTACCATTTTCTCCACTTGTCACTAGTAAGATCATTGTTGATGTATATCAGGAAGGATGCGAAGTTGCTAGGGATGGAAAGAAACAACAAATAACTTGAATGAAGTCAATGTGTATGAGGAACCTGCGGTGAAATTATAGATCACGGATATTTTCAGTGCAAGATGTATATTGCAAAATGATAAGAAGTTGGGTTTGCAAGCGTTGGCCCCATAGTGCTAAGTATCTCGCAGAAGAACATTAGGGTTCGCAAGTGATGACCCCAGAGTTGTGGGCATAAAATTGGCTAAGTATGGAAAGTAACAGTGCTTGGTCGGATCTGTCGTGTGAGGATATAGATGAAGATGTTAAAGCATGAATTTGCAAATGACGGAGGTATCTTTCGTACCACTTTCTCCATTTATCACTAGTAAGATCATTGTTGATGTATATCAGGAAGGATGTGAAGTTTCTAGGGATTGAAAGCAGCAACAAATACTTTGAACAAAGTCAATGTGTACGAGGAACCCATGGTGAAATTGTAGATTGCAGATCTTTTTAGTGAAAGATGTATATTGCGGAACGATAGGCAGTTGGGTTCGCAAGTGCCAGCCCTGTAGGGGCGGGCATAAAATTGGCCAAGTATGGAAAGGAAAAAATCACCGACGTTGTTTCGTTGCAACATGTATATAACAAAACAGGGGACATAGGTGTTGTTTACCACGAACCGGGGCCCTGGTGCCCAGATAACTGGGCAAGTATTGGCCAAGAAAAAGTTATGATATCTATTTCAATATTTTTCATTCTAGCATCTATCAATGAACAAATTTTTCATATTTATCTTAATAGTATTCATAGCAATGTATATTAATGGATTGGTTCTTTCAAATGCAAGTGATCTCCCAATTTGCAAGATGCTTCTCGGCTTGCAAATTTCGTTGGAACCTCAAAACGTTTGACTGCAACATGTACATAGCGCAACAAGAAACATGAATTTGCATTGTGGTCTCAACGACATAAACTCCTTATCATTTATTCATCTTGTATTCATTGCAATGAGATCAACAAACGCTGACTCTCCATAAACATCAATATCTAAATTAAATTAAATGCAATCAAAATTTGGTGTGACTTTTAAGTAATTAAAGCATAAATTGTAGATTATGGAAGTTCTTAGGCTGGAAGATGTATATGACTGAACACTAGACATAGTTTTTGAATACCACAAACCCAAACATGATTTCCTAAGATTTGTTGAAGAGAAACGTTTTTTGTATTTATTCCAATACTATTGATATTAGTGTATATGCACAGATATTATCAAATAGAAGAAGCTACAATATATCCAACAAACTTCACATGAACATTGCATCAATATTTCAGCCACCTTGTCGTTACTCATTATTAATTCTATCCACGGAACCCAAAGAATGGGAGCAGCACGGGTCCTCCAATTTCTTTCTTTAAATATAGAGCCACCACCACATAAGTATGGCCTATGAAAGATTATTCTTACATGTAAAATGTAAACAAAGAATAGGGCGGGTTTTATTTAGATTGAAGTATTGGGCAACAGAAACAAAACCTTATGTTTCATATTTAATCACACAGGGAAGAAGGTAGAAAATACAATTAAAACAAATACCAGAATTTGGAAAATACTGTTAAAAAATAAACCAAAATTATTCTATATTCAAATAAGGTGGGTAACAAAATATAGCCAAGGATATTTTCGACAACGATTGTGATTTTGCCTGCCGTCGACCAATTTAAAATGTGTACATTGAGGAAGCTTCTTCATAGTTTTGTACTTAATTGGTGTTGCCAAGTACATCTATCCCACTTTTTTGAATATATTCTCTCTTCCAGATATGGCCTTCTTGCAATGCTTGTTTATTCAACATTCCATTATTTTTCAAGTATTAATTTCCCTCTGTTGTCAAAAAGATGGGGTTTAAGGTGCTTTTCTTAAAATGTTCCTGACACTTGACATTTGAGACAACTTACAAATTCCATTCATACTGATTTCAAAGTGGAAGGAGTCGTTCTATGTCACAACAGCTAAAGCAATGGAAAATAGTTCAAGTACATAGTGACTAATATTCTCCCTATATTCGATCATATGTTTGGTTAAGAAGCCTGCCAGAGGATTTGTATGTGGAACTTCTTTTTTTTATTACCGTAAATTGGAAGGAACGTCAAACCCAGATGAAAAAAACAACTATGTTGAGGAACATAACTTCTTCGGGCAGTAGAGGTGTAGCAAGTGCATCAAATGCTGTAGAATGCACCAGAACAAGTGTGGCGAGTGCATCAAATGTTGTATATGGAATCATAATATATCTTTCTTCATAGCTATGGAGATATGGCGGCCCACAGATGGTCTAAAATGTTTAGAGGTGATGCCAAATATGTAGAGTCTGCAACTACATCTAGAGGAAACCGAACAAACTTTCACAAAGAACATAACTTTCTGTCAAGTGGGCTACCAGACCCACATGCAGGTCACCATACTATGAAATAGAAACTTTTGCAGTGATAACATGTCATTTTATCCACCCATATAGTTTCTGCTACCTACCTCTGAGGTAGACAAATACTTGTGCAAACTATACAAATTGATACACTTTCCAAATCTGTGTTGTTGGAAGAAGCTATATACTTAAATGAGGAACTATTTTTCACCTGACCCCAAAATCCATTACAATTCCCAACAATAAAACAAAGAAGTTCAACCAACAAATCTCCAGCCAACATTTTCAACGAACCAAAGCATCGAACACAGGGAGAACACCAACCAGAACATACTTGTTCTGTTTTTTTTCGTCCTCTCTGAGTTTCTATTTGTATAACAGAGTTTTGTTTTTTCTCAAATCTCACATCACATAAAACCAGGCTCTATTCTTTCATATGCTCATCCATCGCATCTCTAAGTTGTCTTACATGTGCATGACCAGGAACATTAGAACAAAGGCACCCTAAAGCGCAACTCTTTGATCATAGACAGAAATGGAAATAAGTATTTAAAGGAAAGGTTGGATGGCTTACCATAGATTTTGTGTTGATTCATTTTAATGACAGATGTTCTCAATATTTTCACTTATTAATGCCAATCTTTTTGAATATGTATGCTCAATAGTGACCACCGTCACATATTAAAATTCCCACATCTGAGCAGATTCTGAAATCTGACATCTATGATATGAATAATATTAAAGAAGGACATGATGTTAAGGCCTCTGTGGCTGACACGTTCATGAACTTTGTCGAAGATTTTAAGAAAACTAAAACTTCACAGGCAAAAAATAAAATAAAAAGTATTTCACAAATTCAAAATGCAGGCAAAAAGAAATTACCAGATCCCGTAATATTCGTCTGTCTATCCATTTTAATGGGAGATGTCCTCCACTTATTAAAGCCCATCATTTCATAATGAACAATATTAAAGAGGGACATGACATGAAGGTCTCTGTCACTGACATGTTCGTGAACTATGCTGAAGCTTTGAACAAAACTAAAATTGTAGAAGGAAAAAAAAATAATAATAATTTCATAAATTTAAAATGCAGGCAAAAACAAATTACCAGATCCCATAATATTTTCCAGTCTATTCATTTTAATTGGAGATGTCCTCGAGCTTTCTAGTTATTAAATCCCATCTTTTCGAACCTGTCTACTCGATTCTAACTTTTCAAAGCATATTTAATGTGTATTTGGAAGCGCAGAAGGTAGTGGGGATGTAGCCCTATGTAACAGACGTTACTACTATTGTTATGTTTTTCTTCATGAGCATATGTAAAATGTACGCAAAGAAAATTAATTCGAGAATGATAGTTTTTTTGCAAGAGCCCTTGAAATTCAAATAGTGTGAAAGCTCGATTTTCATTTTGTATATCGTGGAACTGTCCATTCTATTTGTAGGACACAAAACAAGAGGGACCAAACCTAGAGCCCTTGAAATTCAAATAGTGCCCAAGCAAGCTCGATTTTCATTGTGTATATCGTGGAACTGTCCATGCTATTTGTAGGGCATGGAACAACAGGGACCAAACCTAGATCCCGCTATCCCAAGAACCTGTGATCCAAAAAATCCTGACTATTTTTTTTTTGTCTTTTTTGTCTACCAAGGCATGTAAAATGCAAGTAAACTATTTCGACAATGTTAACCTTCAAATTCAAATAGTCTGTAATTCTGATTGTCAATTTCTATATGTCCAAAGTCTTCGATTGTCAATTTTCAGCTTCCTACCCTGACAACACGCGATGCACAAACTGATTAAGTATGGGATGACGGCTCTATGAAGTCTATATATATCTACTCTATAAAATTACATATTTCCTATGTTTAATCTATGTTGTCTAGGAAACCTATAATTTGATAAATTTTAATGTTTTATGTCCAGGAGCCCTACTATTAAAGAAAACTAATTCAGAAATGCTAATGTATACACCATAGTTTGATACAACCTATTCGTGAATAAGCATCCATAATACTGGCTAGGTATGGAACCCAACTGCGATCGGTCGGAATGATTGTGAAACTCTCGCTGCTGACCGATTCTCAATTTCTATATGGTGAAACTCTTCGATTGTCAATTTTCAGTCACCTACCCCATCAACCCATGATGCAAAAACTGGCTAAGTGTGGGATGACGGCTTTGCAGTCCAAGAAACCTATAATTTCATAAATTGCATTCTCTTCTACCCAGGATTCTTTTAAAGAAAACTAATTTGGGAAAGCTAATGTATAGACTGAACACGACCTGTCATAGTCCGATAGAACCTATTTGCAAAGCCACATCCATAAAAGTGGCCAACTATGCAACATAATGAAAATCACTTGGAATGACCACATAAACGCGAAAAACTAAATTCAAACATAGTTTACAACATGAAAGTAAAAGGGAGAGAACAACTATATCTCCGACACAGCAAAAGACATTGTCATAATTATAAAACCATAGCAAGACATATATTTTGAGGCCAACAAAATTTGCTTCAACGCGTAACAGATGCAATTTACACCCCTTGCAATTCTTTAGTCTGTTATTTTATCTTAATAGTATTCTATGCAATTTGCAGTGCAAAGAAAAATGCGACGAAAGATCCAACCGCAGATGCAACATCCCAACATTTGCAAACCCTGGACAAATAATAACAAGCACCAAAGAAGAACTCAACTAATAAGTACTAAAAGGCCCAACTGCGGCCATAGGACTGGTACCCTGCAAAGTCAAATCAAGCAACAATAAACAACATACAACCAAGAAAGAAGCAAGCAACAACCACCCCACTAGGAACGATGTTGTTCCAATCGCGATTGCAGAAACCCAAATGTCTAAACTGCAAGCAAGAACAATGACAACATGCAAATAAGAAATCATTGGCATGCAAAAAGCAAGCATTGACCACCGAACCAACAATGCCACTAGAGCATAAAAAACTTAAAAACAGAAGAAAATGTCTTGTAACAAGCCTTTTAAGTAACCATTCAACACTACCAAGCCTGTTAAGTAAACATTTAATTCTCTCATAAATGCACTATAAACATTTAAGAAAAAAATTCAATGTGGCACGACTCTGACGTATCCCAAAAAGTAAAATTACATTTTTTGTAAGAATAGTTCGAATACCATAGAATGTTTTGGAAAGCCAAACATTGGATATCCCACCATATCTAACATTGCAATAAATTTACCTAGCATAAAATGCTAAACCAAACATTCGAATTAATGCTAGCATTAATCCACTATAGACGAATGCATAACAAAATATATCACTAAAAAAAGACCATATACGATCAAATACTTTGGATATGTCAGCGTATATAACATTGGGACTAGCGAAGCTGACAATAAGACCTCCAATCTCTTATCCAATCAGATCAGTACATATATGTTACTTTTTATTATATAAAAATATATGTTTTTATTTACATAGCTCCAACAATAGGTATTGTGCAAATATTTTGGGTCAAAGGACAAAGTAATATGCAGTCAATGATTTATCGATTGCTATAGTCCCTGTATTCCTACGGCAGGGACTAATAAGTTTATGAAATGACTCATAATATTATTATGTGTAATGCAAGCCTAATGAACATGTGAATATCTAAAAAAAATTATGTTTGGGATTTCAAATATGTTAGCACATGAAATTATTTTTGTGAAAGTTGGCATGGATTTTTGACCAAAAAAGCCTAATATTCTTTCCATATTCCTCCATATCACCCCATAACTAGAGAAAAGTTCCATCCAGAAAACAAATAGAGAAGAGAGACCCATTCAAAAAAACAATGAAGAAAGCTATTGAGTTAGTTGAACAAGAAGACGTAGAAGGTATTCAGATCCAAATTGTAGGATGTCTAGATGGAAAGGAAATTCCCCAAGTCATGGAACAAGGGAGGTAGGGTTTGAGATATGATTCATTATTGTTATTATCAGGTTTAAACCATATATGGAGTTTTATATATCAAATTTTGGATTTCAGAATATTAGGCCAACACAATAAACTTATGTGATTATTCTCTATAAGAGAGTGGCTTCACTCTATCTTTATATATATTCATAAATTGAAAAATATCATAGCAACAGGCAAGAGATTGAAAATCCCTTTTTCGATGCATTTGCATTGCAGTTCCTTTACATTGATGGGGAATACGCTATCTAGATTCCTACTTGGTCTTAATGAAAATGAAAATTCTAATGAGAAATGCAGTAGTTGTGGCAAACAAAGGGAGTCGTCCACCATGAAAGCACAGTCGAAGTATTGAGCATCTTCAAAAGGGAAATATAAGAGAGGCCATGAATTTCATAGAAGAATATAATTATGAAGAATACATGGATAAGGTCGTGGAAATGATTATATTATTTTGGAGTTCCTAAAGAATTTGTTAGAACCATAATATGGCTCAACTACTTGAAGATGAGTCGTATCAATGCTATTTGGAGAGAGGTGTATGATGACTATCTAGTTTTCATTCAGAGTATTGCAGAAGCAATATATATCAATTGATATGAACATTTGAGTCCCAGTCTCTAATTGTATATAGACTGTAATTTTTATTTTATATGGTGGTGATGAGTTTTAGAATCTATCCGCTAACTTTGTGCGTATGGGAATATCATATTGCAGTCTTGTAGTTTATCTTGCGATAAGTTCAAGGATCATTTTTCTTCATGTAAGGCATTTCCCTTATGTAATCTATGTCATGATGTGACCTGTCCGGGATGATTTTGCTTCATAAATTATCATATTGTTACATTGTAAGGAATTTCCCTTATGTAATCTATGTTTTGACATATTGTTAGACTATAAGGCATTTCCCTTATGTAATCTATGTTTTGATGTGACTTGTCCATTTTTTCATCTTCATTTGATTTTTTTAGAAAACCATCTAATAATATTCCATTACCCATTCCTTGGCGCCAGACTTGTCATGGAACTCGACTTAGGTTGGGTAGATCACACAATCTTCCATCCATTCCTTGACACAAAGCCCGATAGCTTAGGCATGGAACTCAGTTGAGGAACTGGACGTTATGTAATCATTCTATAGAAGAAGATTTCCTCCAACACTTTTATAGTCGCCTCATGGTCGTCATATCTCTTAGACAACCATGGCCTTTTGACTGTGCATGTGCAATTTTGTTCGTTTGTCCTCTCATTACCAGCAATGCATCTTCCTTGTCCGAAACAAGGAAAACACGATCATGTTTTGGCCTTATGTATTGCACAAAATAAGACTTTGGTGCGATGCAATGTGTCACGAGATTGAAAGTTTGAGGAGATTCAATGTGTCACATGAAAAGAAAATTTGTGCAATATATCACAAGGGAATAAAAATTCATCCTCTGCAAGTGAAAAATTTTGGTCTATGTGATGAATCGAACAATGCAAAGGAATTATTTTAAAAATTTTCCCTTTGTCATGATGAAATTTTTTTTGAGAAAGTATGATGTGCTACACATAATTTTTTTTTGACCTGATGTGATATGTTACGATAAAGAAAAGTTTGGAGCAATGTTATATGTTGGAACCAAAATCATTTTAAATGAATATGCACACTTTCCTTTATGCACGCCCTTTAAAAAATCGTTTTTTCCTTTATGTATTGCACCAAACAATACTTTGGTGTGGTATGATGTGTCATAGAGATAGAAAGTTAGAGGAGAAGTGATGTATCACAAGGGAATAAAACTTGTTTTGTCCTTTATGTATTGCACCAAACAATACTTTGGTGTGGTATGATGTGTCATAGAGATAGAAAGTTAGAGGAGAAGTGATGTATCACAAGGGAATAAAACTTTATAATCTACAATCTATTGCAAGAAAAAAGAGTTTGAATCAATATTATATGTTGTGGATAGAATAATTTTAGGTGTGACACACACACTCATTTTTGTGTGCCCCCTTTAAAAAACATTAGAACATTTATGTATCACACAAAATAAAACTTTTGTGTGGTGTATTTTTTTGCATAGATAGAAAATTTGAGACGATGTGATATATCACAAGAGAAGAAAACGTCATCCTCAACAATATGTAATGACAAATAAATATTTGAAGCGATGATATATATCATGGCTAAAATAATTTTAGGTGGGATAACAACACTTGTCTTTATGCAACACCTTCCAAAACCTTAATTAAAATACCTCTACAAATATTAAACCTTGAATAATACCTATACAAATTTTTTCCTTCATTAAAAGAATTGTAATATCCCCAAAAATATTATAATATTAAAGTCTAAGTGTACTTGGAAATAAATTTCCATTTTTGGAAAATTCAGATTTGGAAATTATTTGCCATTTATGGAAATCCAAATTTGGAATTTTATTATTGTAATTAATTATTTATGATTGTTGGGAAAAGATTTGACTTTCCCAATTAAGTTCTTTTATTGTGACACTTGTTAAATACAAAATTTTTATAAAATAAATGCTAGAAGACAAATGGAACAACCAGGTTAAAAATAGTTGACCATGACTCCATGGGTGGGGAACATATTTGAGTTACCTCAAGGTTGATTTTTACAAGTGGAAAATGTGGGATTTGACCACTAGAAGCCCCTAAAAATGAGGGATTTGTAAAGTTGAGAATTTCCCAAGGAGGGAAGGAAAGGCCTAGGCACAACATGCATATAAAAACAACATATGGAGAAGGCAAGACGTTGCTTAGTATGTTGGAGAAAGGAAACTACTTGTTTTTATGAACATTGTTAGTGTGAGGCAAGGGAATTTCTGATCTGTGGAAGGTGATTGTAGCTAAGGAGGATCATTTTAGTTTTCCCTTATGGACTCATGGTCAGGTTAGGAGGTGAACATCGCAAGTAAACTTGGTTGTTCTATTATATGGTTGGGTGGAATGTGGTTGTTCCATTTGTGTGTCAGCATCAAATTTTCAGATATGTACCTATACTTTCATTCCTTGTCAATATACTACTTGATTATTATTTGTTAGGAATGTGATGGCTTATGTGATGACAATATATACATATATATGTGCTCACTTGGCAGAAATAGCAAAACTATTGATGAATCAGGGTTAGACATATATATAAATGACTGTATGGACAGATATATTTATTCATACCTAAAGAAATGATAGAAACGATTGTATGTTTCTATTGGTTATTAATGTGTGTGTGTGTGTGTGTGTGTACATATATGTGTTTTATGCATAAAGGAATGACTATATTCCTATTGACCATTGAATTAGATATATACTGAATTACTATTTCAAAGTTGCACAAGTGCCATAAAGAATAGATAGAACGAATAACAATCCATAAATATAGTTACGTATTCTTCATATTATCAATAATCATAGAAAATAGTGATTCAATAGTCTACAAATGTATGGAAAAGTAGTTGTTACATTCAATAAACCTTGTTCAAAATGGTTTCAAAACAACCCATGTATTCAATTGAAAACAATTACAAAACAACCTGTGTCTCCATTTGATCATGGTTCAAATTATTACAGTGGAGTACCATAGACCAAAGACTTCATTACCACTTGTAGACGTAATCTAAGAAGAATTGCATAAGTTTATACACCTAGATCATAACTCGAATACCTTTTCAAGCGAGAAGGCTTTCCTTCATCCGCTTCCCTCGATTGTATAAATCTACAAAAGGATAAAGATGAGGTTTTAGTGAATTGTACTATCAATTTTAAATGGAAATGAAATATAACAAATAAGACAAAACAATACTTAGCTTGAATTTGACGAAGAACCAGATCGTCCCTTGTGCTTGTGTGACAATCTGTCCATGATCCAAAGGGGGAGGAGTGGACCCAAAATCAACCGATGGGTACCCTCGCAAAAAAAAATAGGGCCCCATCATTAATGTGATGTAACTGCAAATATGGTTTTGTATACAGAGAGCGCGGGTTACGATTTACACAATATAGTATAAATTACATAGAGCGTAAATCTACAATTCCTACAAAGGATTTAAGACTGATATCTATAATCACATAGGATGCATTTACGAATCCACGTATGGGTAAGTAACGCATCTCATGCACTTAGAATTGAATTATGATTTACAAAATGTTGATATATATATTACACAGCGTAATCGTGAATCTCCACAGAGGAAAACTAATTGCTATCTAAAGGATGTAGAAATAGTATGAGTAATGTTCTACCATATTGCTATGTATAAACCGGAGGTACTTTATGAATTTCTATATAAAAAACAGAGGGAAAATTACGAACAAAGGGTGTATGTTGCGTTATCTATCTATCTATCTATCTATCTATCTATCTATATATATATATATATATATATATATATATATATATATATATATATATATACTTATGCTATATAAAAACATAGGAGGTAAATTATGACATAGAGGGTTAAATTTGCCCAATATGTTTATCACTGTACAAACACTGAATGTAAATTACAAGTAGAGGGTTAATTTTTTCCCTATAGATACTACTTTATGGAGCCCACATGGTAACTCATGAGCATAGGGTTAGCTATTACCATGTACAAAGAGTGTGATTTATGAAATGCCCACATAATAATTTTTGCCACACGTTTATGCATAGTGTATCTACAAATTTCAACAGAGTGGTAACGAAAAATACACAGAACGCATCTACAAATTCCTTAGAGGATTAATTCAGTATATATACATATATTCACACAAAGAAAATATGAGTTCCACGGAGTGGTAATGTAAAACCCACATAGTGCAAATATCCAAAGGATTAAATCTATACATATGTTCCTACGAAGAGTATCCATTACAAATGTCCACATAATGCTAACATAATTACCTAGAACCTATTTATGAATTACACAATGTTAACATATCTTACACAATGTATAGATTACAGGATTCCCCATAGAGAATAAACAAATATATATGTGTAAATGATAATGGTTAACATTGCAATGAGAGTGGAGGAAAGAAATGGGGAAGGAACAATGAAGACTTTAACCAGTAAGGAAAACTTCGGGACACGGTGGAACCCCGAGAGAAATGCATATAGAGGTGTTCTTTGTAATACTCACTTAAAGAAATAAACAAGGAACTCGTTCATAAAACCTATTTGTTCCTACTTTTCATCAAACAAATATGTATTCATGAGTTACAAAGTACTGAAGCAATGAAGTTCTTTCTTACCTTATGCAGAAGGAGAACCATATATGTGTTGCCTCCTCCCATTGTGTTTACCAGAGCCGAGCTCTAATTTCTCTGGCCATGCAGAGTAGGGGAAAGGTTAGCATACAGAGAAAAGGACATTTTCTCATTTAAGCTCATAGACAATCATTACGATGAGAAAATGGAAAGCAATGGACGGTTGTTACCTTGGCTCTCGTTAGAGGAGTAACACAGTAGGTACGTGCCAATACCTCTACCATGTGAAACCATGGAGATGGCAAGTCGACATTGGATGTGGTGGACGAAGTGTCAAGTTCGAGAGGTACAGTTCAGGTCTCCATTAATGGATTATCTAGGGGTTAAATTTTTATGGGATACAGACTAACATCCTCCATTAAACAAACTCAAACCAATTTATTGTTGAGTCATGTTTCTAGTCAGTTAGGGTTACAAACTGTATGTGTGTAATGGTACATACTCACCACTCTAAGCTAAGGGAATACTTCATATGGTTCCAAACATGCTAAGCCTTATGATTAACGACATGTATCGTTGGGGAATGCTTCTAGCGTTATGTTAATCTTGTAGCAATCTGTGGGTTGAACGATAACTATGTCGTCAAGCTAAAAACTTATGTCGCGATAGTATCCTATATACTAAATATTATGCAATACCATGGATAGGGTTAGTGTCATATATTAAAACAATATATTTATGTTATGGATAGTGTTGTATATAGTATCCATGAAATAGGTAATATGGTAAACAATATATGCATAAGTATGTTGATATGGACATAGATAAGGTTATGGTATCCATAGGCTAGTTTATGTGATAAAATATTTATATATACCTATTGACATGGATAGTGTCAATACTATGGAATACAAATGATAGTTTACATAGTAAACTATATGAATGTATGGAATTATGGATAATTGTTAATTGCTATGGGTAGACTATATGATAGTCAATAGTCTTTAGGTTATTATGCACTATGACTTTTTGTATAGCATAACTTAACATAGAAAGGTAGATATTCTAAAGGCTATGATAGCCCTCGTCGCAATGGTACTAAGTACAAAATAACTATAAGATTCCAAATCCAATAGTGATGATAAATACACTCTACTTACAATAAAGGAAATATAAATGTGTTTTGATCAAATGTTGAAGAGTCAAGGAGTTTTAATGTCCCCTAACAAATTTTTTTTATTTCAGAAATTTGGGGTACATTACAAGCATGTTTCCTAATAGTACCTCACATAAACCAAATCAATAATTACTTGAGATCTCACTCATTGCTTTGATATCAAACTATATGGTAGGATAAAAAGTAACTACCACATATTTCAATGAGAAGAAATAAAGGACATTCTACAGAAAGTGTGTTATACCATCTTTATATGCATACATAAGAAACCATTTAATGAGTGTAGAAGCTTCAAATAGATGTAGTGGAACTAGAGCCTTAACGACACTCTTGTGTCCATTATTTGTAAAAATTCTCTTTTATTAATGAAATGTCTTTAATTTCTTAATGTAACAGAGGTCAAGGCCATTTTTTTAATCTTATACAATATTTTACATAATAAAAAATTCTTTAAAATGTTTTATTTTAATTGTTTTTATTGTTTTATTAAAATTAAAATCAATCATTATATTTAATAGAATTACTTGATTATACAACCATCATGCCATCAACTCTTAAATAAAACTAAACATACTACATGCTTATGCTTAATATGATGTGCTAAAAACATCCTTAGTATTAACATAATCATTGTAAAGTCCTATTCAACATTGCTATAAAATTTTCTTTGTCATGGGACTTCGTCCCTTTGTCATGATGAAGGGAATTTTGAGAAAGTGTGATGTGTCACATGGAAATAAACATTGGTGCAATGCGATATCTCATGAGAAATGAAAGTTTGGAGTGATGCATTATGTTGAGGCCCAAAGAATTTTAGGGTCTATATGAATACTTTTCTTTATGCATCCCCTTTAAAAAATGTACTAACCTTTATGTATTGCACAAACCAAAACATTGGTGTAGTGCAATGTGTCGTAGATATAGAAAGTTTGAGGAGATGTGATATATCACAAGGGAAGAAAAAAATATAATCTATGATATGCCATGATAGTGAGATATGCCACAGATTCTCTCACTATCTCTCCTTATTTATATTGCCTCCCCTCTATCTCTCCCTCTCCCTCCCACAATGTATTTGTATAAAGTAGATATTTAGTAAACAAATTATACATACGAAATATGCATTTGTATAAAGTAGCTTTTTAGTTTTATAGATACGAAATTTGTAGCCCTCATTGCATACATAGGCAGTTTTTGTATGGCGGGTTCTCGGGCTAGCGCGTTAAAAATTGGGTGTCTGATGTTCCGTGGTCTACAAATAGCATCGATAGTTCCACGATATAGAAAATGAGAAGCGTAGTTGCGGACTATAGAAATTTACCATAAATTAATAATGTCTATTATATAATAGAATAGTAATAACATCTGTTGCACCGAATCACTTTGCTTTAAAACTAAGGCTTTTTTTTGGAAAAAAAGGATATCGCTTTGCTGAATTAGTTTTCTTTGCACATATTTTATAGAGCATGGATAGACTGCTCATTCCATAATTAGAAATTCTTTGTATGGGCTCATATGATGCAACCCCATCTCTCTTTTCTTTCCATGCTTAATCTTCCATATTTGTCGAGATTAATGAATGACCTTGTGCATCACGATCCATCATGGCCCCCGGTCCCCACCTAGATTCCTTCGGACATTCCAAAATTTGATGGAAAGAATGGCGAGGAGTGATGTGATCATGTTACTACTTTTCATATTTGGTTCTCATCCAATTCCCTTAATAATGATTCTATTCATTTGATACTATTTCAATGCACCCTCACAGGGATTTCTATGAAATGGTACATTGAGCTACTAGGGGGAACATACAAAATCTTTAATCCAATGATTTTGGTCTTTCTCAACCACTTCCAGTTGTTGATTCGTTATGATGTCGTCATAGAACATTTGTCATCCTTTCTCCAAGATAAGGTGATGCATATCTCGGACCATATCCAAGAGTGGCATAGACATAAGAGGTTGATTAAAGCCTACATTCCTCCAGAGTTTCTGTTGGAGTAGTTCTTTAAGTCCTTGTTTCCTTATATTTCAAAGGATGTTTCTACATACGGAGTAACATCTAAGGAAGAATCTATTTTCAAAACCCATCAACTAGACCTCATACATGATTAGTCTAGGATGTTGTATGAAATTTTTCCTAACGTGACTCAATCAAATTATGACCCTAGACAAAATCCCAAGCCTCATGCCAATGGCATCATAGGCTCTGCAAATGCTAATTCTACAGACTCGATGAAGAACCATTTGAAGGGTTGGTCTCTAAGCCATCCTGGACAAGCTTTGGCTTCATCCTCCAATCTCACTCAGTCAACATGTGTGAATTTTTTACACTCGTTGGCCAACCCAAATGGTAAACAACAACCGGGTGGGAACAGAAAGAAAGGATGAGGTAATAATCATAAGGGTGGGAAAAATAATAACAAATCAAATGATGACACTAACAATGATAGATCGAATAATAATGTTAGCGAGGGAAAGAAAGAAAGACAGAAGGTGGAGTTTCCTTGTAAATTTGAATATATGATCACCTTACCCACCTAAGCCCCAAAATCGAGGAAGCCTAGAGGCTCTTATCACAACTTCCTACTATGCTAACTAATCTATTTTTTCATAATCAACACATGGATTTGGGGTCTTCCAACACTGGAAATGCGTTGAATGGGAATAAAAACCCCTTGACACATGAAGGTGACCATCTATGTGTTAACATGGTCAAGTCTCAAATTGATGTAGCCACTCGATCTCATGATTACAGTTCTTCATAGACTATCACTGGTCCAGACTCGTTCCCTCCTCTGGAAACACCCTTTGAGATCGAAAAACCAGATCCTCTACCTCATATTCCGAAAGGAGTACTAAAACGCACTTCCCACAATCCTAATTCCAGAGCTTCCTAGAAATATTTGATTGTCGAAGAGCTGGGTCAAACCCCTTGAGCGATGTTAGATTTGGAGGTTCTCGAGATGTTTCCTTCACAAATGAACGTCATGTTATCTTCTTTATGAGTTCTAGACCCATGTGGATCGAAGGATATTAAGTTTGACATCATGAATGTTAATCCTCGCTTGAATTACCACGTGTACCTTCAAATACATGTGGAGTACATGAAATATACCATCAAAGGAACTGTAATTGATGAAGGGGCAGCAATGTGCATGATGTCCCTAACCTATTGGAAAACCATTAGCTCTCTAACTCTATCCCAATCTATGACTATGTTGACCTCTTTTGATGGACATTCCTTTTGACCCCACATAATTCTTCTCTCTTTTTCACTCCAGTTAGGTGGAAAGGCAGTGGAGGTTGATTTCAAGGTGGTTGATGCACCCCTTGACTATAATTTATTACTAGGGAATAATTGGACTTATTCCATGACCACAATCGTGTCATCTAGTTTCCACACTTTATGTTTTCCTCACGAAGGAAAAATAGTGACGAGTGATCAATTTTTATTTGTGCATGCTAGTCCTAATGCATCAATTGGACCTTCGATCCTTGTGATAGACAATTATCGACAAGAAATTGAGGATGATGGTGTTGGAATGTATTCCTCTCTCATGGGTAGCTTTGATTTTGTGGAACCAATCCACCACATTCATGCCATTACCATCAGGTCTTTGTCATTGATGAGGTCAGTTCCTTTTTGTACTTTGTATTTCATTGATCCTTGGACCCTACCTTCCCCGACCATGTCCTGTGAAGGTCAGTCACACATTGGGATGGAAATGAAATTGTCAGTGATAGAGGTTGTGTATCAAGCTATTCTTAACACTATTGCTGACCCAGATCCTTTCTCCTTGCACACGGACGAGGAGGATCTTGTTCTAGAGCCCATATGGGCTGCCCAATCATCTTGTTTGCATGATTTCCTTAATGATACTTTACCTTTGGATGAAGCCATCTTAGAGGCCATGTATGGTCATGATAGGCCTTGGGATGAAATGCATCATCGCTCCTATTTCCTCGCAGAACTTGTTAGTATTGAACAAGATGAATTTAGATCTACCTTGAGTGAGATGGTTGATAACGCTATGGTTGCACTAGATACGCATGTTATTTATGCCGAAGGAAACATGGAAAATATTTATCCTACCATCACAGTCCACATCTATCAAATTCTTAAAAAAATTGAGAACATATATATCGATGAAGATTGTTCGCCTGAAGAAATTCATATCTACATCGATCTTTTCAAATAATTTTGTGACGTATTCTCTTGGTCATATGAGGAGATGCTAGGGATCAGCCCTAGAATTGTTAAAAATTAGATCAATACTTATCCAAATGCTAGACCTGTTTGAAAGCATCTTAGATTTGTTAATCCTAGGAAGGCCCCTGCTATTAAGGCATAGGTAGAGAAGCTACTTAATGATATTTTCATTTAACCAGTTCCCTTGACTGAATGGGTATAGAACCCCATTCCCATGAATAAGAAACAAGGAACCATCCATGTATGTATGGATTTTAGAGACCTGAACAAGGTCTGTCCTAAAGACAACTTCCCAAATCCTTTCATCGAATAAATTCTTGACGAGTGCGCAGGAAGAGAAGTTTTTTCTTTTATGGATGGATTTTCAGGATATAATCATATTCAAATAGAATTCGAGGATCAACACAATACAATGTTTATTTTTCCTTCGGGTATTTTTTCATACCGGAAAATGTGTTTCGGCCTTAAAAACACCAGAGAAACCTTCCAATGCGCTATGACATTTTCTTTTCACGATCTCAAAAATATTTTCAAATCTTATCTTGATGATTTCGCTGCTCACTCTCACAAGAGAGTTGACCATTCCACTCACCTTCGACTAGTATTTGATAAATGTTGTTACTATTGCATCCATTTGAACAGTCACAAGTGTATATTTTGTGTTAGGTCTAGTCCTCTTTTAGTATTATTAGTCCATGAGCATGGGATCATGGTGGATCCTATGAAGGTTGAGGAAATACTTCAATTGCCTCCCCCGTGAAACATTCAACAACTTCAAGGTTTACAGGGGAAGGCTAACTTATTGCATTGGTTCATAGTGAACTATGCCAATTTAAATAAGGGTTTCATGCATCTTTTGAATAAGGAAACTCCATTTATATGGGATGAGAGAGCCTAGGAATACTTCTATGCCCTTAAGAAATCCTTGGTATTGATGCCTCTGCTGAAGCCTCCAGACTACAATAAAGAATTTTTTCTTTATATCTCCACGTTCTATGGGATGGTTGGTATGGTTCTCGTTTAGGAAAATGATGATCTCCATGAGCACATTTTCTACTATCTTAGTCGAAACTTATTCGGTCCTGAACTTAAATAATCCAACGTTGAGAAACTAGCCTTGGTTGTCAGACATGCGATTCAAAGATTATGTCACTATACATTACTTTGCAAAACTACCGTAGTTTATTATATAAATCCATTTGAATACATACTTACTAGGCATATCATAGGGGAAAATACAATAAGTGGATTGTTATTTTGCAAGAATGTGATCTCGATTTTTCTTCTGTGAAGTCTAAGAAATCACTAGTTTTTTCTGAGTTGATATTAGACTTTCCTCGACTAGAAGAGGAAGTTATTCATGATGATTCATTCATAGATGAACATATCTTCCTTATCTCATCTTCATACCCCTGGTATGGAGACATTCTATTTTATCTTCAAACCTTGAATCTATCCCAACATTTGTCGAGAGACGATCGATGACGTATACAACATCAAGAAAAAAACTACATTATCATCGACGACACTTTGAATCGTCAAGGCATGGATAAAAATTTTCATAGTTTCTTGATTGAAAAAGAAGCTTTATTGGTTCTCAATGAATTTCATAATGGGGCTTGTGGTGGTCATCTATATGGTCTTGCGACAACCCAAAAAAAATTGTGAGCTGGTTATTTTTGGCCATCAATTTTTAAAAATTGTGTTGAAGTGGTAAAAAAATGTCACCTTTGATAGGTGTTCGCTCGGAAAATGTGCTCACATTAAACCCCTCTTTACCAAGTCATCATCTTCAGTCCCTTCACCAAGTGGGGATATATTTTGTGGACTGTAACCCATATTTAGTTGGAGGGCATCAACATATTATCGTGGTCACTGATTAATTCAGTAAATGGGCAGAGGCCATGACTACCATTAAATCCGATGGTAAGATGGTATCATTCTTCATATTCAACCAAATTATATGTCGGTTCGGAATCCCAAATGAGATTGTCACTAATCATGGAATTCACTTTCATAATGAAATGATAAAGGAGTTAGCATCAAAACTGGGGTTTAATCGTGCTCATTCTTCCCCTTATTATCCCTAGGAAAATAGACAAGTAGAGGTTGTGAATAAATCTCTCAAGATCATCTTGAAAAAAAATGTGAGCCAGAGTAAATCTGACTGGCATCTAATTATTTATCCTATGATTTGGGCATATCGAACCTATGTAAATACTTTCACCAGTTTTTCTCCTTTTCAGTTAGTAAATGGTGTGGAGTTGATCCTTTCGATTGGATGTGAAATCCCTTCCCTGAAACTGGAGATTGAGCTCCTACCTAACACATCCAATCTTGAATAACACCTAGAGCGTGTAGATGAGGAGCATCGAGATGCCTGTATGGATATCGATGAAAATAAACAATGTGTTAAGGTTCAATATGATAGGTATGCCTCTCCTTGGCAGTATGTTAAGGGTGACTTGGTTCTCCTATATGACCAAGCTAAAGAACCATTGGGGGCAGGCAAGTTCAACCCCATGTGGCATGACCCTTATATCATGTGATGTGTTTTAGAGAAAGGAGCCTATGAGTTGGAATATTATGAAGGGAATATGTTGGATGAGCCCATCAATGGGCTCTACCTTAAAATATATTACGGTTAATCCCTCAATATTGGGTGTGACTCTTTGTATACTAGTGTATCCTAAAGTGTATATACATATTTTCCCTTGTTTCATCGACTTGATTATCAAGTTTTCCCTTGGTTGGCATATGTCCATGGAGTATTCAGTTTACTTAGGATCTGTAGATGGTTCCATTCGTCATATACAAACATGGCTTCTGCCACTTGTGTCATTTACTCACCTGAGGTTCAACTGGTGTCTTCTGGTGGCGCTCCTCTGGAGCCATAAACAAATATTGTGGATGAGTATAGCGTCATTATATAGCTTTTATGTGACTCCATTTCAAGTGATGTTCAGTATTTAGAGGTTCTCCTGGAATCCCATTTAGTTTTATGTCAGTTAAACAGAATTTGCCGTGTGTGATACCCTACTCTACTCTGATGATTCCTATGGGTACAAATTTTGGAACAATACTCTGATTTTCTTACTTATAATCATATACCTATAATTTCTAATTATGTATCCAATGAATATGATAATTATGTTTTAGATTGGAATTTTTTTCATAACTAAAGTAAAGAAAACACATCCATGCATGTACACATTGTAACATATATAAGTAAAGCCAAATTTTTTTATATTTCATCTTTTCAAAAAATATGATGTCATAATACAAAATGGGGTTCACACCCTCAAAATACATATATGGTCGGTAGATATATGACCATGGAATCTACGCTTGTGGTTCCATATGCATATCATCATATCACAATATGATGTTCATGAGATACCAGAAGATTTGCACCCATGCACAGGACACACCCACCACTTGTCGCCGCATAGCCTCTGGCAAATCCTCCACCTAAATCATAGGAATCATTTGCGTCAAACGAGACAAGCTCCCCTACACATTTTGAAGCACTTTTTTCACATATCCTCTTGCATGCTCATCTCCCTGACTCCTTCGTCGATGTCATGGGAATACATCTGGTTGTCTCAAACCTACATTTGCTTGACAATCCATTTGTTAATACTTGATACCATACAAAAATATTTGTGTTTTTATTCTTTTTGAATAAAACAAAAAATGAAATATATAAAAATGTTTCTTACCAATATCGACGTAGGTGGAGCTTGGTGCCAAAGGAATATATGGATCCCCTCTGTAATCAATCCCAGCATAAGGGTAGTTGTCAATGGATATGACCTATAGATGGCACCGGAAAAATAACTTGTCATTGTAGGGGGTTCGCACCCTACCACCTCCTAGCCACCTCATCACGTCGATCCACCATGACATGGATAGATCGCGTGGTCCACGTGGAATGATATCTACTATAGGACTCAAACCTGGAACCTGCTCAAAGAAAAAAATACACAAGATGGATGCAAACCCAATGTTTCTCTTTCTCCCTTGTTTTCAATTCGTCAGTTGGATCTTCATGTTAGTAATTAGTGAGGCACACTAGTCATAAATATTGGGTTGCAAACACTTGACTTCATAGAAAAAGACTGACCTTGAATCCTGGTGCAATAAGGCTGACCCCGAGATCCATGTAAGAACAACTACGACAATATTCAAACTCAGGTTCTTGATCGCCATGATTGGGAGATCACTCCCTAATTTATCTATGCCTACAAAAAAGTGGATAGAAATGTATGAACCTCCATGGGCATTCCACCCCCAGCCCCTCGAGCCTTGATATTCACCACCTCACCCCGGTGGCCTCTATCTCTAGATCCCAATAGTTTACGAGCATATGGAATAACCTCACTTGAGCCCTCATTCCTTTGAGAACCCAAAATGTATAAAGGATAGACCTTTTCAAAGCTAATTGGGCCCATGTATCCCTCTCCACTACTGCATCTACCTCTTCATTCTCCCTCGATCTCCATTTAAGCACCATCCTACCAAAGGAAAGCCATTTTTTTAGTTAAATCTTGTAAAAAAAAAATTGCAGACTTGTACATAGTATGTAGTGTTAACATACATGTGTAGGCCCACATATACATGGACAGTTTGTTATTTTCCACATACATGTCTCCATGTATGCGACCTGATAAACTATCACCCGCATACACTCTAGTTTACACATTTCGCCCTCTTAAACTCAAAAAATGAGGACTAAATTTAAATTTTAATCCACTAATAATGAAGAGGAGGGGAAGGGAACTTACTTGGTCCAGACGATTACTAATTTTGTTGATCGTATCTCCCACAATTGCCACTTGAAGATCATGGGAAAAATGGCCTTAAATACACTATGTGGGTGAAAAAACTCAAATGGTATGGTAAACCAATCTATTTTTATTATTAGTAAAATGTTTTTACCCATTTCATATAGTTTGGGCTGATATTTTGACCTTATGGACTAATAGTGCATTGGAAAGAGTTGGTCTTGGTGGTTTTGTCCAAGAGTTTTTGTCATTTCTAGAGTCATATTGCCCGTTCTTGCCTTTGGAAGGTATTTTATTTCACTAGGATATATGATAGGTTCTCACTCCATTTTGAATTCTTTCATTGTGCTATGACTGTGATCTATATACCTTAGGAACGAACCGACTTATTAGTGACACTGAACCTTCTTACTATTATAAGTGTCGTTATTGAGCGATAGAGACCTACCAAACATGGGTTCCCTAGTTAGAACCTTTATGCCATTTGGTTCCCATGCATAAGTTATTCCATAGGACCGAGAGTTCCTTATAGTTCTGATATGACTTTGGATTCAAACCTCATATTCTTATTCATAAACATTTTGACCTTCACCTATTGGACTTCCACTGAGTCTTGTTTAATCTCTTTTTTGAATCTCTCAGAAGTGAAAATCTTGTCGAGTGAACTTTTCTCTTTCACACTAGTTAAATGGATTTGAAATGACGTCTATGTCGTGTAAGTTTAACCCTTTTTTGGACCAAGTAGACTATTTATGAAAAAGGAACACTCTAGTCAACATTGGCTAGAAGTGTTCTCATGGGTATTGTTTTATACTTTTTCAGTGCTAGGGGACTAAATTTATGAAAACATACATTCTTTGGAGTTAAGTTGTAATTGCATTCCATCCCCCTTCTTGTAGTATTGATCCTATTGTCGCTTCCCTCTTTCTCTTTATAAGCCTCTTACCTTAGAAATTTGCATCACTAGCCAAGAAGATCCTTGTTTATATCCTTTACAACTTGACACCATGTACCCTAAGAGGAAACATTCCCCTGAGTGTCCATGCCCCGCATGCACTTCCTTGTAATGAGAATAGGTATTTTCAAATTTTTGGAGCTAGTTTCTTACCCACGACACTCGTTTCATTTCTTGTATTATATCATTTATTTTTCTATGAAAAAACAAAAAAATATGGGATGGAAAAGAATATTATTCTTATATCAGCAGCATTTGTGTCACCTTTGAACATAGCATAAACTTTTGATTCCACTTTCATCCAAAGTTTTGGGTTTAGCATGACCTTAGGAAGATGAACTCATTACTTAGAGTTTACTCCTCTAACCGGTTACTCTTCTAGTCCCTATGGAGAGTTTGTTGATGCCTCTTGCATCACAAAGTTTCATCATCAAGACTATGTTTCCTGAGTTGTCTATATGTCTCATGCTCTTGTAAAAATGAAATCTATAAGCCTGTGTTGGGCATTTCTCAAAAACTTTTACTTTTCATATTGGCCATACCCTTGTTTTGTCTCATATTCACATTAAGTTGTAATCCTACCATGCATACTGGTCCTACTTTCATTATAGGTAGGTAACCTTGAACCCAACAGTATACATCTCCTTATTGGTCATTGACTGGGGGTTTTACCTTGTGTTTGACGACAAGAAATCTGTTCACACATTGGGATTCAAAGATTGTCTTGGATACAATTATATTTATTGGTGGTTTCCTCTCCTTTGTTGAAAAGTTTCCTTATTGGATGATATTCAAAGGGTCTTTTTTGTGCACTACTTGCATCTGGTGCATGCAAAAGACGCACAAGGTCATTGGTCTATGAACATATTATTCATATGATATTCTTCTAATAACCAAGCTATTTCTTTGTACCTCATATTAACTGATGAGAGACACCTTAACACTCTCATTTTAGTGGGTCTCCTTCCATTGACTTCAGCTCATCTATTCTGGAAATGAGACATAGAGTCCTATGAGTACCTAGAGACTTGCAGTCATGAGTGGAAATTTCTCCCACCATTGGCAGTTGGGAATACATCAATGTCCCATGAATGATGGATTATTCAAGTGTTCGACATCAACACCCTTATTCATACATGTAAGCATGTACTCGATGTCTTGATACCTACTTTCATTATCGGTAGGTTGTCTCACATTTGTTAACCGTATACCTTATTGACTAGTAATCAAACGAATTCTCATTGTGGTCGACATCAACTCCTCTATTCATGTGATATATACTTGCACCTTCGACGGATAGTGTAGAATACCTGCATATTACAGTAGAAACATTCATATTCTTTTGTTTTCTTCCATTGGACCAGTACCTATATGACTTGAATGATCACGGGAGATCAGATTGTACTCCATTGTATACATATATCTTCTGATTTATTTTGAGACTGGCTTTCACTGGGCCTTGTTCGTGACTATGACACCCTATGGAATGTATATACTTTGTATTTCCTATTCATCGCCATGAAAAACTATTTGGTATATTTCCACATTGATCTGTAGTGTAATTCTAATTGGTAACCATGTGTACAAAGTCATTATGTATTGTAATATTCGCATGAGTAACTAACACTTCCATCCGAGTCTCCATTACTCCACCTTTGGGAATTATAATGTATTTCGGCCAACACAGATACTCCTCTGACCTCACACATTAGGGGGCATCTGTTATAGAAAATTTTGCCTCACCCCATTAAACTTTCTTGGATGGCCTTCCCATTTCCCTATACAGACTTGAAGTCCCATTTTTACCTTCCAGATCCAAAAAATAACATTTTTCCACATACACGCAACGTACAACAAGTGTATATGTAGGTTTATCCACTATAGCCCACGTACATTGGTCTTGGTGCTCAAAATTAAAATTTGTGTCATGTTTCCATGTCACGTCATGAGATCCATGATCCTTGACCTTCCATATACTCGAAAAATTTCGAATCGACCCTTCAGTTCCATTATAGGGTAGGAATAAGGAGGTATTGATATATAATGAGAATAAATCACATGGAAAATGGAAATAAATATGGGGATGAATATGTGATTATTTGATATGTAGAACAAGCTAATTACCGACCACATGGAGAGAAAAAATAATCTTAGAATGAAAATCATCAAGAAAGTGGCCATGACCACAACCTGTGTTGATAAACATTTGTTATCATACCCACTAAATGCAATATTGTTGACAAATGGTTGGTTTAATAATGGTTGTCCTAGTGTAGTCAGTTGGTTGAGGCCCGACTGTACGTTCACGAGTGCCTGGTTGAAGCCCGATTGGATGTTTTATGGAGAAAAGGGATGATTGAGAAGCCAGGTTGGTTAGTCAATGGTTGATTCACTAATGGAAATTATTGGAATATTTGAGAATTTGCAGGCAGTTGATTGACTAAGGGTTGGTTGTTAAAAGGCGTGTAGGGTTGGGTGTTCAATGGCTGATTTGATGGAGATAGAGGATGATTACTTAATGGAGTACTGGAGAAATATTCAGAGAAACCCTTGATGATAATGTTCATGAAACCTGACAGCCCAATCAAAACATTGATGAATGCAACTTGCACATACTTCTCCATGGTAGATTCAGAAACAATTACCTAAAAAAACTTGCAGGAAAAGAGATTATATTGTTTCTACAAATTAGTTGAAGCTCTTGAATAAAATATGGTGATTTGTACTCCTTTGGTTAAGGCAGGAGAGCATGAATATATATATATATATATATATATATAAAGAGAGAAAGAAAAACTTAGACTTAAACTATTGCAGAGAGCAAATAGTGGTGTAGGTCATTGGAGGGGTAGTTGTGGGAGAGTTGGTTAGTGTTGCAGGTGATAAACATTGTATTTTTCAATTTAAAAATAACAATGAAGCCTGCAAGGGTGGAACCATGGTAAGTTGTCAATGTTACTTCATTTAATCAGATGCTAGGCAGTATAATTGATTATAATCATGTTATTGTTTGAGGGAAGGAAATGATAAAAACCAATTATAAACAATTGGATATGGTAGAGGTACAGTATCCGATGCACATGTGAACGAAAACTACTCCACTTTGATGCATATATCTTTAAAGTCTAGGTCAATATGTGAAAGCTGAACTCTAGGTCATTTAAAAAATTATAAGTTTCAACTACCCACCCTACCAGAGGCACAAACATTCACAGATGAAAAATGATAAAATGAGAAGCAAAGAAGATAATATAGAGAAGACGAAATTGTTAAATCCTAACTAACTTGTACAACTAGCCAGGACAACTAGCAGTGTACACTGGCATATTGTTGAGTTTACTAATATATTTAGCACTCACTCTTTTAAAATCAACAGTTACAAACATCAACACTAATAATTCCCAAGTGATGTCTCTGAAAATCAAAAACTGATTTTCCTAGTGGCTTTGTAAAAATATATGCAAGATGATCTTGAGAGCCACATAATTGAAGTGCTATGTCACCATTATTGACTATCTTGTGTATGAAGTGAAAACGAGTGTCAGTATGTTTTCTTTTCTTGTGAAACACATGATTTTTGGATAGAGCAATTGTTGAAGTGTTGTCACAGAAGATAGGAGTTGGCTTGTTTTCTGTATGTGACATATTATTCAATATTCTTCCTATCCACACAGCTTGACAGGAAGCTGAGGTAGCAACTACATACTCTGCCTCTGCAGAAGATATCGATACAAGGGGTTGCTTCTTTGATGCCCATGAGATCAGGTTCGTGCCTAGGTGAAAAGCATGTCTTGATGTGTTTTTCCTGTCATCTAGGCTTCCTACAAAATCAGTGTCTGTGTAATGAAAGAGATGTTTATTATCATACTGAGTATACAATAATCCAAAATTGAGAGTGCATTCCACATATCTCAGAATCCTTTTTCTCCATATTCTAGTGAGAATATTTGGGGGATTCCATGAACCTGGAAACAAGACTGGCTACATACATAATATCAAGCCTAGTTGTTGTAAGATACAACAAACTACCTAATAAACTTTTGTACATGGTAGAATCCATTGTAGGGCCTTCATCTTTCTTGCTCAATTTTGTGTTGAGGGATATAGGAGTTTCTAATGGATTGTACTCTTCCATGCGAAATCTTTCGATGGTGTATGCTATATACTTTTACTGATAGACAAAAATGCCTTGGGTTGATTGGTTAACCTCAATCCCCAAAAGATATTTCATTATGCCAAGATCTGTCATCTCAAACTTAGATTGCATGACATGTGTAAAACTGGTTAACTCAAGATTTCTAGTATATATCATGTCATCAACATATAAACATACAATCAAAATTTTCCTATGTTGATAGTTTTGGTGTAAAGAGTTGGCTCATTTTGGCTTCTGTTGAAACCACTCTTGATCAGGTAAGTGTCAATTTTGTTGTACCAATCTCTTGTATCTTGTTTTAATCCATACAAGGATTTCTTCAACCGATACACTTTGGTTGGCTTCTCTTTGACTTCAAATCCAGGTGGTTGGTCCACATAGACCTCTTCTTCTATGACACCATTTAGGAAAGATGACTTGACATCCATCTGGTATACTTGCTATTTGTGTTGAGCTTCTATGGCTAAGAGAGTCCTTACAATGTCCAACCTTGCTAGAGGAGAAAATGTTTCACCATAATAAATACCTGGTTGTTATGAGAATCCTTTTGCAACAAGTTTTTCCTTGTGTTTCTCATTCTGCCCCTTTTCATTAAGCTTAGTTTTTAAAACCCACTTGACACTGATACTTTTCTTGTGTCTGGGTAGATCAACAAGATTCCATGTCATGTTCTTCTCAATGGATTCAATCTCTTGGTTCATGGCTTGAACCCAATTTGGATCTTGAGCTGCCTCTTTAAAAGATGTAGGTTGACATGACATTAATGCAAAAATATTGTGTGGATCAATGTCATCCAACTGCTGATGGATTTCTCTCAAACTTCGAGTTCTCTGATTTTGAAGTTCAAAGGATGAATTTCATCTTGAAGTAGAGTTATCCTGAGAACTTTTAGATTATCCTTGTACTTGCAATCTTGGAAGAGAAGATTGATGTGTTTGTTCTCTTTAATTCTCCATGTCTTTAGGATGTGACAACAATGGATCTTGAATTTCCATTGGTTGATTTTCAAACTCGTTCCAGAACTGATTTTCAAAAAAAATTACATCTCTGTTGAGAATCAGTTTCTTTGAGATGATATTGTAGAGCCTATAAGCTTTTGATGTTTCACTGTAGCCAATAAATATGAATTTCTCACTTATATCATCCAGTTTCTTCCTTAATTCAGAAGGTATGTGAGCATATTCTATGCATCCAAATGTCCTGAGATGAGAAACATTTAGCTTTGTCCCACTCCATCCTTCTTGAGGGACTTTAATCTTGAGACTGGTGGTTGGAGGTCTATTCAGGAGATAGGATAAGCATGCTACTGCTTCAACCCAAAATGTATTTGACAGACATTTCTCTTTGAGAAGGCTTCTTTCCATGTTCATTATTGTCTGATTTTTCCTTTGAGCCACTCCATTTTGTTGTGGAGTATACCTGACTGTAGTTTGCATGATGATGCCTTGTGATTTGCATAAATTTGCAAATTCTTTGGAGTTGTATTCTCCTCCTCCATCTGACCTAAGATATTTTACATATTTTCCACTATGTTTTTCATCTTCAGCTTTGAATTCTTTGAACTTTGCAAAAGTTTTAGACTTGTGTCTGAGAAAATAGATCTAAATTTTCCCGCCAAAGTCATCAATAAATGTTAGAAAATAAATAGTGACCTATTGAATTTGTTTGCATTGGTCCAAATAGGTCAGTGTGAACTAGCTCTAAGTGGTGTTTGGATTGAGTGGAGGATTGTGGAAAACTAGTTCTCTTATGTTTTCCAAGAATGCAAGACTCACATGGGGAATTTTGTTCTTTGAAGACAGGGAGACCTTTGACCATGGAGTACTTATGTAGTATACTTAGACTCTGAAAGGGTAGATGTCCAAATCTTGTATTCCAAACTATAGTTTCATTGGGGGTGGATGCAATTTGTGCATAAGATTGGATCATATTTGCAGTTCTTAGAGTGAGGGAAAACATTATATTCCTAGTCATGTGGATTTCATAAATCAATTTTATGTTGGGGGTTTTATCATATATCCTACATGATGATCCTTCAAAAAGTACCTTGTATCCATGTTCAATTAATTGTACTACACTTAGCATATTATGTTTCAGATCTGGAAGATGATAGGTATGTTTGTGTCTTTCTTTACATTTTTTTTAGTAAGAATAGGTATAGTACCTTTTCCTTGAACTTTGACTGAGCAATAGTTTCCAAGTGTAATATCAGATGAAATTGAAGAATCAATGTATGAGAGTAAATATTTGTTACATGTCATGTGATTGTTGTAGCCACTGTCCAGCAACCAAAGATATTTATGTTGTTATTCAGTCTTATGGCATGAGAGAAACATACCATATGAGGATTCTCCTTCATGATTTGAGACATGTGCTCTACCTGAGAGATGATTTTCTTTCTTCTTCTGGAATTCAGATTCAAAGTGCCCAAACTTCTTGCAGTAATAGCATTGTATGCTTGATTTGTTATTTGATCTCCTACCTCTACCTCTTTGAGGCTGGAAGTTATGATTCTTGTTCTATTGTCTGTGACCTTGGAAATTTTGATTCTGGTTCTGTTGTCTATGACCTTCACTTGAGTGATGGATACTTGGACTTCTCCCTCTTCATCGATGACCTCTACCTTTTCCTATGCCTCTCCCTCTACTGAAGAAGAATTGGGTCTTGAAGGCATTGGTTGTTGACTCATCTTCAAGGTGTAGTCTGGTCTCACATGTCAACAGAGAGCCCATTAATTCATCTGCTAAAAAATTTGATAGATCCTTGGATTCAAGGATAGCTGTAACAACCATTTCAAATTTCTTTGGTAAATTTCTGAGGAATTTCTCAACAATTCGTTGATGAAGTATGGCTTCACCAGACAATATGATCTGGTTTACAATTCCCATGACTCTTGTCATAAATTGATCAACTTTTTTAGACTCTCTCATTTTTAAAGTCTCGAAATGCATCCTCAAGGTTTGCAGTTTGATTTTTTTGACTCTATCATTGTCTTGGTAAGCTAATTTAAGGATGTCCCAGGCCTATTTTGAAGTAACAACACCTGTGATTTTTAATAAAATTGAGTCATCAACTGAGTTTTGAATCCATAATTTTGCCTTATTTTCTTTGTTACTTTGTGTTTCTTGAGCAGTTCTTTGTTGGTTTGTCATGGAACCAATGCCTGTTGGATCTGGTTCCACATATCCAAGATCCATTGGATCCAAACACTGTTGTTCTTTAAAGAAGGATCTCATTTTAAGAGACCAAAACTCATAGTTATTTCCAAGAAGAATAGGTCCTTGTGTTGGTCCTAAATTGCTAGAGGTGGCCATCTTGTAAAAAAAATTAATAGAAAAAAAATTGTTAGAGTTTTGCGTGCTTACTTGTTTCCTGTGTGAAAGACCAAGTCCAAGAAATCCTCTCTGTGACTTCAGGACAAAAAACATGGGGATGACCAGTACTTTGGAAGCTGTAGCCCCTCTAATGGTGGGATTGGGCTTTATGATTTTACTCGAGAGCCAAAAAAAAAATTGAAGTTTAGCTTCTCATGTGACCGGGAGATGAAAAATCAAGCGCTCCAGGTCTTCGGGATTCAAGTGTTTTGATGTTGAAGGTCTCAATTCCTCCCAATAGTTGAATGGTCAAATTAAATTCTCATTTCAAAGATCGACAGTCTTCGTTGACTTGGGATCAATGGTCCTCAATTACTTCGGGACTTCGGGTGATAGTCATTTCTTACCTCACAAACCTCCAAACTCGCGAACCTCTAAGCAAGGGAAGAGATCGACGGTCTCAATTTCTCGTCGATATCTAAAACCAATATCTTCTTTGGAACTTCGATGTTTAGGAGTTTCTATTTTCTAATACGCATAATATTCCAGAGTGTCGAATCTCCAAAGTGTGGGATCTACCTCCACATGGCCTTTTGATTTGGACGATGGAGATTTTCTTTAGAAATTCAGGCTTTAGGTGTTCCGAGGTAAAAAACACCACAAAATTATGAAGTGTTAACCTTCCAAAATGAGATATCTGTCAATGTGTGTCCACAGCCTTCAAGGGCTCAGAATTACTTTGGGAATTCGGGTAGATCTTGCTCCACAAGAACTTTCGGAGTTCTAAGTCTCCGAAGTGAGGGATTTGGCATTGTGTGTCCTCGTTAATGTATGGCCGAGATGAACTCTGACCTTCGAGCCTTTGGGAGTTATGGCTTCTCGTATCCTTCTTTCTTCCGAAGTGATTATTGCTAAAGCGTAGGATCTCTGGCCACGTGTCAACTTCGATCAACGGTCTGGATCTATTTCAGCTCTTTGGATCTTCGGGAGTCCTTTACTCCTCAGCTTCTGTTGGCTTCCTCGCGGAGTATGAGATCGTCATATGCGTTTCACTTGTTTGAATATCAATGACTGCGAGCGATTGTGGAGACTTGATTTGTTCACCCTTTAATTTCCTTGCCGATCTCCACAAAGAGAAGATGCTTGTCGGTAGTGAGATCAATATCTGTCATTGATCTGTTGATCTGAAAAGATCAACGATCTTGAGAAATTGTGGGCTCACAACTTTCTCGTGCTTTAATTTCTTCTTCGAGACCCGCAATGCCTCCCCACCATCGATCTCTCTCCAATGAGATCTGATGGTCCTGACTTGATCTTTGCTTGATCTGATGGTTGATCTTGCTCTCACTCAGGTATTATGGCTAAGAAAAAATTATCTTTACCTACGGGCTCGTCGTCCTTTCTGATCTTGATTAATGGCTCAAATCTGTTCACAGGGTTGATCTTGCTTCTCCTTTGATTATTATGCTAACTTTCATATTACGAAAGAATTTCACGAGTCTTTCACGAATTCTTTAAATGCTCTCAAAATATTTAATTGTTCTCTTCTTTTTGCGGTTCTTCTTCCTCATGCTGGTTGTCTGCAATGACATTTTGAGTTACTATGGATTGCAAACATCTCTCCAAGCTCTATGAAGAAACTTGTGTCCAATGCTGTCATCTGCAAGACAATGCAGGCTCTGCGCTCTTCTTCTTATGATCAATATGCTCTCCAGGTACTATGAAGAGGCTTATGTCCTAAGCTCTGATACCATGATAAAATGAGAAGCAAAGAAGATAACACAGAGAAGATGAAATTGGGAAATAGGAATAAGAAGAGTGCACAGTGTTGAGTATATTCATTAAGGGAAAAAGAGATGAGCTAAATAGGCTCGAGCAAATCAAGAAACAAAACAAGAGATCCTAACTAACTCGTATAGTTGGCCAAGACAATTGGAAGTGTATAGCATATTGTTGAGGTTATTGATATATTTAAAAAGTATGACCACATGCCAAATCTTTCAAGCTATAGACAAAATGTATGTTTCCTATAGAGTCATGTGCATGAAAGGGAAAATTGAAATCGAAGCATGTAAGTCTATTATACAATGTTTTAGAGGAACTTTGGCTAAATGGTGAGAAAATAGAAAAGTAAAAAGTCAAAGATGAAAATGGAGATATAGTTTTTAAAGAAGATGAACAAGCATAAAATAGTATGATAGGTGCATTAACTACGTTCTTTCTTGAGCATTGGTGTGGAACAAAACATAGGTGCATTAACTACATTCATTCATGAGCATTGGTGTGGAATAAAACAAGAACTCTCTGATAAACATGCCATAATTCTAATGGGAATGAAATGTAAAAGAATGTCCAATTATGATTATTTTCATAGAGAATGGACCCAAAGGATATATGAGGTTAAAGATAGAAAAAATCTTCTCTAGAAGCAATAATATCTTTCTTATGTCCGCAACAATTTTGTTGAATATTTAAAAGTACAAAGAGATTTTCTTTATACTTGGGGAGAAATTTACACAATCATTACCTCTGTCATAGCAGTATTGTGTGTTAACATGAAGGTTACAAAGTCAATACAAAACTATCAAAATTACCAGCGAAAAATATGGTATGACCCTAGATGACCCAGTAGGATCGTGTATTAACATGAAGGCTACAAAGTCAATACAAAAACTATCAAAATTACTAGCGAACAATATGGTATGAACCTAGATGACCCAGTTAGAAGAAAGAAAAGATCAAAGAGATCTATGAGACAAAGAATCAAAAAATATGATAAGGGAAAGTAGGGGTCTTACCAAAAAGATAAGAGGAAAATAAGTCATTATAGGAAATACACAAAGTCTCATTATTACTCCCCATAAGACATCAAATTGCAATCTTACAAACAACAAAGTAAGTCCAAACTCACTTGTTGGTTATGTGGAAAACTAGGACACCTGGCTAATAGATGTCCACAAGGAAAACACTCTAAGAAGAATAAAGGTAAGATCTCACAACAACAACAAAAAAGACAAAAGGATGAGTGATCTGTATTTTTTGAGAAGAATGAAATGAATACAGATTATTATCAAAGTATGCTTAACATATAATAACATATATACAATAAAATTGGTTTCTATTCAATAAGGAAATAAGTTGAAACTATAAAATGTAGCGGAAAACAAGCTTGCTAGAATGGTGGTGCATTATATCTGAGAAGAGATATGACAACTGTGCTCATTTGCTAGAAGCTCATTACATTGAGGCTCTCAAGCTATTTTTACAATAAACATGAATGTCAAAAAACCTAGACATTCAAAAACCTAACCCTAGGAGATGAAGCACCAAAAGTCATGTGGGCCCCATTTGGTTAAGTCAGTACATCAACTTCCCAGGGTCGTAACTTTTGCATATGATCTCCATTTTAGGTGCAAGATATCCCATTGGAAAGGTATATCCAAAGGATAAACATGTTTCCTATGTCGATCCCTACATTTTTTTATTGTGGTGATCCCTAAGAGCATTGTTTAGGGCATCAAAAAGGTCCTCAAAGTCACAGACCCAAAAACTAGGAAAAAACTATCAAACTGGAAACTGCCAAAATGAGTCAGTTGGCCTAGGTGGGAGGACACCGAAATCCATATGGATCAATCCTCATCGATTAGAAAGCAATGGTATCCACTTTTTTGAGTTACCCCATCAGATGAGGTAATTTCTGTTGAATTTGGCCCTCAGTGAGCCACTTTCCATGGTGCAAGAGCTACCCTACTTTGACAACTCGATAGAGATGGATCCTTTGTTAGAAAATTGTAACACACCTGCTATGGCATAATAAATTTTTCACCTTGTCTCGAGGGACAGAATCCCCAAAAACCTAAGGAGCTTAGCATAGGTTGGAGACGCCACCTCTACCTCGACAGAGTCTCTACGTGACCTCCCGATATTAAGGATCGTTCAATTTATTTTATGAGTCGAAGCGGCCCCTTTTGATTCCCAACTGGAATCTTCTTCCAATTGATCCATAGGTCCTTTCGAAATCTCCCCTATGCAAATAGCACTAGGTGTGAGATCCACCCTCTTCAAGTGACCAAAACAATATGACCAAGGCCTATTCCCGAAGGTGCTTTTCACAACTCACAATCTCACGAGTTCGTGAATCAAAACTCCTAACTCTTCCTTCCCAAATTCACGATATCCAAAATCACATAATAGGTATAGCTCCCTTCTGTCAGTGCCCTTTGTGCATGACCAACATCTAGGCTAAGCGCTAGCTCCCATCAAAACTTCACGACTTCACAAGTCGAAAGGTTGAGCACTCATGCTCTTATCCCGTGAATCCCTGAGATGCGAGAAGTCAACCGAGTGTTAACTCCTTTATCCAGGTGATGCGTGTCCGCCTGTCAATCATATGGGCCCCAATTTGTGGTTCTACCACGTGTTCCTTCGTGCCCGACTTTTGGCACTTCATGATTTATGATGTCGAGAAGAGGTCCTCTCAACCTCCGAACCTTCGAATGCATGATACACACGATGAGGCTCTGATCCAATGGTCCTCTCATGACCTAGATCCAACAGTGATCCTTGGTCCTCGCGATTTCACCACTCGTGACTTGGAGCACCCAACTCCTAGGCTCTCACCTTGCGAACGTCTGAGTTCGCAAGGTCCCTCGATCTCTGCCACCTATCCTCCTCAGATAGATGGTTTTGATCTTCTCACGACTTCACCACTCGTGAAGTCAAGAGACTTCCTCCTCTGACTCCCAATGTATGAATCCTCGATAGAGAGGATCTTGCAACACATGTCCTCCTTCTAATGGACAGCTTAGATTATTTCGTGACTTCGTCACTCGCAAAGTCTAGATGCTCACCTCTATGAGTCCCAATGCCTGAGTCTCTGAAGCAGATGATCTCAGGACACGCGTCCTCTTGTAGACGGACAGCTCCAATCCTTTCACAAATTCAGAACTTCTGATGTCAAGTGGTCCAGACCTTCATCCTCAAGACCCCCAAACTCCTGAATGCTGAGATCCCGATACCAACTCCTTCAGGGCCTTTTTCTTCTACTACTCACGAATATTTAACCGCCGTGCATCTCCTATCAGATCTAACGACTGACGGGTGTTTGGACTAAGGTCTGATGGCTCAGACCTATCCCACGTTGTGCACTCTCCCGTCGCTCCCTGGACGTGGAAAAACCAACGGTCCAGATACTCCACGGACCTTGGGGATATACGGTCCTGATTTATTCGCTACTCATGAAGACAAAGGAAAAAGGGTTAAGGCATTTAATGCCCTTGTTTATTCGTCCAATCTAACGGTCATGAATGACCACAAATCTTCCGACCGGATCTCATCCTTTGATCGATACTTATCCCTACGCTACCATTTCAGGATTTCAAGAGGATCATTCTTCCTTGCATAAGGTTACTAAGACTTGCACCTACAAATCCTTTTCCAGGTTCTTGGTGAGCTTTCCAAAAACGGTGTCTCTATGGGGAGATCTATCCAGGGAATTACCTGATATGGATAAGGGTATAGATTTCTAGAGAATAGACTGGAAGTCTGAATTAATTCAATATGCATATATATATATATATATACAAATCTATATATAAACATAATCCATACGTGGTCTTTCCAATAAAATCATGCAACCACCATTTCTGATCAAAACACCACACAGATAGTCTTATACTCAAACCATTCATAAACTACATAGACTATGAGCATACATGTCAACATATAAGTTTCCAAATGCAAGATGATCATAAATGCCAGGATATACATTTCAAGATGCAAGATGTAAAACACTTATCAGAAATAACACCAGATGTGATTGCAACTATTGGGAGGGGTGCTCATTTCCACCCAACTGTAGGCTCAACGAATCCCAACGGATTGACCAATAGTGACCCCTAAGCTGAGATCACGATGCTGCGAGACTATGTCTCTAGTTTCCAATGACTGAGAATGAAGGTTACTCTCCTTCTTCTCTACTATCACTCACTCTGTATTTTTCTAGAGTTCTACTCTTCCCCTCGCATATGCCCCTTGATCCCACACTCTTCTTGCCTTTTCTCCTTTCGACGAGGTTGTGTGTGGCATGATCTTCCTCATGGTGGTTAGGTCCGAGGACTCTACGGATGGGTGGTTCACCCCCATTCCTCATTACTCATGAGGATCCCTTTACCTACCAACGCTGGAAAGTCAATTAATTTGGGGTGAGCGAGTTGCTCTTGGTTCTCCGAGCCAGTGAAGTCCAAATACGGTATTAGTTTCGGTGGAATTTAATGCCACCTTTCCAGGTGCCTTCCACCACCTTTCTTCAACCATCGTGGTCTCTTTTTTCAGCACATCCCCTCTCAGCCATCCTGCAATACATATTCATAATATTATTTAGATTCATCGACCTTTTTCACAAGGTCCATTCACATCACACAATGACATTTCTAAGTTTGCCACAATATTTGGCCAGTATAGTTATTTTTATAGATTGGAGGAAACAGGGTGTTACAATTCCCCCCCCCCTTAAAGGAACATCGTCCTCAATGTTCTATCTATCAACTTGACATGCATGTACAGATGTAAACAAAATTGGATATGCCTATTTCATGGCATCCTCCATTTCCCATGTAGCCTCATCTGGGCCAAAATGTTTCCACTGCACCTTGACCTGTGCAATGGTTCGGTTCTAGAGCGGGCTTTCCTTTCTATCCAGTATGCATTGAGGTTTTGGTAGAAATTCTCCCTCCGGTTCCACCTGGATCAAAAACCAATCAATTATATGGTTAGCATCATATACATATTTCTTCAATAATGAGACATGGAAAACATTATGTGCTTTGATTGTGGGATGAAGCGCTAGCCTATAGGCTACAGGTCTCACTCTATCTATAACCTCAAAGGGTCCACAATACCGAGGTGCCAACTTGGCGCAAGTTCCCATTTTCAGAGAACTCTTTCTGGGTCTAACTCTGAGATATACATGGTCTCTTGTTTTGAACTCTCTTGGAGTTCTCTTTTGGTCAGCATAACTTTTCTGTTGGTTCTAAGCGACCTTCAGGTTTTGTTTTATCTGAGTCACTTGCTGTTCCATTTCTTTCAACATGTCGGGTCCAAAATAAATCCTGTTTATGGGATTACTCCAACTGACAGGAGTGTTTCATAGTCTACCATAGAGGACTTCAAAGGGACTCATCTTTAAGGATGCTTAGTAGTCGTTCTTGTAGGCGAATTCTACTAGTGGCAGGTAGTCTTCCCACTTCTTGGGTTGGTGCATTACATGCATTCTTAGCATGTATTCAAGTATTTGGTTCACTCTTTCTGTTTTTCCATTGTTTTGAGGGTGATAGGTGGTGCTAAACAACAATTTGGTTTCTAATCCAGCCATCAATGACTTCCAAAAGTTGGAAGTAAATTTTGTGTCTCTGTCAGACATGATCTCTTTCGGCATACCATGCAGTCTGAATATCTCATTCATGAATACCTGAGCGATATCGATTGCTTTGCAAGTGGACTTGACATGAATAAAATGAGAAGACTTGCTCAATTTATCCACCACTACCATAATGGCATCGTTCTGTTTGGTCGATGTTGGTAATCCAGTGATGAAATCCACGGAGATGGTTTCCCATTTCCATTATGGAATTGGTAGAGGTTGTAATAATCCTATTGGGTGTCGTTGTTCTGCTTTAACCTGTTGGCACTCTATGCATTTGGCCAAGTACTTGGCTACGTTTTTCTTCATTCCAAGCCCATAGAATTGTGTCCTGGTGGCCGTGATCATCTTCTTCTATCCTGGATGACCAGAATAGGGTCTTTTATGTAGTTCATCCAGTATGAAATTCTTCAAGTAGTCACAATTTGGAATATAAAATCTTCTTCTGTAAGTGAGCAGACCTCCTTCAGTCATCTGGTAGCCTTCATATTTTACTCCAACAGGTTCTTGTTGTAGTTACATGGTCATAGTCTGGATGAAGGGATCTATTTCTTATGCATTTCTGATTCTTTCCTTGACATCTATCTCCCAGGTGCTCACCACTGCAGGTGAATTATTTTCATACTTCTACTAAGGGCATCAACCACCCTATTTTCCTTTCCTTTAATGTGTTTGATTTCAAAATCAAACTTGCTAAGGAGGTCCATCCACCTAGCTTGTCTCGCATTGAGCTTTGTTTGATCAAACAGGTATCACAATCCACAGTGATCTGTCATGACTACAAATTTTCTTCCCGGAAGGTAATGCCTCCACATTTTCAAGGCATGCACTATGGCAGCTAGCTCTAGATCATGGGTCACATAGTTGACTTCATGCTCATTTAATTTTCAGGATTCATAGCAGATCACACTTCCTCCCTGCATAAGGACTCCTCCGAGCCCTTCCTTACAGACATATGTGCACATGAGGAAGTTGTCTTCGGGATTGACGATCTTCAACACGGGTGCATGGGTCAGTAAATGTTTCAGGGTTTGAAATCTTTCTTCACATTTCTGTGTCCATAGGAATTTTGTCTCCTTCTTCTGGACAACCAATCTTGGAGAATCCTTTTATAAATCTCCTATAGTATCCTTCTAATCCCATAAAGGATTTGATATCTAAAACATCCTTTGGGGTAGTCCATTCCATGATAGACCTGATTTTGTCAAGGTCAATTACTACTCCTTCTTCGGAGAGAAGGTGGCCTAAGTAATGTATTTTCTTCTGGAAGAATTCACATTTGCTAAATTTGGCATAGAGCCGATGTTCTCTTAGCACTTACAACACAAGTCTAAGATTCTCTTCATGCTCTTTTCTGTTCTTGGATTAAATTAATATATCATCAATAAAAACAAGCACAAACTTTTCTAAGAATTTGCTGAGTACATTGTTCATCAAGAACATAAAAGTGGCAGGGGAATTGGTCAACCAAAATGGCACCACCACAAAATCATACTGACCATACCTCGTTCAGAAGGCATTTTTATGGATGCCTTCACCCTTGATTCGGACTTGATGGTATCCTGACCTCAAATCAATCTTTGAGAAAATCGACGCACCCCCCAATTGATCGAATAGGTCATCGATCTTGGGGAAGGGGTACTCGTTCTTTATGGTTACCTTATTGAGTTGTCTATAATCTATACACAGTCTAAGGGTACCGTCCTTCTTTTTGACAAATAGGACTGGTGCTCCCCATGGAGACATGCTGGGTCGAATATAGCCCTTATCCATCATTTCTTTTAATTGCAACTTGAGTTCAACTAACTCAGGGGTACTCATTTAGTAGGGTGTCCTAGACATCGACACCGCTCCTGGTGTAAGTTCTATAAAGAAGTCTATGTCCCTTCTCAGAGGTAGACTCGGTACCTCTTCCGGAAATACATATCTGTATTCTNACTGACACCGCTCCTGGTGTAAGTTCTATAAAGAAGTCTATGTCCCTTCTCAGAGGTAGACTCGGTACCTCTTCCGGAAATACATATCTGTATTCTCTCAGGATAGGGTGATCATTAGGGCTTGGTTTGTCACCTTTGATTATTTTCAACACTTGTATCGCATAGAAGGAAAATCCCTTTCGACAATACTTTCTCATTTGTAGTGCTGATATTTGTCTCACCGAGACAGGTTTTTGGATCCCTTGAAGGGTTATCCTCTTCCCTTCCTTACTTACACATTCTAAGGTCTTAAGGTAACAGTCCAATCTAGATTTATGGGCAGCTATCAAATCCATCCCATTCAACAGTTCATACAATCCCAGGGGTAATATGTTAAGGGTTGCTTGGGTGGGGGATTTACCCAACATCAATTGGTAGGCTGGTATAACCTCTGCTACCCTTCTTCTGGTGCTAGTGGATAACTATACCAACCATGGCTTGGTATGTTTTTGTGGTTGTAGTTTACACTTATCAACAACTTTGGGGGCTATATAACTCAAATTTGAACCAGGGTCAATCAAAACAGACACTAGATGGTTGGAAATCATACCTTCTATTTCCACCACTAAAGCTTGGTGGTCAGCTTGGTTATTATCCAAGGTTGCATAAATTTGTGGCTCACTCCTGGCCACATCATTGACAGTAGTAGCTTCTTGGATGTTATAAATCCTCTGACTATTCTGTTGTTGGTGTGGACAGTCTCTCAATAGATGTTCTTCCCCACAACCCTGGCATTTAAAAGGTTCTCTCTTTGGGTTATCAGTCTTCACTGATATGAGTCCAGAAGTTTTATTTTCTGCTCAAGGAGGGAAAACTCTGCTAGTGCATACTCTAGGCTGGGAAGCTCATTCTTGGGTTCTTCTTATAGTTCTTAAATCCTAGGGATTTAATTCCCCTTTTCTGAAATCTTGAAATATTATTCTTTTTCCATCCCTCGTGAGGTTCTGCTCGATGCCCAAACTATTCATGACAATAGGTCGCCTTTCGAATAGTACCTTCTAGAGTCTTTGGCTCATCAAATTCAATTTTGTTCTGATATTCCTTAGGTAGTCCACTGATGAAGTGTTGCACCTTTTCCTTTTCCTCCTTGATATAGGGTACATACCTCAACAAATTGAGGAATTTGTTGACATATTCTTCTATAGTGAGTTGTCCCAGTTTGAGTTCATAAAACTCTTTAGTCTTTTCGTCGAAATATTTTTTCGATAGATACTTCTTCTGAAAGTATTTCTCAAACCATTCCCAAGACAAGTCCTCTTCGCGAACCCCTTTCACATTCTTAAGGTCTTCCCACCAAATGGAATCATTTCTGTTCAAGTTGAAGGTGGCCACTTGGGCCTTCATATTTTCTGAAAAATCATGGACTCTGAAATACTTCTTTAGTCCAAGCAGCCAGGCCTCTTCTTCCTCTCCCTTCTTTATTTCACTGTCGAAGGAGGGTGGTTTGGCTTTTCTGAATTCTTCAAATTTTCAACCTTTGGAAGGCGTTTGCTTCCTCTGTTTCTTGCGTGAATAGGAACTAGTTCTGCTTCTAGAAGAGCCCTCCAATTCGCTAGCTTCCTTCTCAGAGGAATCATCCAATGATTGTCCGTTACCTCTAGGGTGGACCCTTTTTGAGGTTCTCCTCTCAGTGTGACCACTGATATGACCATGTTTCTAAGTTTCAGGTTCATGCTGCATTTGTCTTTGTAGATCGGATAAACTATGGAGTAAAATTGCGTTAATTTCTGTTTGTTTTTCTTGTTCTTTCATCATCCTTTCATTGTCGGCCTTATAGCTTTGTAATTCGACCATGAGGCTCCTCACAGTCTCCACTAGAGCTGGAGGGGTCCCTTCTACCCTCCTTTCATCGGACTCTTCGTCTCTATTGTGGGAGCCTTCTCCCACTTCAAGGTGAGTCACCATACTATGCGTTGATAATTTCCTGCGGTTGATCTTCCGCTTGTGTGCAAAAGGAAAAACACTGGTTGTTAGTTGATATTTATATTTATTTATAATCAGTACATAATTCATATTTTCACATGTACACACACACAATAGGGATTTTTTTTTTTTTCATTCTCAACTTCGTCTTTTAATTAGGGAGGTTAAGACAGGGAGGTTACTCTTTTTAGGAGTGTTCCAAACGGAGCTTCTGCGCAACCTGTTCATGCGCCCAAGCAAGCCAAGTGTTGTAACCATGATCTGATACCAATTTGTAACACACGCGCTGTGGCATAATAAATTTTTCACCTTTTCTCGAGGGAAAAAATCCTCGAAAACGTATGGAGCTTAGCAGAGGCTGCAGACACCACCTATGCCTCGACAGAGTCTCTACACGACCTCCCGATCTTAAAGATCATTCAATTTCTTTTATGAGCCGAAGCGACCCCTTTTGATTCCTAGCTGGAATCTTCTTCCAATCGATCCATAGGTCCTTTCGGAAGCTCCCTTATGCAAACAACACTAGGCAAGAGCTCCACCCTCTTCGAGAGACCACAACACTATGACCAAGGCCTATTCCTGAAGGTGCTTATTGCAAATCGCAATCTCACGAGTTCGCGAGTCAAAACTCCTAACTCTTCCTTCCCAAATTGAAGATATCCGAAATCAAGTAATGGGTATATCTCCCTTCTGCCAGCACCCTCTGTGCATGACCAACAGCTAGGCTAAGCGCTAGCTCCCATCGCAACTTCACAACTTCGCAATTCGAAAGGTTGAGCACTCATGCTCTTATCCTGCGAATCCCCGAGATGTGAGAAGTCAATGGAGTGTTAACTCCTTTTCCAGGCAACGTGTGTCTTCCTGTCAATCATACAGGCCCCACTTTGTGGTTCTTCCATGTGTTCCTTTGTTCCTAGCTTTCGGCACTTCGCAACTTCTGATGTTGAGAAGAGATCCTCTCAACTTCCAAACCTTTGAATGCACAATACGTGTGATGAGGCTCTAATCCAATGGTCCTCCCATGACCTGGATCCAATGGTGATCCTTTCTCCTCACGATTTTTCCACTGACGACTTGGAGCACCCAACTCCTGGGCTCTCACCTTGTCAACCTTCAAGTTCACGAGATCCCTCGATCTCTGCCACCTATCCTCCTCAGACTGACAGTTCTGATCTTCTCATGAATTCACCACTCTTGAATTCAAGAGACTTCCTCCTCTGACTCCCGATTTCTGAATCCTCGATAGAGAGGATCTCGAGACACATGTCCTCCTTCTAACGAATGACTCAGATTCTTCCAAAAATTTTCCACTCGCAAAGTCTAGATGCTCACCTCTGTGAGTCTCGATGCCCAAGTCTCCGAAGCGGATGATCTCGTAACACGCATCCTCCTGCAAACGGATGGCTCCGATCCTTTAACAAATTTAGAACTTCTGATGTCGAGTGTCCAAACCTTCATCCTCAGGACCCCCAAACTCCCAAATGCTGAGATCCTGATACCAGCTCCTTCAGGGATTTTCTCTTCTGTTTCACATGAAGATTTCACCCTTGTGCATCTCCTATCGAATCTAACAGCTGACGGGTGTTTGGACTAAGGTTTGATGTCTCATACCTATCCCACATTGTGCACTTTACCACCGCTCACTGAACGTGGAAAAACCAATGGTCGGGATACTCCCATGGACCTTGGGGATCTATGGTCCCGATTTATTCGCTACTCATGAAGAAAAAGGAAAAATGGTTAAGGCATTTAACAACCTCATTTATTCCTCCAATCTAACGATCATGAATGACCACAGATCTTCCAACCGGATCTCATCCTTTGATCGATACTTATCCCTATGCTGCCATTTCAGGATTTCAAGAGGATCATTCTTCCTCGCATAGGGTTACTAAGACTTGCACCTACAAATCCTTTTCCAATTTCTTGGTGAGCTTGCCAAAAAGGGTGTCTCTATGGGGAGATCTATCTAGGGTATTACTTGAGACAGATAAGGGTATAGATTTCCCGAGAATAGACTAGAAGTCTAAATTAATTCAATATGCATATATATATATACAAATCTATCTATAAACATAATCCATACGTGATCTTTTCAATAAAAGCATGCAACCACCATTTCTGATCAAAACACCACATAGACAGTCTTATACACAAACCATTCATAAACTACAAAGACTATGAGCATACATGTCAGCATATAAGTTTCCAGATGCAAGATGATCATAAATGCCAGGATATACATTTCAAGATGCAAGATGTAAAACACTTATCAAAAATAACACCAGATGTGATTGCAACTATTGGGAGGGGTTCTCGTTTCCACCCAACCGTAGGCTCAGTGACTCCCAACGGATATACCACTGGCCACCCCCGAGCTGATACCACGATGCTACGAGACTGCATCTCTATTTGCCAGTGACCGAGAAAGAAGGTTACTCTCCTTCTTATCTACTATCACTCACTCTGTATTTTTCCAAAGTTCTCCTCTTCCCCTCACACCTGCCCCTTGATCCCACACTCTTCCTACCTTTTCTCCTTTCGGTGAGGTTGTGTGTGGCACGATCTTCCTTGTGGTGGTCATGTCTGAGGACCCTATGGATGGGCGGTTCACCCCCATCCCTCATTACTCATGAGGATCCCTTTACCTACCAACGTTGGAGAGTCATTTAATTCAGGGCCATTGAGCCAGTCTTGGTTCTCCGGGCCAGTGAAGTCCAAATATGGGATTAATTTCGGTGGAAGTTAACACCACCTTTCCAGGTGCCTTCCACCACCTTTCTTCAGCCATCGTGGTCTCTTTTTTCAGCACATCCCCTCTCAGCAGTCCTGCAATACATATTCATAATATTATTCACATTCATCGACCTTTTTCACAAGGTCCATTCACATCACACATTCACATTTCTAAGTTTGCCACAATATTTGGCCAGTATAGTTATTTTTACAGACTGGGGGAAATAGGGTGTTATAGGAGTGCCCTTGACCTATTTGTCCACAATCTAATTCTTCGATTCTTTTCATACGCAATCAGGGTTGAACTCTATTGGGTTCAGTTGTTCTTCTATCTATGAGGTGTCCAATAATGGTGGGAAATAAGGTCAAAGGAGATCCATGTTGAACACTGGGTGTAGGCCAACGAAAGGAGAAATGTTGAGTTCCAAATCATTCTCACCCACAACTTTGGTGATGGTGTATTAGCCATAACAGAGTGGGAAAATCTTATGATGGGGTATGATAAGGTATTCTTTCTACAAATGAAACCAAACCTTGTCTCCCACCTAAAACTTATGTGGCACCCAATGTTGATCATGGCATTGCTTGTACTTGTCATTGGATTTTTGTAGGATATCCTGAACCTATTGGTGGATGTCTTGGATCCACTCAATGAACCCAGTGTATTTGCCTGCTTTAGTTGGAGCAGGAGATGAGTTGACCAAGGTGACCACAAGGGGTAATGCAACATCTACGGGACCCAATGGTTGGAATCCCAACCCCACCTGAAAGGGGTTGTGGCTAGTTGCGCTATGCAGAGATCAATTGTAGCTATGATGGACATAGGGAAGACTCTCATCCCATGTGAGAGGGTTATTGGAATTATACATCCACAAGATATGCATGATCATTCAATTTATGACCTCGGTTTGGCCATCTCTCTGGGGGTGGAATGCCATGGATTTGTTGAGCTTGGTGTCCAACAGTGACTAGAGGCTCGACCAGAATGTGCTAAGAAATCGACTGTCCTGATCTAAGACAATGGTTTGTGGGATTCCAAAATGTACCCAGACTCATTCAAAGAAGAGCTTGGCATTGGCCTCTATTGTGATGCTCTTCTTGTAGGTGGCCAGAATCACCATCTTAGAAAAGTGATCAACAATAAAAAAAACACAGTCATTTTCCTGCTTGGTGGATGAGAAGCCTGACGTGTAGTCCATGGACATGGATTCCCATGTACTATCAAGAGTAGACAAAGGGGTGTACAAGACCTATTTCTGAGTAGTCATTTTGGCAATAGTGTAGGACATGAAGGACCTAATATACTTGTTGACCTCCTATCAAAGTTTTGACCAGTAGAAATGTTTCTGCAGTATTACCACTATATTTTCAAATTCAAAGTGTCTTTCCACCCGACTATAGTGGGCTTCCTAGATCAAATTTTCTCTCTCGCTTGATGGAACATAGATATGGCCTAGCTGACACAACAACCCATCCTAAAGATGGAAATTAGAGACAACTGCATTTGCACCCAACATTTGGTAGGTCTCATGGCCACAAGAGCCTAGCACCATGGTCAGTGTTGCGACTGGTAGTCTGCTGAGGAAATCAGTGACACGGTTGGTGCTTCTTGTTTTATACTTGATGTTGATGTGTTATTGTTGCAATTATGTGGACCACTTCTAATGGCGGTCATTCTTCAATTTTCCATTTTTCTTCATGAACTACAATGGCTTATGATTAGTTTAGATGACTGTCTCCTTCCCAAGAATGTAATGTCTCCATTGGTGACAGTCTTGCACAATGGAGTATATTGTTTTGTCGTAATTAGGGTACTTATGGACAACATTTGATAGTGTCTCACTATGATAGGCCATGGGGTGGCCGTGCTGAGTGAGAACGATGCCCACAACATAGTTTGAAGCATCTGTCTCGATATCAAAGGGATGTTGCAGGTATGGTATTGAAAGTACTAGGGATGAGCACAAGCTCTGCTTCAAATCATCGAACACTTATTATTGGGATTGGTCCCACATAAATTTATCCTTACCACCACCCTTGGTTACTTGTCTAAGGGCCCATGCAATATCGGAGAATCCCAACACGAACATGCGGTAGAAATTGGTAAGGCCCAAGAAGATCTAAATATTAGTGAGTATGGTCGGGGCTGGCCAGTCACGTATGAATTGGAGTTTGGCTAGATCCACATGTACACCATTCTTATCAATGATGTAGCCTAGGTAGTGGACCTTGTCTATGCCAAATGATCATTTGTCCAAGTTGGCATATAACTTTTGCTACCGTAGGGTGTGCAAAACCTGCTAAATATGTTGCAAGTGTTCTTCCCAAGTCTTGTTGTAAATGAGAATGTCATCTAGATACACCACTACAAAAGTATTGGTGAATGGTTGCAGGATATCATCTATCATCCTCATGAATGTGGCTTGAGAATTTGTCAAGACAAAGGGCATGAACAACCATTCGAAATGACCTTCCTTGGACTTGGTGCTACCCATACTTAAGATAAATCTTACTAAAGTATTTGGCCCCCATGAGTTGATCAAAGAGGTCATCGATTTAGGGAATCGTGTACTATTTTCTGACTGTGATTTTATTCAGGGCCCGATAATCAATGAAGAGTTGTCAGGTTTCATATTTCTTTTGTACCATCATGATTGGGCTCCTACATGGTGATGAGATGAGATGGATGTACCCCTTGAGGAGAATTTCTTGGATCTACTTCTTGATATCCTCATTCTCTAGCATAGAGTGGTGGTAGACTGTCCCATTGGGAAGTGGTGTGTCAAGGGTCAGATCAATGGGGTGCTTGACCTGATAGTGCAGAGGTACCCCAATAGGTGAGGAGAAGATATCTGAGTATGATTCCACTCCTTTTCCACTTTCTTCTACTATGTGGAGAGGTTGGCTATAGAGACCCTATATGTGGTTGTGATATTTCTCTCATTCTGAGAGAGAATCATGAAGGAGACAAATTCCCCATATGAGAGATGACCTTCCAGCATTGCTTGGCAGAGAACAATGAAATAACACTAGGTGGGACTGCCTCCAGTATCCTGTACAACTTCTTATTCAAAGTAATAATAACAATATGAGGCCTAGACTCATATACATCATGGCATTTCCATAAATATGGTTGGCACAAAATAACATTACAAAATTCTAGAGGGGAAACATCACACAATACCTTGTCTTTGAAGGGCTTGATTCCATATGACATGCGACATTGTTGGAAGATGCATATGTCGCTTCCTTGGAATAGCCATTCGATGGCTTAGGGATGTGGGTGTGGCATTGTCTGGAGGATGAGTCACTTGACAACATTTGTTGAGATGATGTTCTTTTGGCTACCTCTATCAATGATGAAGTGCAGTGGGGCACCCTTCACCCACATCTGTGAATGAAAAGGTGCTCGCCTTCCTTTGGCTCGTCTGGTTCATCGGGTTGGGGCTTGGTGGTATAAATGGTAGCACTGGGTTTTGCATCAGTGATCTATCTCTCCCATTCTGGTTCTGACTCAGAGTTGGAACCTGCATCTAATTCTGAGTATTTCACCTCAGCCACCAGTGACTACTTTGAGCATAAATCAATAGTGTTATTCTAGGAGATCTTATGGAAGTCGCACCATTTCCCAGAATATTTCTTTGTCTTTCTAGTTTCCTTCTCTTCTTGTGGCCTAGAATGGTTGTCTTGAGGTGGTCCATCTTTGCTCTCTCCTTTTTTAGGGGGTTCGGGCCGCCATTTCCTGGATTTTTCTATGAGGGGCTCCCACGCTCAAATTGTTGTGTCTTTTGTTTGAGCTTCTGCTCGATTTTGATGGCATATCGATAGGTCGCGCCAATGATGAGATGTCCAAAAAATCCATTTCGGTCTGGATGTATCTCTGCAGACCGCCACGATACTTGAGCACTAGATTTCACTCAAAATATTTTATACCCAACTTGGTGCACAAGGTATGGATTATATTTATGAGCTCAGGCACTGTTTGGTCTCTTTCCTAAGACAATGTGGTCCATTCCTTTTACAGGTCTCCATAACTTCCAACGGGGTAGTATTGTTCCTTAATAGCATCTTCAAAGGACTCCCAAGTGACCATGATAGTAAATAATGAGCGTTCCTCTATTTCCTTCTTCTCACAGAAATTTTCCCACCAATATTTTACATGGGGAATGACTTTGACAAGCGTAAAAGTAATTTTTTCTCAATTCGAGAAGTTATGGACAGAGAAATACCCTTCTATCATATTCAACCATTTTTATACATCATCTGCATCTATCTAACCTTCAAATATAGGAATATCGAATTTTATTTGTACCTTGAAGGGGGCGACGCCTCCGTTTGAGGAATATATGTCACCTGTTAGTAGCTGCCGAAGGGTTTGCACAAAACTATCCATCATCTCGTTCCTCTGTTGGAAGAGGGCTTCCATGAGAATTTTTTTTAAGAGATCTCCTATCTTGTCATCTTTCTTTTCTCCTACCATGAGAGGTCACTTGGGTGTGCGAGAGATTTTTTACTCAAGAGAAACAAGCTTGAGACCCAATTCTTTGTACACTGACCTCATTAGGGAAATGCATTAATAATGACAAGGACTACACCGCTCTAATACAAATGATCCATATTTTATGAGAGTAATGAAATTAATGTAGATTATTATCAAAATATGTTTAACACAGAATAACAAATATACATTAAAAATGGTTTCTATTCAATAAGGAAATAAGTTGAAACTGTAAAATGAAACGAAAGACAAGCTTGATAGAATGGTGGTGTCTTATCTTTGAGAAGAGATCCGACAATTGTGCTCATTTTCCAGAATCTCATTACAATAAGGCTCTCAAGGCCTTTTTACAATAAAAAGGAATGTCAAAAACCCTTGATCTGAACCAGGGGGTGATAAGTTTCCAATAATTGGTTGCTTTTGTCACTCCTTCAAAAGGGTCAGTTATAGATCATTTTACTTTAGCGATGTGCAATTAAAGGTAAATTTGAAGTCTTATGCACTTGAATTCGAAGTGAATGAAACTTCTTTATTTTTCCTTAAGTGTGATATGTCATGCTTGCTTTTAACATCCTATGTGTGGAAATTCATGGAAAAAAAACATAAGAACATAACACAATCAATATCACACTTCCCTTGATAACGGAGTTCACCCGATCCGGGCTACCTCTCTAGGTCATGCTCCAAATCCTGACCACTTTATTCTCCTCATTGTAATGATGTATCTCCTTTACAAGTTGTAAGGCCAAAGTCCCTTGTCGGTGATGACAACAAGAGATCAGAATGTGATTAGGAATGTATACATCTTCACAAGTTCTCATACTCATGAGGCATCCATGATGTTGACATGGACATCATTCCCACATACTCGATACATAAAAAGAGGAAGAATAAAATATGATCCCCATCAACATGGAGCCATCAAATGCCTTAGATCTATTGTTAAGATTGAAGCATAAATATGCAACCCATACAATATATCGAAACCATGAGATTTAGAACTGCTTCATTGGCCACATATCATGCAAGTGCCACAATTTCTCTGTCACATGCAATTGATTGGTTTGATGTGAAAGAAGAGAAGATAAGAATAGATAGAATGAATAAGCGAATCTTGCTACCTTGTTGTAGCCTCACTATGGTCCTTCATACCTATAACATGCATGCTATGCTGCAACATTTAATGACAAAAAAACATAATGAAAAGCATGCTTACATTGGATCCTTTAGAACTTAGCTTGCTGATATGAATCTTTGCTGCAAAAACAAACCTCATCATTGGATTTACGTCGTCGAATTACCTAAAAATGACTGTCAAATCGTCTCCATCCGAGTCAGACACTTTCAGGCCCAAGAGACACCTCTACCTCAATTACCATGCCACTCCCTCTGCAATAAATGAATCATTCTAGAGTTAAGCTACAAACTCTTTTCTTAGATCTGAAAACTAACACAACCACTACATTCATGGAATCATTTTACCTAAAAATGATTGTCTCCACTCCTCGATCTAATTCAGACATGTTTTGGCCCAAGAGGCACCCTTGCCTCAGTTTGCGTGCCACTGCTCTTGTGAAAAAGAGTGCCAAAATCTGTACCAATCCGTACAAGTATATATGCGTCCATACAGGTGCGCTCAGACTCCTCTCTCGTGCTCTTACTGTCTCTCTTGAACTCTGCCCAAAAACCCCTTTTTATACAAAAATTGTGTCATAAATGAGGCGCTTGGCACACTAGTAAGTGAAGATAAATTTAGGCTTTAGTTTGGATAAGGTCCTTGGGTTGAATCCCAGGGGCCTTATGATTTTTTTCTTTTTTAATGACCGACAGAATCGACAAATGGGCCGGTCTCGTACTCGTGTGACACGAGGTCGATTCCAACTGCTACCACTATAACCTCCAAGTGCCATACGTATGCCCCTTCCGCAGGCATGGGTAAGTCGGGGGGATTTGAACTTGGAACCTCATCGAACATAACACTTCATATCACGACACTTGCCAATTGAGCTACCCCTCGGGGGCTAGGGGCCTCCTGATTTAGCACATAGTTACAACTAAATTTTTTATGCACCCAACTAAATTTGGCAGGCGACCGCTAAAATGGTGGAAGGATGCTAAATATAGTGCTATATGTGGTGGATATGATATCCATTTTTGGCACAGAGTTGGTGGATGCTATGTTTGTTGGAATATTCCATAGGTGGTGGAAGTGCCGCCACATTTGACGGAGTTCCAATTTTTTTATACTTTTTTATTAAATTCTATCGTTGAGCCTCCTTGTGAATTTTAGGGGTGCCACATGGTGCCCTCCTGTTGGGACACATGAAATCCTTTGATTTTAACAACTGTGCAATCTGACATCGCCTATAGACACATGAAACATTTTGGGTGGTGCCATGTGGCACTTTTTTTCTTGTCCATGTGGTTCCCTAAAAAGTCCAAATCCAAGTGACACGTGGCAACCTCTGGTGCTGCCATGTGGCATGATGGCATCATATTGACATCATCATGACACGTGTCACCCTCTATGATTTCCACATAGGATGTGCGGATGTTGATGTCATCTGTACTAATGTTGACGTCAGCAATACGAATGCTGACTCATCCTTGCTCACTGGGCTAGTTTGACCAAAATTTTGACCGCTTATATATTTTGATCCGTAACTCCGTTTGACAAGTTGTTTTCACCGTTAGAAATATTGTGACATGCTCTTCAGGATCATTCCATTTTAACTGAGTTTTGGGAACTTTGAATGCTTCTCTTTCTTTGCATGTTGAGGCCATTCTGAGCCTCCTATGACACTTCTGAAACTTCTGTGATGTTCCCTAGATCCATTCGGATCAACCCTAGACATCCAAAAACCTAACCCTAGGAGATGAAGGCCAAAATTCATGTTGGCCCCATTTGGGTAAGTTAGTACATCAAATTCTCGGGGTTGTAACTTTTTCATACGATCTGCGTTTTAGGTGCCCAATAACCCGTTGGAAAGGTCTATCCAAGGAATACACATGTTTCCTTTGTCAATCCCTACACCTTTTTACTCTGGCGAGTCATAAATGTGTTGTTTAGGACCTCAAAATGGCCCTAGAAGTTAGGGACCTGAAAACTAGGAAAAAATTGTCGAACTAGAAAACTACCAAAATGAGCCAGTTGGAATAGGTGGGAGGCCATCGGCATCCATTTGGGTCACCAATTCTTCTAGGAAAATAATTTCAATTCACTGCAAAAGATGTGTCTCAAGTCAACATGATGAAAATCAATGCCCACATCATCCTTTTCCTAATAGGGAAGAAGTTCATATGCTTCACGAAGGATGTTTTAAGTCTACTGACACTTCTGAATTTGAATATTTCTGTAGTGAATCCTCTAATGAATAATTTTTACTTATAGAAATTGATTGCAGTTGTAGAGATCCAAAGTTTTTTGTTTTCTAGATAGAGTATTCAAGTTATTAAGAAACCGAAGATGATGAAGATGAACCATAACCTAAAATATATATGGCTCAAATTCAGTCTGATGGAGATGCTCAGATGTTGGCACAAATCAAGTCGTTTCTAGAACAAGAAATGAAGACTTCACTTTTAGATTCATTTCTAAAAACCATTGTAAAATCTCAACAGACAACAACAACGACAAACTCAGGTAAGAAACCACTTCATAGATGCTACTTTTGAAAGGAATACCAAGTCATTTAATAGACAAAACAAGAATGATAAGATGAGACCTTTGACAATAAATGATTTGGGAAAATAAATAAATATTCTTAAGAAGGATGTTGTAGAAATAAAGAAAATATTAGAAAAGATTGAAAAAGAATTATAAATTGAGGATGGATGCAAAACTCATTCATGGGCTAGATAAGAAATAAGAGGGTTAGAACAACAAATCCATGACCTACAATTCATGCCTTCCCTAGAATAAATTCCTTAGAATGCAAATGCCAACATTAGTACATTTGAAACAAATTCTATAGAAGGTTTGAATTCTTTGAGAATAATGGCCATCCACCATCAGCGATATCATGTGATGATTAAGCTGAATATTCAAGGTCAAATCTTTAAGTTGAAAGCATTGATTGATTCTGGATCAGATTTTAACATCCTAAATAAAGATTCTACTCCTTCTTGTTATAGGTTAAAAAATAACAATGCAAAGGATAGGTAACCAAACCATAAAGATGGAATATGAAGTTGAAAGGGTCAAGTTATGTTTTGGAACTTACTACTTGAATCTGAAGTTTTCACTTGCAGAAATTCTAGTACCTTGTCTTTTAGGTACTCCATTTTATTTGTTGTTGAACCACATGGTTCAAAAAAATTACCAAATGGAAAATATGGATATTTTATTACAATAGAAAGGAGAAAAAATGTAATCCCATTTGTATCAATCCCTAAGTTGTCTACAATAGTTCAAATGTCACATACTCTTATAGAGAAACAAAGAAAGATTCAAGAACTTCAGCAAATGAAGAGAAATCATAGGATTGATCAAAAACTCAAGAAAATAAAGATTCAAGATAGGATTAGTCAACTACAAAAATATTTGAAGATGAGGTATGCTTAGAACTCCCATCTGCATTTTGTGAAATAAAAACTATTTTTGTTGAATTACCATACAAAGATAGCTATTAGGGAAAACCTTGTAAAATCAGAGGATTACCTATGAATGTTAAATATCAGAAATTGTTTTATGAAGAAATCCAGGGATTATTGAAAAAAGGATTGATCAGAGAATCCATTAGCCCATGGAATTGCTATGGATTCTATGTTAATAAACATTTTGAGTAGATTCTAGGAGTCGTAAGATTGGTAGTAAACTATATTCCTTTAAATTCAGTCCTAGTTGATGATACTTATCATATACCCCACAAATCGAGTTTGGTCAATAGAATAGAAAATGCAAAGATATTCTGAAAGTTTTATTTAACATACAGATTTTGGCAAGTGGATTTTAAGGAGGAAGAAAAATTCAAAACTACATTTAGTGTTCCTACAGGTCACTATGAATGGAATGTTATGCCCTTCGGCCTTAAGAATGCTCTAAAAAAATTTCAAATGGTTATGGATGACACTTTAAAGACATATTTTGAATGGCTAATTCTCTACATAGATAATATATTAGTCTTCTCAGATTCCATAGACCAACATTTCAAACATTTGGAGATGTTTTTAAAGGTCATCAGGCAATCTGGTCTTGTTCTTTCTAAAAATAAAATGTATCTCTTTAAAATCTCTGTCAAATTTCTAGGTCACACAATTTCAAATGGACAAATTTCTTGTCATACCCACGCAGTGGAATTTTCAGAAAAATTTTGAGAAAAAATAATTGATAAGACCCAACTCCATCTCTTTCTAGGAATCTTGAACTATGTCAGCCATTTTTATAAAAATTGTGCTAGAGATAGAAAATTTCTGAATGACAGGCTAAAAAAGGATCCTATTCATTGGAATGAAGCACACATTGAGGCTATGAGAAAGACAAAACCTAAAGTCAGGAACTTTCCAATAATGCATGTTGCAAGTGATGAACTCTTTAAAATTGTTGAGTTTGATGCCAATGACCAAGGATGAGGACAAATTCTTAAACAAGTTAAGGTAGGGAGATCAAAGCCACATGAAGAAACAATACAGTTTTCTTCAGGGACCTACCTTGACATTGAAAAGAACTATGCAAAATTGACAAAGAAATAAATGCAACCCTCAATGCAATCAATAAGTTCAAAATCTATCTCATCAATAAAAACATTTTTCTCATTACTAATGCTCCTGCAATGAACAAGTTGTTACATAAGAAAATCACTAAAGCAAGTGAAGCAAAATTTGCAAGATGGAAAGATGTATTTGAAAATTTTGATTTTGATATTGAACACATCAAAGGCTTTGAATATTGTGTCCCTAATTTTCTCAATAGAGAAAACATTCAAGCGAGCGAGGACAAGGGGACATGGTTACAAAACAAGCAAGACCAAATGCAGAAATCCGTTTTTTGGTCATTGTTACTGAATGGAAAAATGGAGGTGAACAATAAGGAATATCCCAAACAAAGAATATTGGGAAGTATATTCCTAATTATGGAAACCTACATGGAAATTTATAACAACAAAAGTTCTCGATATGAATTTGTAGCCAATTCATCTCCTACCAAATTATATTCCATAACTCAGAAGAATCGCATTTTATATTGGAAAAATTCCAGACATGCTTTATGACAGATCGAGTAGAGCTGCAGGTGATGCTTACTTCAACTTTATGATACACCTTCAGAGATATAAAATTGATTTGGTAACAATTTAATAATAATATAAGATTATGACATCAGTATTTTTCACTTGATAGACCTCGCTCCTATGCTCTTTGGCCAAATTAAGATCCCGCATAGAATTTCTTTGGAACAAACATGAATTACAGTGAATACATAAAGGCATGGTAGAATTTTCTCAGTAAAGAGAATAGGAATAAGACATATTTCACATTATTAAAATTCAGAAGTGTATATACTAGTATTATGGGATTATATCATGTTTGTCTATCAGATTGGTGGAGAGGCTTTCGCATCAACAAAAGCACAATGGACCCAACATGCTTAAAGATAGAACACATAGCCAAATATATTCCACTCAAAGAAATATGTGATCTCTTTGAATCTGAAAGAATTATTGATGACATGATCTTAACAATGTATGAAACTCATCATCTCTAATGGCTTGTAAAAATGAGAATCTTTGCACAATCATTCCAAGGAAGAACAAGCATAGTACGTAAGATTTATTCAAAATCTTGGGAAACTGGTGGAGGCTATTCCCAGCAATATAATATGGGAATGTTTTGTGATCATGACTAATATCTTCTCCTTATGATTTTTTTTCATTCAAATCCTTAGAACTCAGAGCACTTCTCTGATGTTTGGTGCGGTTTGACCCACATTCTAAGGAATCTATTGGAAAGTAAATAATTTACGGGAAATATTTTCATTATGTACAAAAAGAGTTTGTCGACCATTCATGACAATTATTTCACGTTTCATCGATCCAAAGTCTAGAGAAAGTCTATAAATAAAGCTCGGGGAACTTATTGGAGGCATCGATTCTTAGAGTCTTGGTTAGTATTTGTCTTATGAGCTCCCTCCTGTCTAAGCTCTGAGTCTTTCTGTCATGAGTTTGAAAGTCTGTGTAGGATCTACTCCTCTAGGAGCCTATGAACTAAGTGGAAAAACTCACAAGTCTATTTGAAGAGTTTTCTAGTAGCACCATAAGCCAAAGGGTTTTCAGATAATTCCTTAGGTCAATTTATATTCTACTCAGGTCTGAGGTATCCTAAAATTTTCTATGGTTGAAAGCTGTGAATTTAAGTTTGTAAGTATGAAAATCTCTGTAAATATTTTTTTAAATTAATAGAAATATTTCCACAATGTGTGTTTATATCTTTCCTTCTGAGTAAAATTTCATTCGAAGTTCACCCAAGGTTCGCTTATGATTTTGGAGCATTATTATCCTTCTAATTTTACCACTAAGACAATGACGTCGCTAAGGGATTTTCTTGAAGGAAAGGTGTTGAATATTCTTGAAGGATAATATAGGGGTTCATGTACAAGTTCATAACATCATAAGAAGGTGAAAATAAAAAATCAAGCATCAGTCTTCATTGAGGGACGCCTTTGCAAAAATTGGTATCGGAGCCAATCTAAGTTTCATGGATTCTCCCTCTAGTTTCAGGTATTTCTCATCTTTTTGGTTCAATGAGAATGGATGATGTGAATAGTTTCAATAAAGTATATAAAGAAGAAAATACTCTCCCTAGGAGGAAACATACTAAGTTATTTGCTAAATATATTTATGATGATATGCCTATGTTTCAACTACGTCCATATTCTTAATTCAAAATCATTGAAACAGTCTCTGAAGTCCAACATAATGCATCTAATCATTGTATTATGCCTACATTAGACCATGATTAAATTAAGATTCAAGACAAAAAATCTAGAGAAAAATTCCTACATCTCGGATGTATTGGAATATCAATTGAACCTATGCACATAGATGGTATACATGCATTCTCTCTTATTGTTGTTCTTGATAATCGTTTCAACAATTTTTTCCATGCTCTAATAGGAGGGGTATAAGGTGATCTTTCTAGAGGCCCTATCTGGCTTGAATGTCATCCAATTTCAGAGTCTCTATCAATGACCCAGACCTCAAATATATATTGCAAGTTAAGGTTCTCACCAAAGGATATGATATGAATCCTAGTTCTGAAAATATTGCAATCCATTATAAGTTGGCACTCATATACACTAACACTTTCTTTCCAACAGTTTTGCATGAACCTGATATATATTCATAGAGTTCTACCTTAGTATATACCTCTGCAGACAATGTAAAACTTTCTCCCCAAGCCATTTCACGGGAACAATTAAATTTTTCTACTAAATGGGTAGTGCAGGATCCTAAGCCCTCACCCCAAATTACTCTCAATACTTCATATATTGCAGAAGATCATAATCAGGAATTTATTCAATTTCCTCCAAGAAGGTATGTCTCTTCTAAGTCATCATATCCTACATTACATAAAACCAAACTTGGATGTTCTCACAATCCCATTTTTCAATGGCCACCCATTCCAGGACTCATCCAATTCCCTTTATGCTCTGCTCTTGTCTCTAACCAGTCTTCTCAAAGAATCCAATGTCGTGAAGAATTTTTAAAATTTCCATCTACATATTCTTTTACATCTCCAACTTTTGAAGGAATATATCCACCCATTTGTACTCATGAACCCATATGGTGGCACCACCTTCTATTCTTCCAAGAGAATGTCTTCTATGCCTTAATATGGTCAATACCCAACCTCAAGTATGCTTTCCTATACATAAAAACCATAATCCCAGAAGTAATTATCCTCCAACCTCGATCTCAAAAGCAATTTGTCCTCATCAAAAGTGTTTTGATATGACAGACATAGATTTTCCACATGAAATCCATGTCTTAATGATGCATCATATTCTTGAGATAGAAACAGATGCTCCTAGACCCAGATAAATATGTAGCTATTGTAGAGTACCGAGAACTCCAATATATGGATTAGGGTATATTGAACAAAGAGATGAAATAATTCCATCCTATAGATTTGAAAATCCATTACCCACAGGACTACAAAAACCCTCAGTCCTAGAGATGCACAAATACTTTTCCCTTATGAATGGATGTCCTAGAAGAAGAGTAAGCATAGATTGCATTAAGAGAATGTTTCAGAAGCATTGAAAGGGCCCTTATTCATGAATGACAATAATTAGCCTACCTGAAACATGACATCTTGGAAAATTGAATTGGATCCATCACTAAAAAGGAAGGAGTTGTGTATTTTTATTGGATGTAATGATAGTATAAACTAATAACAATTGTTTTATAACAGTGGTTGATATAAGTCGATTGGCCCCATTTTTCACATATCTTAACTAATGGCGAGGCGTATATCAACCATTTTTATAAAGTGATTATTTCTAGTTAAGAGTCGACATGCCTTGGGAATGACTATTAATATGTTAATACATAATTAATGTATTAAGAAATTATTACATTAAAGTAATATATAACAATAATGTATTAATGTATACATTGAAGTATTAATTTAAATTAATGTATAAAGTAACTCATTAATTTATTAATACATTAACAATAATTAATTTATACATTAATGCATTAATAAATACTACATTGCTAAATACATTGGCAAAGTATTAATACACTAATAAATTACATTATTCAATTAGTGTAATGTATAAATTAAAGTATTAATATATTAATGTATAATGTAGCATATTAAATAATTTATTGCTAAAGTATTGATACATTAATGTATAATGTATACTTTATAAGTAATCTTTAATATATACATTAATGTATAATTTAAATATTGTAAGTAACTTTTTATGTAACACTATAATGTATGCATTAATGTATAGTCATCAAATTATGACAAAGGTTTTTTTTTTGTCACATTATGGCGTTGGAATAGGTTTGTCATAGTCCAACAATGGGTTATTTTGATGACATTACAACATTTGTATATGTTCATCATATTGCAGCATGCGTATATCTTCATCACATTGTGACATTTGTATATGTTCGTCACATTGCAACGTTAATATGTTTCGTAGATTGCAACATTACCGTTTTCACCACATTTCGACATCACATTGTGACTATAGCTCTATGTTCGTCACATAGCGATGCTCGTGTATGTTTGTAAAATTGTGACATTCACATATGTTTGTCACATTCTAACCTTCATATATGTTCGTCACATTACGATGTTTATATATGTTCGTTACATTGCGATATTTGTATATGTTTGCCACATTTTTTTTTTACTGGGGGAATCGACAACTCGTGGTTCTCATACTCGCATGACATGGGGTTGATCCCCATAGACTACCACTATAGCCCTAGGTGCAACCACCCAACCCGCAAGAATGGCACACAAGTAAATCCAGGTGATAATCAAACATGAGACTTCCTTTTACAAATTTCCTTCCATTTACACAGCACTTGCCAATCCGTTTACACCCATGCGGCCGTTCGCCACATTACGATGTTAGTATCATTGATATATTTGAATGTTACTATGATCGTCACATTGCAACATTTGTATAAGTTCATCACATAGACACATTGGGTTGTGTACGTCAGATTATGACAAAGGGTTATTTTTATCCCATTGTGACATTTGGAAATGTTTGTCACAATGGAACGTTAGGATATGTGTGTGACATTGTAACGTGAAGATATGTTCATCAAATTACAATGGGAGGATATGTTTGTCACATTACAAGGATAGGGATATGTTTTCCAAAATGTGACACATGTTTATGCTCGACACATTGTGACTACAAGGCTATGTTCATCATATTGCAATGTCGATATATGTTTTTCACATTGTGACCTTACTAGGTTTGGTAGATTTCAACATTACTATGTTCATCACATTGTCGCGTCACTATGTTTGGTACATTTCAACGTTACTATGTTTGACACATTGTTACATTTGAAAATGTTTGTCATTTTGTGACGTTTGTATATGTTCATCACATTGTGATGTTCGTATATGTCTGTCATATGCGGCATTCATATATGTTACTCACATTGTGACGTTAGTATATGTTCGTAACATTTTGGCATTACTATGTTTGGTAGATAACAACTCTACTATTTTCATCGCATTGTGACATTTGTATATGATTTTCACATAGCCACATTGGGAAAAAACATTGTTTTCATCCCATTGCAATGTTTGGAAATGTCTGTCACAATGGGACCTTAGGGTACATGCATCACATTGCAACACAAGGATATGTTCATCACATTGCAACACAAGGATATGTTTGTCACATTGGAAGGACATGGTTATGTTCATCACAATGCGATGTTCATTTAAGTTCATCACATTGTGAGTACAGGGCTATGTTCATCACATTGTGATGCCCGTATATGTTCATAACATTGTGACTTTCATATATCTTTGTCACATTGTGACATTACTACGTTTGGTAGATTACAACATTACTATGTTCGTCACATTGTAACATTACTATGTTTGGTAGATTGCAATGTTACTATGTTCGACACATTGTGACATTTGGAAATGTTTGTGACATTGTGACGTCAGGATATTCGCATCACATTGAAATGTGATCCAGGTGGATATCGGTGGCCACCCACCTTCTCCAACTGGCCCAAAACATGTTTCTGGCAATTTTGGTAATTTACTATTTTTAGCAGTTTTAACTTCCGGGGCCATTTTGAGGCCCTAAACGATGTTTTTTGGGAAAACGGTGGAGCAACATGGATCGTAGATCGATGTTTCTCTAGAAAAAAGTTGTAGTTCTCGGATAGATCTTTCCAACTAGCTATCATATGCCTAAAACGGAGATCGTATGCAAAAGTTACGACCCCGGGAAGTTGATGCACCAACTTACCCAAACGGGGCCCACATGACTTTTGGC
>JZKD02S2200263.1:132157-146757 GCA_000966675.3 Picea glauca
GTTTGTTAGGGTTGTCTTTGTCATACTTTGGTTGTTGTGGATTTGCAGACCCAAACTCCCGTTTGTTCTGGTGCTTAAATTTCTTCTCGATTTTAACAGCATATGGATAGGCAGCACCTAGTGATGAGATGTCCAGAAAATCCATTTCAGTTTGGATGTATCTGTGTAGATCCCCACGGTATTTCAGAACCAAATGTCATTCAAAATCTTTGATACCCAGCTTGGTGCGCAAGGTATGGAATCTATTGGTGAAATCTAGAACTGATTGGTCCTTATCTTGCCATAGTGTGATCCATCTCATGTACTGGTCCTCATAGCTGCCAACAGGGTAGTATTGTTCCTTTACCGCATCCACAAAAAATTCCCAAGTGGGCTCGGCCCCATATATTCTAGAATCCTCTGTGGAACTCTGCTCCCAGTAAGTTTCCCACAAATGATTGACATGGGTGAGAGCCTTAAGGAGTGCGAAGGTGATCTTTTCCTTGTCTGAAAAATTATGAAGAGAGAAATAACCTTCTAGTATATTTAACCATTTATCTAGGGCATCTACATCTATTTGACCTTCAAATACGGGAATATCAAAATTAACATGTAACTTGAAAGGTGAGGTGCCTGCAAAGTGGTTGCTTGATGAATATGTGCCTGATGCTATCGGCAGGCATTGAAGGATGTGGGAAAAATTCTCCATCATTTCATCCCTCTGTCGCGTGAGAGCTTGCTCAAGCAACAGACTGATAGGATCGTCTGCTCCATCATTTTTATTTTCTTCCGACATTGAGGGTTTCTTGGGTTTGTGAGAGAAATTTTCCTCGAGAGAGACAATCTCGAGACCCAAATTGCTATACTCGGACCTCATCGGAGACATGCACTGAAAAATGATCAAGAGCAGTCTGCTTTGATACCACTGATCCGATTTATTTTTGGCACGAAATGAGAGTGGAGATCTAATAAATAAATGCACAGAGATATTGCAGATATTCAATAATATAACATAAATGTGTCAGAGATACAACCATAAACATAGATATACAGTAATACACGATTTCTATTAATCAGAGAAATGTACAAAGACTGTAAAAATACATAGTGAAAGACTCCCTAGAATGGTGGCAGCTTATCTCTAAGAAGAGATGTGACGGCTACTCGCATTCGCAAGACGATGATTACAATAACTCTCTGAAGGCCCTTTTACAATAAACAAGAATTCCAAAATTCTTAGACATCCAAAAAACCTAACCCTAGGAGATGAAGTGCCAAAAGTCATGTGGGCCCCGTTTGGGTAAGTTGGGAGATCAACTTCCCGGGGTCGTAACTTTTGCATACGATCTCTATTTTAGGCGTGTGATAGCTCGTTGGAAAGATATTGTCGAGGAGATTCATTTTGGGGGCTCAATTATTCCTTCATATATCATTGAGAACCTCGATCTCGAAAAACCTTCATTTGGACCCTCAAAATGGCCCCGGAAGTTAGAACCTGCTAAAAATAGTAAATTGCCAAAATGGCCAGAAAAATATTTTGAGCCATTTGGAAAAGGTGGGTGGCCACCAATATCCACTTGGATCACTTCTATAATGAAATTATTCATTTCATTTTCTTCAATAAGGAGGGTTACTCTATACTTCCAAGCCCTAGAGTTATCAACGCCATCTAGCTTCCCATCGATCTCTGTTCCGGTAGTCATATTGCCTTTTGATGGTCTTGGTTTGTCTGAAAATTGTATCTAGACTGAAAATGTCTACCTTTTAGGATTCTAGATCTGCAACTGGATTATATTTAGGCCTTCTCTGATACCATGTTGAAATTTTAAATTTTCTAGTTACAAAATTACAATTACTTAATCCGATAGCAACTGTAGTAGGATCACTGAAAGATAGACAATCACAGATACAATATAACCCAAATATTATCCCGGGAAAACCTCATGGGGGAGAAAACCCAACAACAAAAATCCTCAATATAGATTCCTTCAACTAATACAATGATGTCCTATAGCTCTCTAAGAAATACCAAGACCAAAACACCAAAATAACTAGTCTGCAAGACTTGTTCCCAGGACCTTCTTATGCACTCTGAGATGCACAAGAGAAGTGTGTGAGTGTGTTTCTAAATGAGAGGAACCTATCCTCTATTTATACACATCAGTGTCTCATGAAGAGACACAACTCTTGACCTAAATAACCCATAATAATTAAAATACCAATAATATAATAATTTTTGTTGAGAGGACTTGTAGAATATAATTATAATAACCTTTTAAAGGTTTGCCTAAAACAAATATACAAGAATATATTTCATATTTACACCAAAAATATTAACAAACGAGCCTCCTTCATCTTAATTATATATGACAGAGTGAGAAGAGAAAAATTTTCATGATGCATGTGGGATAAATTGGAAAAAAATTATAAAATGCCATAGGCATGTAAAACACTAGGAATTCCTGGGTAGTCACCCATCCTAGTACTACTCTAGCCTGAGAATGCTTAACTGTAGATTTATAATGGAATTCAGTGCATTAATGCTATGTTGTAGGAATTTAGATAAGACCTCTAGGAAATCATTACATGAGATCTGTAATTAACAAAAGAAGATGACATTACATTCCATTCCCCATTAAAAGGGTGAATATAATGGTTTATCAAAACCACAGGCTCAAAATGGTGATTCAGTGGAAAAGGTGTATGGCCAATGAGATCCATATGGATCATTCCTCCCCCCTTAGGAAGCAACGGTCCCCATTGCATCAATTTACCATGTGATATGGGGATACTTCTGCTAAATATTAATCTTGGTGCGTTGCTTGTCTTGCTGAAGAAGTTGTCCTGCTTAGCTTGTTGAAGGTTTTCATGAACCTATTGTTGGAGGGGTTGGATCCATTAAACCAATATAGTTGCATGATCTACCTAAGTGTAGGAGGAATATTTTGGTGAATGTGCAACATGAATAGTATGAAGGGTTCTATTATAACCTTTCTTGACTAGCCAACGTGGACACACGTCGTAGGTGCATAAATAATATCTTGGTACTCTTATATAATATTACCAATCTTCTTCTTCTATATAGAAAGGTATTGGGATGGGGATGCAATGGTTGCAATGTCCTTCTATTCACCTTTTGATCGTATTGTGAAGAGGATAAACTTTACAGTATGAGAGATTACTATGTGTCATTGTTTTGGTGGGACAATAGTTAGAAATACCTATGGTATCCTATATAGTTGACCCCCTAGAGTAACAATGATGCTATGGAGTTAAGAATCATTAACAACATGACACCTCCACATATATGGTTGGCCTAATATAACATATCACAATTTTAGTAGGGAAACATCACACAATACCTCATCCTTGAAGGGCTTGATATCGTAAGACATGCGACACCATTGGATAACATGAAGATATTTACCCTAGAAAATCCACTTGATGTTGTATCACTATAGGTGTGGTGTTGTTCGAACATTCAACTTCTTGAAAACCTCTGCTGAGATGATGTTATTTTTCCTTCCACTATAAACAATAAAATGCACCAGGGTCGCCTTTACCCACATCTGTGAATGGAAGAGTCACTCCCCCTCCTTAGGATCCTCTTCTCATTGGATTGTTGCAGTTGTGACAATAGTAGTGGGTTCTACATCAATGATTTGTCTTATTTTATTAGTTTCTGAATCAGGGTCCAATTCGAGTTTCGATGCTTTGTCCTTGAGATCGACCACCAATGACTATATTGAGCAACATTCATCAGTGTTGTGCCAAGCACTATTATGGAACTCACACCACTTTCTAGTGTCTTTATTAGAATTATCATTACCCTTATTTTCTCGCATTTTGGACTGGATCTCTTGAGGTTGGACTTCCTTTCTTTTTCCTTCATTATGTAAGTTATATTTTCCTTTTCCATGCTTCTCCCACTTACTCTGCTGCTTGAATTTCTACTCAATTTTGACTGCATATTGATAAGTAGCTCCCAATGAGGAGATGTCTAAGAAATCCATCTTTGTTTGGATGTACCTGTGTAGACCACTGTGATACCTCAAAGCCATGTGTCGCTTAGAGTCTTTGATACCCATATTTGAGTGCAAGGTATGAAATATGTTTGTGTAATCCAACACCGTCTGGTCTCTTTTTTGACGTAGAATTGTCTATCTCATGTATTGGTCGTCATAGTTTCCCATAAGATAGAACTCCTCCTATAGGGAATCTACAAAGTCTTACCAAGTGGGTTCTCTCTGAAATAGTTTAGATTCATCCATGGTGTACCTCTCCTAGTAACCTTCCCACCAAGATTTGACATGGGGAAGGGATTTAAGGAGTGTGAAGGTTATATTTTCACTTTCGAATTTTTTTTGGATGGAGTAATAACCTTATAGATAATCTACATCTATCTGGCCTTCAAATAAGGGGATATCAAAATTGACTTGTACCTTGAAGGGTGTCACACTTGAAAAATGGATTTTTGTCGAAGATGCCTCAGGTGTCGCCATAGATAGTCTTTGAAGGATCTAAGAAGATTTTTCCATCATCTTGTTCCTCTGCCGCACGAGGGATTCCTCAATCAATGTATTGAAAGAATATCCTTCTTTGTCATGTTTCTTTTCTTCTAGCATGGGAGGTCACTTGCGCTAGCGGGAGCAGTTGTCCTCAAGCAAAATTATCTCAAGACCCAAATCTCTATGCCTTGACCTCATTAGAGACCTGCTCTAAGAAACAACAAGGAGAAGACTTCTTTGATACAACTGATCCAGATTATTTTGATAACGACATGAAGAAAAAATATAATTGATATATAACAAGGAAATAGACAGAGATAATGTGGACAACACAGAAATATAGTGAAACCAAACTTCTATTAATGAACAAGAGAGAGAAAAACACTATAGAACAAAAACTGGCAGAATGGGGTAGCTTATCTCTAAAAAGAAAGATATGTGGGGTAGCTTAGCTCTAAAAAGAAAGAGATGTTGGCTACGCTTCATTTGTAACAAGATTTACATCACACTCCATTGCATGCTTAAAGGGCCTTCTTCATCTCAATTATATATGAGAGAGTGAGAAGAGAAAAACTCCCATGATGTATGTGGGATAAATTGGACTAAGTTTATAAAATGTCACAGGAATGTAAAATACTAGAATTTCCTGGGCGATCACCCATCCCAGTACTACTCTAGCCTGAACATGCTTAACTGTGGAGTTCTAATGGGATATGGTGTATTAACGCTATGTTTTAGGCATGTAGATAATACCACTAGGAAATCATTACATGGTGTATGTAATTAACAAATCAAGATGAAATTACGTTCCATTCCCCATCAAAAGGGTGAATATCATGGTTTATCAAAACCTCAGGCTCAAAATGGTGATTCAGTGGAAAAGGTGGATGGCCACTAAGATCCACCTGGATCAAAAGTAGAGTGGCATAGCATAATATAATTTGCAAATGAAGGACTACCATATTTATTTTTATTAAAAAACTACACTAAAATTAGATAAGTAAAAAGTCATATGCTCGATCACAATCTACCCTCTATTACCTTACTTAAAGTTTGAGGGATGAAACATTTTATTTATATATTATACAATTCATAATTCCTCAAAGAATATGATCTATATCACACTGAATTGAATCAATCATAGAGCATGCACCCCTCATAATATGGAGCTTTAGACAAATATAGACCAGACAACTGCAAAATTTGATTCATAAAAGACAGAGCAGACAACATTGTTACTCTCCAACTCAAAAAATTGCATCATCTTATCACCATAAGTATCTACCTCTAACAATCAAATATAGGATGATTATTATTTATGTAAAAGTTATACAATTCCGAAAATATGGACGTGTATGGTGTTAGATTAATGAGTAATAATATTAATTAAATATTTACATGGAAATGGATAAGATCTTTACACTTCATGTGAGTTTTCTTAAGCTAATCACCCTTACCACAATAAAAATATATATACATGCAATACAACATACCTCCTTTTACATATGCAATATGACATTTTTCAATTGGCGGTGTATCCATATTGGACCCTCAAGTTTGACACTTGGATCTGTCATCCACATAAATATATATTACAAGCAACAAGATTAGAATTAAATCATTTCACGTATTTATTCCTGCAAAGTTCACATTAAAAATGGGTAGTGATTGCATGCATAGTTCTTCCCTATAATTTTCTCTGCTAACCCTATTTCTCCCCATGTTATAGACCTTCTTAACCTTCTTTTGAAATCTTCTAAAATAGAGGTAAATAAATAAAAAAACTATAGAGAAAACATCCAACACTTTACCAATGAAATTTTAGTCATAGTTTTAAATTAATTACTATATCACAAATGTCAAATTTGTTGCACAATTTCATAGGGTATGTCAAAATCATGCTCAATAATTTTCATAGAGCTGCAAACCATATGGAAATAAAAACCCACAAACAATCAAGTAATTGTACATAAAACCATTGTGTCGTGGAAACATGAGAACCAAGATGATCTAGATTTAGGAGCGGAACGAACTACTGAACAGAGCGAATACAATAAACACAGAGATAGGAATAATAAAACAAATATCTAGTGAACAATATCTTCTATTAAATACAGAAATAGGTTGAAACTGTAAAGTTGCATAACTGAAACTTGCTTGAATGGTGGTAGTTATCTCTGAGAATAGATGTGGCTGCTACGCACATCCGTCTGAGAATAATGGATTACAATGAGGCTCCATATTCCCTTTTCATATTACTCATGAATTCCAAAACCATAAACATCCAAAAACCTAACCCTAGAAGGTGAAATGCCAAAAGTCATGTGGGCCCTATGGGTAGGTTGGTGTAATTTTGTACTTCAACTTCCTAGGGTCATAACGTTTGCATACGACCTTTTTTTTAGGCATGTGATAGCTCGTTGGAAAGGTATTTCAGATAACTAAACATTCCTCTGTCAGACTCTAACTTTGTATACAATCTAACTATGGTGATAAAAAAAACAATGTTTAGGAACACAAAACATCCATGAAAGTACAACAAGATGTGTTGACATGAAAACATACAAAATAATCCAGTTGGATTAGGTGAGAGGCCAACTGTATATACCTAGAGAATGTGTGAGTCTTCTGATATCCCCAGAAGTGTATAACTCACAATTATAAAGTAGTACATAAAGATGTGATGAACAAAAATAGACACGGGGAGGTAGTTGGAATAGCTGGGTGGCCATCAATATCCAAATGGATCAATCCTCCCCCATCAGGGAAGAAATTATCTCCATTGCATTGAGTTCCCCCATCAAGTGAGGAAACTTCTACTTGATTTGGCCCCAGGTGAGCCACTTGCCTTGGTGTATGATTTTCCCTCCCTTAAAAATATGATAAATTTGGATGCGCTACTGGTGAGTTCCCTTGACACTTGTGTCCACAATATGATCGGTGGAGGCTTGTTCCATGTAATCATGGTTGAGCTCTATTGGCATCAATTGTTCAGCTATCTCAGAGGTGTCCAATAACGATGGAAAATATGCTCAAAGGAGTTCCACATTGAATATTCGATGCAGACCAAGGAAGGGGGGAGTGTTGAGCTCAAAAGAATTGCTACCCACATCCTTGGTGATAGTGTGAGGCCCATAACGAAGTGGGAAAATCTTCTAATGGGGCCTAGTGAGACGCTCCTTCTGTAAATGCAAGCAAACTTTGTCACCAAACTGAAATTGGTGTGGTACCCTGTGTTGATCATGACACTACTTGTACTTAGCATTGGATTTCTAAAAAATCTCCTAGACCTATTGGCAAATGTGAAGAATCCACTCAATGAATCTAGTGGATTTGTCAATCGCAGAATGATCAGGGGAAGATTATGTCTATGTAGTGGAAAGAGGAAGTGAAATGTCAATTGGTTCCAAGGGTTGGAATCCCAGATCCACCTGAAATGGGATATGCCCAGTGGAACTATGGAGAGCCCTGTTGTAGTTGTGTTGGACATATGGAAGAATCTTGTCCCATGTACGAGGATTCTTAGAATTGTACATGCATAGGATGTGCACAATCATATGAATGACGATCTCGGTTTGGCCATTGGTTTGCGAATGGAAATCAATGGATTTTGTGAGCTTGGTGTCCAACAGAGACCAGAGACTCGACCAAAAGGTGTTGAGGAACCTGCTATCTTGGTCAAAGATGATGGTTTGTGGTATCCCAAAGTGGACCAAAACTCATTCGAGGAAGAGCTTAGTAGTCTCTCCCTCTTTTACATTCTTCCTATAGGTTGTGATGATGTCCATCTTCTAAAACCGAGCAATGACCACAAACACATAGTCATTCCCATTCTTGGTGGACGACAAAATAGACATGTAATCCATTGAGATGGATTCCCATGGCTTCTCGGGAATAGGAAGAGTGGTGTATAATCCTTGCTTCTTGATGGTTGGCTTGGCAATGGTGCAGGCAGTGCAAGATATAATATAGTTGTTGACTTCCTATCGAATTTTTGGCTAATAATCTTTTTTATGAAGAACGACCACAATTTTCTCTACACCAAAATGTCCTGCCACCTGACTATAATGGGCTTCCCAAATCATCTTTGCACACTTGCTTGTAGGAACACAAATATGATCTAGGTGGCATAAGAGTCGGTCGTGAATGTGAAAATTAGTGACATTGGTTCCTTTACCCAGGAGCTGATATGTGGTGGTGAAGTCCAGATCTTGATTATGAATTTGGGGCCACTCTGATGCTTCATGTCCACAAGACTAGAGCATAGTGGTGAGTGCAGCCATAGGAGGCTGACTGAGGTAGTCAACGACACGATTGGAGATACATGTCTTATACTTTATGTTGAGATGGAACTATTGTAGGTAGGTGGAACACTTTTGATGGTGGTTGTTCTACAATTTCCCCTGTGTCTGTATGAATTGTAGAGGCTTGTGATCAGTGTGTATGATCGTCTCTTTCCCCATGATGTAATATTTCCATTGACGATAGGCTTGTACAATGGAATACATTTCCTTGTCATAGGTGGTGTATTTCTGGACAGTATCAGAAAGTGTCTCACTATGGTATGGCACATTATGCCCATGCTGAGTAAGAATTGTGCCCACATCATAGTCAAATGCATCAGTCTTAATCTCAAATGGATGTTGCGGATCAATAAAGGAGAGTACTGGAGCTGAGCACAAGCGATGTTTCATATCATCGAATGTTCATTGTTTCTCCTTGCCCCATACAAACTTGGCCCTACCACCACCCTCGGTCACCTGGATGAGGGCCCATGCAATATGGGAGAATCCCAACATGAACCATCAGTAGAAATTGGCTAGACCAAAGAAGCTTCCAAGCTTGGTTAGCATGGTTGGGGCTAGCCATTCATGGATGAATTGGATCTTTGCTAAATCAATATGTACCCCATGCTCATCAAAAATGTATCCTAGGTATTGGACCATGTTCATTCCAAAGACCATTTTTTTAAGTTGGCATAAAGCTTGTGTTGTCATAGAGTGCTCAAAACCTTTTGAATATGTCACATGTGCTCCTCCCACGTTATGCTAAAGATGAGGATGTCATCCAAATATAATACCACAAAGGATTTGGTGAAGGGTCTCAATACATCATCCATCATCCTCATGAAAGTGGCTGCTGCATTTTTTAATCCAAATGGCATGACTAGCCATTCATAGAGACCTTCTTTAGACTTGAAGGTTGTCTTCCAGATATCGGTTGGTTCGATGGGAATCTGGTGGTAGCCAGACTTTAGGTCAATCTTGCTGAAGAAATTTCCCCCCTTGAGTTGGTCAAGAAGGTCAGCAATCCTGGGAATGAGGTAGAGGTTCCTGACTGTGATTTTGTTTAAGGATCTGTAATCAATGCAGAGTCACCAAGTCAGGTCCTTCTTCTACACTAGTACAATCGAGATTCCACAAGGGGAGGATCTGGGTTTGACGCAACCCTTTTGAATAAGCTCTTGGATCTGACACTTTATTTCATCATTCTCCATCAAAGAGAACCTATAGACTGGACCATTAGGTAGAGGTGCATCGGGGGTTAGATCAATGGGATGCTTGACTTGGAAGTGTGTTGGTACCCTTGTAGGTGAGGAAAATATGTCTATGTATTCTTCCACGATCCTATCCACTTTTTTCTGCTACAAAGAGAGGCACTGTGTAGAGTCCATGGATGTGGAAGAGACCCTTTTCTTACTGTGAGAATGGATCACAAAGAATATGAAATTCCTGGTCTGTGAAATGACCTTACTACATTTCTTAGTAGAGATTAAATAAATAGTAATAGGCGATGCCACCTCTAGGATCCTGTAGAATTGTCTACCCAAAGTAATAATAACACTATGGGGTATAGATTCATACACAGAATGATGCTTACAAAAAATGGCTGTCCTAAAATAAAATAAAAAACTTCAAGGGTAGTAATATCACACACTAACTCATATTTGAAAGACTTGATTTCGTAGGGCAGAAGACATTGTTGGCTGACACAAAGATTTGTTCCTTGAGGAAGCCAGTCGATGGTGTAGCATTGTGGGTGCATTGTCATTGGCAGGTCCAACCATTTGAAAACCTCTTCAAAAATCATGTTCTTCTAACTAGCGATGTCGACAATGAAATGAATCGGAGCCCCCTTAAACCACATCTATGAGTGAAATAGGTGTTCCCCTTCCTCTGGTTCTTCTGGTTCGCTTGGCCAGAATTTGGGAAACTTCAATACCAGAAGTTCTTCTTGTATCGAATCTTCCCTCCTTCATGATTTGACTCAGAATCAAAATTGACCTTTGAATTAGAAGCCTTCATCTCGTCCATGAGGGAATTCTTGGAGCAACATTCATCAGTGTTGTGCCAAGGAACGTTATGGTACTCACACCATTTTCCCGTGTCCTTCTCCATATTTTCATTGCCCTTCTTGTGTTGTGGCTTGGAAGGATTGTCATGAGGGGGGACATATTGACTTGGTCCTTTACTGTGTGGTTTTGGGCTGCCTTTTCCCTTCTTCAGTTGTGAGGGGTTCACAGATCCAAACTCTCATTGTTTCTTCTTAAATTTCTGCTCGATCTTGGCAGCGTATCTATAAGTCATGCCCAATGAGGCAATGTCTAGGAAATCCATTTATGTTTGAATGTATAGATTCAAAAAACCTTGGTATTTGAGCACTAGATGATGCTCATAATATTTGATACTTAATTTGGTGTGTAGGGTATGGAGATTATTGATGAAGTTTGGTACTGTCTGGTTCCTTTCTAGACGTAGGGTGGTTCATCTAGTGTACTGGTCCTCATAGATTCCAACAAGGTAGTATTGTTCTTTAATATTGTCCCGGAAGGAATCCCATGTAGGGGCCACCACAAATATTTAATATTAATCCATGGCCCTTTTCTTAGAGTAAGTATCCCACCGATATTTCACATTGGGAATGACCTTAAGGAGAGAAAAAGTTATCTTTTCGATATCAGAAAAATTGTGGAACAAAAAATATCCTTCAAGTAGGTTCAACCATTTATATAAAACATCTTCATCTATCAGTGCTTCAAATAATGAAATATCAAAATTTACTTCTACCTTGAAAGGGGTTCCATGGCCGCTTTATGAAGATGCTTCTCCCATGACTAGTCGTTGAAGGATATGTGAGAAGTTGTCCGTGATTCCATTCCTTTGTTGTGTGAGGGATTCCTCGAGCAACATTTTAATAGGATATCCTGCTCCCTCATATTTATTTTCATCTCCCATGGGTTTTTTTCAGGCTTGGTGCGACCAATCTGGTAATGGATTGATGGGTTCGAGTCCCAACTTCTTATACCCAAACCTTGTTGGGGACATGCACGAAGAAAAATAAATGAAGAGCATACCACTCTGATATCACTAATCGAGATTTAGGAGAGAAACAAATTTATTAATAGACTGAATACAATGAACATGGAGATAGGAAGAATAACAAAAATATCCAGTGAACAATATCTTCTATTAAATAAAGAAAGAGGTTGAAACTGTAAAACTGCAGAACTGGAACTTTCTCGAATTGTGGTAGCTATCTCCGAGAAGAGATGTGGCTTCTATGTGCATATGTGTGAGAAGAATGGATTAAAATGAGGCTCCATAGGCCCTTTTCATATTACTCATGAATACCAAAACTATATAAATAAGAAAACCTAACCCTAGAAGGTGAAACACCAAAATTCATGTGGGCCCTATGGGTAAGTTGGTGTAATTTGGTACCTCAACTTCCTAGGGTCATAACTTTTTCATACAACCTCTGTTTTAGGCGTGTGATATCCCGTTGGAAATGTCTTTCAGATAAATACACATTATGTCATCATACTCTGACTTCATCTATAGTATGACTATGGCGAACCAAAAAAAAATGGTTAGGGCCCCAAAACATCCCTAAAAGTACAACAAGATGTGCTGACATGAAAAAATAAAAAATAATCCATTTGGATTAGGTGAGAGGACACCTGTATCCACCTAAAGAATGTGTGAGGCTTCAGAGAGTCCCATAAGTGTAGAACTCACAATTATAAAGCAATACAGAAAGACGTGTTGAACAAAAACGGACATGAGGAGCCAGTTGGAATAGGTGGGTGGCCACCAATATCCACCTGGATCACAAGAATTATGGATGTTTAACCACTGTGTCTAGGAAACTTGAGAACAAAATATTAAATGTTTATCCTTCATAGCATTGTTATGGTACATCAAAATATATTGTAAAAGGTATGTAATAGTTTGATATAAGAGGTTTAGGGATTCAAAATGTCAGAACAAATTTATGATAATAAAATGAAAAAGGACTTGTTATATTGTTTAAATTACCCAGTACAAAGTTGAATGCATGCATGCATATAATGTTGAGAACCTAAAATCGTAAAGCTAATAACCCTAAATATTAATGCCCAAAACCATAAACCGTAATGTAATGTGCCCCAAATTTACCAAATAAAATAAAAATAAAAATTGTTAGGTGCATTAAAACTTCTCGACTCTGATATACTTGTTCAAGCTTAATTCTATTATCGTCACTATCGAAAATATGACATGTACCTCCTCGTAATTACAAGCGATTACTAACAATATAGTTATCCTTTTGAATTAAAAGATATTACTAACACGATAGTTATCTTCTCTAAATGGAGTCGTGCCTATTAAAATAATTCAGTACATGTGAAACTGTTCAGTACATTCAACACTTTAACATAATAAGCTAGTGCTTAGTCTACTCACAAAATATGTGTTATCAAAAAGATGTTTGTAAGTCTTATTGTGTCCATAAAGGGACTATAGTAACCAAATCCTAACATGGGTACTACTTATCATATAGGATCTATATAAGTGGTTTTATCAAAGGATTCAACACATATATGGGAGTCACAACATATTTAGATTTGTAGACATTAAGTGAAATCCTAACATTTCTTATATATAAAACCATACATGGAGTTCATAGCATACGAGATGTTGTGCGTAATTGAAATTTTAATACTATGGTTATGTAAATAAAGTGACTTACCCATTATGTAGTTTCATCACTGAGTCTAAGTGATTTTCATTTTAAAACGTTTCCTTGTGTTCCTTATATTCATACAACATTGTATAAAACAAAAAAACCTACACTATGTATATGTATACAAGAGCATGGTTTTACTCCTGGTAGTATGTGCATCTCTACTCTACGCGAGTTAATCCAACTGTGTAATTTGATAGCTAACCCTGGGTATGCTGAGTAATTTGTACTCTGGGTGGTTACTAAATGGTTTAGCACATTTTTAATTACTATTTAAATTCTGGTGCTTCAAGGTATTTTCTTTCAATTACAAAACTAATGATGGGGCCCTATCTTCTTTTGCGAGGGTACCCATCAACGATTCCTGGGTCCACTCCTCCCCTTTGGACCATGGACAGAATTGTCGCTCCAACATCATTGGGATTTATTTCGATGTCGATTTTAATCTAAGTATTATTTCATTTTCTTAATATTTATTTTCATTTGATTACTTAACAAAGTTTATTGAATCTATTGCTTTTCCCTTTGCAGGTTTAATTAGTTCGAATGAAACAGATCTAGGGGCTTGCCTTGCTCGAAAAAGTATTTGAGTTCCTATCTTGAGTATAATTAAAACTTCTCAGGTTCTATTTACTATTGGTACAGGGTCCATACCCTAGGGTACTCTATTGTAATCATTTGAACCATGGTTTCCTAGCTGTACAAATTATTGGTGATTTAATTCTTAAATGAACGTACAGGTTATTGATACCATTGGAACAATTTTTTTCTTTTAAGTAATGTATCAACTGCTGTAACTTGTATTTGTAGACCATGGAAAATATCTATTTATAGGCCTGATGTAATATATAAATGGACTGTTAATTTCCCTATATGTTCCTTCATAGTCCTCGTATGATTTGAATGATGGTAAACATTTATACACTCATGCAGTTCAAGGATCGATAAAAGCTTTTATTTATATGAAAACAATATGTACTTACTTATATATATGTATATATAACCCATAGAAACAACTATACATTTCTAGCATTTCCTTGCATGGAATACATATGTGTATCTTCAAAGTTATGAGCAGGATGTATAATCACATTAGAAGTATACAAT
>JZKD02S2200263.1:146892-157590 GCA_000966675.3 Picea glauca
TATATATATATATATATATATATATATATATATATATATATAGTCAATCTTTTAAGCATTTACTTACATCACAATATTTCATCGTTTTTCTAAAAAAGGTAATCAGCATAGTATTTAAATTTAGTCAATCATTCATATAAGCACTAATATCACATAAACCCATTGTATCTCTAACAATTTGTAAACAATAGAATATTAACTAGTAATACAAGTAAAGGTGCTTAAGTCAAAAACTAATGTTGAGACAAGAATGGAACAACCATGTTCCACCCAACTGTAGAACAAAACAACCAATTTACTTGTTTCGTTCACCCCCTAGCCTGACCATGAGTCCATAAGTGCAGATTGAAATGATCCTCTTTCACTACATTCCTTCTTTCAGATCAAAAAAATTCCCTTGCCTCACACTCAAACAGTTTTCATAACAACAAGTAATATCCTTTCTCCAACATATTAAGTAGCATCATGCCTCCTCCATATGTTGTATATTATGAGCATCTTGTGCCTAGGTATTTTTCTCTCCTTGGGAATTTTCACATCTTTACAAATCCCTAATTTTCAAGGGCTGCTAGTGGTCAAATTCCTCATTTTCCACTTGTAAAAATCATCCCTGAGGTAACTCAATTTTGTTCCCCACTCATGGAGTCATGGTCAGTTGTTTTCAACCTGATTGTTCCATTTGTCTTCCAACAATTAATAGATAAAAGGATTTTTCTTGTACATGTGTCACAATAAAAGAGTTAGTTGGGAAAATCAAATCCTTTCCCAACAATCATAAATAATTAATTACAATAATCAAATTCCAAATTTGGATTTGCCATAAATGGTGAAAAAATTCCAAATACAAATTTGCCAAAAACGAAAATTTATTCCCAAGTGCACATAGACTTTAAAAATTAATTATTTTTGGGGATATTAAATCCTCTCCCCCTTCAACACAACACTGTCCTCAGTGTTGATTACTCTCTCGGAATAGGTTTGGATAAGATTTCTGCAAATCTTGCTCCAATTCCCAGGTGGCCTCCTCAGGACTAAAGTTCTTCCATTTCACTTTTACCTGGACGATGGCTCCGTTCCATAGTATTGTTTCTTTCCTATCAAGAATGTGCAAAGATTATGCTTGGAACTCACCTTTTGGTTCCACCTACACCATGTTCCAATCGATGATGTGAGTAGGATCATGAATATACTTTTTCAAAAATGAAACATGAAAAACATTATGAAATTTTAAATTTGCAGGGAGTGCAAGTTGATATGCCATGGGTCCAATTCAAGCTAAGATATTGAAGGGGCCACAAAACCTGGGTGCCAACTTTGCACAGTTTCTTAGATTAAGTGAGCTCCTCCTTGCATTGACTTTCAAATACATATGGTCCCCAACTTGGAATTTTTGGTGTCTCCTTTTCAAATCTGCATAGCTTTTTTGTCTTTCCTATGCCTCTTTTAAATTTTTTTGTACCTTTCTTGTCGTTTTCTCCATTTCCTGGAGCATTTCTAAGCCCATCATGAGTTTTTCAACTGGTTTATCCCAACTAATCGAAGTTGTACATTTTCTGCCATACAATACTTTGTAGGGACTCATCTTAGTCGACGTATGATAGCCATTATTGTATGAAAATTCCACTAAGTGTAGATATTCCTCCCACTTAGTTGGTTTTGTTCTTACGTACATTCGTAACATATCTTCCACAATCTGATTCATTCATTCAGTTTTCCCATCCATTTGTGGATGGTAGCTTGTGCTGAAATCTGAAATATTTTCTTCATAAATATTTCAGTGATGTTAATAGCTTTAGAAGTAGATTTCACAGGTATAAAATGTGCAGAATTTTTAAATTTTTCTATCACTACCATAATCAAATCATTTTTCTTTTGAGTTTTAGGCAAACCTGTGATTAAGTCCAGTTAGATAATCTCCCAGTTCCATTCTGGTATAAGTAGAGGCTAGCTGGATGTTGATGTTCAACTTTCACCTATTGACAATATAGACATTTAGATAAGTAATCAGTTGTCTCACTTTTCATGTTAGGCCAATAAAACAACTTCCTCGAGGTTGTTACCATTTTATGGTATCCCGAATGACTAGAATATGGATTTTTGTGCACTCCATCCAAAATTCTTATCTTTAAGTCAGTAGAATCTGGTATGTACAACCTATTTTTGAACCTTAGCATTCCATTTTTATCCAAACTCAGATTTGTTCTGTCCAAATTTTCTACATTTCCTGGTAAATCTACTACTCTTTTGATGTATTTTTGTCATCACAACTTGCAAATTTTATTCTTTGTTCAATGTCATTTTCTTCTCTGCTAATACTTATCTCAAAAATTCCATTATTTCTCATAATTAAGTCATCTGCAACTTTGTTTTCCTTACCCTTGATGTGTCTTACCTCGAAATCGAATTCACTCAAGAAGGCCAACCACCTTGCTTGCCTTGCGTTAAGATATGGTTGATTGCATAAAAATTTCACACCATTGTTATCTGTTAGCAACATAAATTTATTGCCCATTAGATAGTGTCACCACATTTTTAGTGCATGCATTACAACTGCTAATTCCAAGTCGTGTGTGACGTAGTTTCGTTCACATTATTTTAGTTTTTCTAACTCGTAACAAATAACATGCCCTTATTGAGTTAGGAAACCTCATGGTCCTTCTTTGCTCACATCCATGCAAACTGTAAAGTCTTTATCAGGGTCTTCTACACTTAAAATAGATGTGGTAGTTAACAATACTTTTAGCTTGTTAAAACTATCCTGATATTTATGTGACCAAGTAAACTTTGTCCCCTTTTTCTCTAGGCATGTGATCGAGTATGCGATCTTAGAGAACCCCTCGAATAATATGTGGTAGTAACCGATAATTCTCATGAATGACCTGATGTCCACCACATCCTTAGGGATATGCCATTCCATGATGGATCTTATCTTTTCTAGGTCAACTGCAATACCTTCTTCAGATATTACATGTCCTAGGTACTGTATTCTCTTTTGGTAGAAGTCACATTTGTCAAATTTTTCATACAACTTATATTTCCTTAAGGTCTGGAATACTATTTTTAGATGTTCTTCGTGTTCTTCTTCCATTTTCGAATAAACTAAAATGTCATCAATAAATACCATTTTTTTTTAATCCAAATATTGAATGAATATGCTATTCATCAAACACATAAATTTTGATGGTGTGTTGGTAAGACCAAAAGAAATAAGAACAAACTCATAATGTCCATACCTCGTTCTAAAAGTTTGTTTACTTACATCTTCATCCTTTATTCTGACTTGGTGATAACTAGACCTTAAATCTAACTTAGAGAAAATCTCTTCTCATCCCACTTGGTCAAAAAAGTTGTTAATTTTGGGTAGATGATACTTGTTATTAATGGGCATCTTGCTTAACTGTTGATAATCAATACATAATATTAAAGTCCCATCTTCATTCTTAATGAAAATGACTAGTGTTCCCCAAGGAGAGACACTTGGTCTGATGTATTCTTTGTCCAACAGTTCTTATAGCTGAATTTTCAGCTATGTCAATTCGGGTAAACTCATCCTATAGGGTTCCTTAGATATCAGGATTGATCCAAGCAGTAGATCAATAGAGAAATCTATCTCTCTTCTTGGAGGCAGTTCTAGTATTTCGTCCACAAATGAATCTCTAAACACATGTAGGACGGTAAAGTATTCTATACTAGATTTATTTTCCTTTTCTATCAGATTGGTTACTTGAATAGCATAAATTTGACAACCTTTGTTCATGCATTTCTTAAATTGCATGGCTGAAATATGCCTAACTGAAACTGGTTTTCTGATACCTTGTATTGTTCTAACTGTGTTGTTTTCATATCTGTAAGTAAGCGAATTTTCATAACAGTTCAAAATTACTTTATGTTTCTCTAACCAGTCCATTCCAATGATTATATCTTAGGATCCCAATGGTAAAATATTCAGATTTAACTTTTTATTTTGTCCATCTAATCTGAGTTCACAATCAGAAATGAAATCTGTTACCTTTCTCTTTGTCCCTATTTCTAGTTGTACTAACCAAGATTTAGTATGCTTTACTTTCTTAATCTTGTTTGAATCAACTAAACCAAGAATAACATAACTTAGACTAGCTCCTGGGTCAATTAGAATATAAACATGATTATTATTAACTTTACCTTTGACCTCCACTATAGTGGATTGATGATCATCTTGTCAGCCATCCACAACTGCATTAATTCTTTGTATGCTTCTGTCCACATATCCTACTGTAGAGGTATCTTGCAGGTTATGAACTGTGGTCCTTGCTATAAAAGTTAAACGTGGACAATTCCTCCTTATGTGAGGTTCTCCACACTCCCAACATTTTAGTGGTTCTCTAGGGCTGTCCCCAAATTTCTTGGCTCCGAGATTAACTGATCTACCTCCCCATTGGGTATTCTGGTTGTCAGAATGGAAATATTTCCTTTGGAAGTTCTTTTCCATATTTTGGAAATGGGTTTGTTGGAATCCCTTCTTCCACTGATTCATTTTGTCTTATTTCTTATCCTTCCATGCTTTGATAATTTCATACCTCTATTTGTACTGATCATAGCACATCCAGGCCTTTCTAAAAACTTCACTTAAATTTTTTGGATTGTTGAATTCAATTATGTCCTTATAGGACTTTAGTAGCCATCTAAGGAATTGTTGTATTTTTACTTTGTCTTCCTTGATGTATGGCACAAATCTTAATAATTCAATAAATTTGTTTATCAGGTCGTCCATGGTCATTTGTCTGAGTCTTAGCTCATAAAATGATTTAGTCTTTGTTTCATAATATATTTTTGATAAATAATGTTTCTTGAAGTATTTCTTGAAATATGACCATTCCATATGTTTCTCTTTTAAACCCTTGGCCAATTTGAGGTCTTGCCACTAGATACTCACCTTTCCCTTCAGGTTATAAATGGCCATTATGACTTTCATGTTAATAGAATAATTATAAATATGGAAGTACTTCTTTATGTCCAGTAACCATGCTTCAACCTCCTCACCTATCCTGGACTCTCCGTCAAAGGTGGAAGGTTTGATCTTCTTGAATTCACTTTCCAGGTGATCCAACTATTTTCTTTTCCTTCCTGTGGTTGTTTTTTCTTATGTTGTTGGTGTGCCTTTGGAAGAGTTGTTCTCGTTTTCTCTTTCAGGACCAGAATGTGTTGAGGATATTTTGTTGAATTATTCTTCCTTGTCATTGTCCTTTCTGCTCTTCTTTGTTACTATGTTGTGCAACAACACTTCATTTATTTCCTGCTGGTCTTCGTGTTCTTTTTTTAGTTTCTCATTATCTGCCTTGAAAACTTGTTGTTCCATGATAAGGTTCATCATTGTGTCCAGAACCTGGGTGGCTGAACTTCCAACATTGTTTTGTCTAGTTTCTTTAGGAGTCCCTTGATTGGCATTATCTTCAATTCTGATCTCCTCTTCATTATGTGTTACGATTATCACAACAAAACAAAAAAATTCTTTTTGTAACATAAAACATTTTTTTTAATTTTAATTTTAACAAAAATAAAATGTACTAAAGTAACTTTGGCCTTGCCCTAAGGTCCAAGTGTTGTAACTTCACTCTGATACCATATGTAATGTACCCCAAATTTACCAAATAAAATAAATAAATTGTTATATATATTAAAACTTCTTGACTCTAATATACTTGTTCAAGATTAATTCTATTATCGTCACTATCGAAAATATGACATGTACCCCCTCGTAATTACAATATATTACTGACAAGATAGTTATCCTCTCTAATTACAAGCGATTACTAACAAGATAGTTATCTTCTCTAAATGGAGTTGTGCCTATTCAAATAATTCAGTACATGCGAAATTGTTCAGTACATTCAACACTTTAACATAATAGGCTAGTGTTTAGTCTGCCCACAAAATATGTATTATCAAAAAGATGTGTGTAAGTCTTATTGTGTTTATAAAGGGACTATAGTAACCAAAAACTAACATGGGTACTACTCTTATCATATAGGATATATATAAGTGGTTTTACCAAACGATTCAAAACATATATGGGAGTCACAACACATTTAGATTTGTAGACATTAAGTGAAATCCTAACGTTTCTTATATATAAAACCATACATGGAGTTCATATCATACACCATGATGCATATGTATATATAGTTATTTGTTTACCACGAAAGTCATCCCCTACTCATTATATATATATCATAGGTTATTTAAAGTAATATATATCTGTAATATTCCACCAATTGTATTTTTGAAATTAGGCTTCCTTCCATGTACAATTCATGTCTAACACATTATCTAGATGATAGGAACACATAAAATAGAGCTACAATGGAACGCTAAGGGTTGTTATGACATATCAGACATCGACGTGTCATGTACCATACACATATAGTCTTGCAAAGGAGCCATGTCTGAACCTATACCTAACTATGCTAACCCTACTCAACTCGTATCACATATCAACATTGAAAAGGTTTCTAAGTTGTGGTAATGGTGGTAATGTCTATTCGTAAATTGCATTTACCACTGGATATGTCATTTAAACCAATTTTGTTTTGTACTGGGTGCTTGGGAAGCTGTGCCCAATGTCAGCTCGCGATATTCATTCATTCACATGGTTAATGTACCATGGATTTTTGTCACTCCGTTACTCCTTGTTTTGCAACAGGTACGAGGCTATTCCACTCATTTTTTCCTTGGTTTTGCGAAAAAACCCTCATGCGCTCTATGAGAATTTTCCCTCTACGCAACCCGGTGGCTTCACTCTTTGTGTCTAGTAGCTTGGAGATAAGACCTTCGGCCCTGGTAAATGATCTTGGAAACAAAAAACTAGTCGGGTCCTCTCTTTGCAAGGTAATTATCGAACCTTTATTTATTATACTTTCTAAACTCTCATGGGTAAAACTAGTTTGGAACGATTGGTGTTTAGCTAAGCTTGTTATCTTGCCTTCGTGGCATTCCTCCCAGTTTCTGCTCTGGCCCGAAAGATTCAATGACCCTTTTCTATTTACTTGTCTTACTGTGGAACATTGTTATCAGTTACATTTTCTCATGTAATCATATTTCTTTTAATTGTGGAGAGTCCCAAAATATATACGCTGCATTTAGAGTGTTAACCTTGAAAATCTCTTATCTCAGTCTAGCCATGTTGTAAATAATATGGATGTGTCTTTACATGGTTAGCCTGTGGAATCCCTAAAACATAGTTTAAATGGGTCACCTTCTATATTACCTCCCTGAAGATTTAGGGATTTTGACCCTAAACGAGTGTATAAATATAGAAAAGAATAAACCAGATAGGCCCTTTGGTTTTTTTTTTTTGTAAAATTGGTCTGTGTAATTTTTATTTACTATGTAGATTAACAACATATCTCCCTATATGTTTTATCTATGAGCTCCATGCGGCGATAGTTAGAGGCACACAAATTCCTCTGTCTATAATCGAATTTGGTGTGGGAACAAAAAAAGTAACAGGCCGTTTAACTTCTGATTTCATCGTTTACCTTCTGTATTATCATACGAACATATCGATATATGTAGACATGTATTAATGTCGATTATTTATATTACAAATTTTCTTTGAAATGAATAGCATGATTTCTCGTCTATAACTCAGTATCCTGCCCTTTTTTCTTGGGTTTCTCTCTTAGTTTTTATATAGAAATTCGTAAATATTAATGTTTATGGTAGAAAGTTCTACAAACTCTGTCTGCATTCCCGAATTGGGAAAGAATTTGCCTCTGTGGAAAATGTGACTTTGATGCATGTAATTCAAATTTTAATACTTTGGTTATGTAAAAAAAAGTGACTTACCCATTATGGAGTTTCATCACGGAGTCTGAGTGATTTCCGTTTTAAAAAATTTCCTTGCATTCCTTGTATTCATACAACAATGTATAAAATGGAAAAACCTACATTATGTATATGTATACGAGAGCAGTAGCATGATTTTACTCCTGATAGTATGAGCATATGTACTCTATGTGAGTTAATCCAACTCTTTGTAATTTGACAGCTAACCCTAGGTATGTCGGGAAATCGTTTTCCTTCTATTGATTTTTACGTTTGTACTTTGGGTGGTTACTAAATCGTTTAACACATTTTTAATTACTATTTAAATTCTGGTGCTTCAAGGGATTTTCTTTCAGTTACAAAACTAATAATGGGGCACTGTCTTCTTTTGTGAGGGCACCCATCATCCATTCCTGGGTCCACTCCTCCTCTTTGGACTGTGGACATAATTGTTGCTCAAATGTCAGTGGGAACTATTTCGAAGTCGATTTTAGGCTAAGTATTATTTCATTTTCTTAATGTTTATTTTCATTTGATACTTAACATATTTTATTAAATCTATTGCTTTTTCCTTTGCAAGTTTAATCAGTTTGAATGAAATGGATCTAGGGGTTCACCTTGCTCGAAAAAGTGTTTGAGTTCTGATCTTGGCGTATAATTAAAGCTTCTCAGGTTCTGTTTACTAGTGGTACAGGGTCCTTACCCTAGGGTAATCTACTGTAATAATTTGAACTAGGGTTTCCTGGTTGTACAAATCATTGGTGATTTAATTCTTAAATGAATGTACACATTATTGATGCCATTAGAACAAGTTTATATTTTAAGAAATGTACAAACTACTATAGCGTGTATTTGTAGATGATGGAAAATCTTTGTTTATAGGCCTGATGTAATATATAAATGGACTGTTAATTTCCCTATCCGTTCCTTCACAGTCCTCGTATGATTTGAATGATGGTAAACATTTGTACACTCATGTAGTTCAAGGATTGATATAAACTTTTCTTTATATGAAAACAATATGTACTTACTTATATATATGTATATATAACCCATAGAAACAATTATACATTTCTAGAATTTCCTTTAGATGGAATATATACATGTATCTTCATAGTTATGTGCAGGATATATAATCACATTAGAAGTATACAATAGTTCTTTTCATCCCCTTTATATATATATATATATAGTCAAGCTTTTAAGCATTTACTAACATCACAAGATTTCATCATTTGTCTAGCAATGGTAATCAACATAGTATTTACATTTAGTCAATCATTCATATAAGCACTAACATCCCATAAACCCATTGTATCTCTAACAATTTGTAAATAATAGAATATTAACGAGTAATACAAGTTAAGGTTCTTATCTGAAAAGTTGATGCTAAGACACAAATGGAACAACCATGTTCCACCCAACCGTAGAACAAAACAACCAATTTACTTGTTGTGTTGACCCTCTAGCCTGACCATGAGTCCATAAGGCTGAATTGAAATGATCCTCTTTTGCTACAGTCCTCCTTTTAGATCAGAAAAATTCCATTGCCTCAGAATCAAACAATGTTCATAACATGAAGTAATATCCTTTGTCCAACATACTAAGCAATGTCTTGCCTCCTCCATATGTTGTATATCATGAGTATCTTCTGCCTAGGTATTTTTCCCTCCTTGGGAATTTTTGCAGCTCTACAAATCCCTAATTTTCAGGGGATGCTAGTCGTAATATTCCTCATTTTTCACTAGTTAAAATCATCCCTGAGGTAACTCAAGTCTTTTCCCCACTCATGGAGTCATGGTCAGTTGTTTTCAACCTGATTGTTCGATTTATCTTCCAACAATTAATAAATAAAAAGATTTGTCTTTTACATGTGTCACAATCAAAGAGTTAATTGAGAAAATCAAATCCTTGCCCAACAATCATAAATAATTAATCACAATAATCAAATTCCAAATTCGTATTTGCCATAAATGGAAAAAAAATTCCAAATATGAATTTGTCAAAAACGGAAATTTATTCCTAAGTGCACATTCAGTTTAAAAATTAATTATTTTGGGGGATATTACGCGTAAATAGCTATTAATGAATGTAAATTGGTGATCGGTAAAATTAAATTTTTCATGGACTCGAATTATAAATGAGAAATAGTAGATCAAAAATTTAAATCGAAAACTAAATCTTCCTTCTCTTGTTTATGCTTCAATGCGTCCAGTCCCTATGAAATTCCTTTCTTGTGCTCCAATGCTTCAATTCCATGTGCAATTGCTCTTGTTTTTGCTACAATGCATCCAGTCCCTACGCAATCCCTTGATTGTACTCCAATTCTTCAAGTCCCTGTGCAATCCCTCAATAATAGAAGTATATGGTCACACAAAGGTGTGAGTAACAACATCACCATAAATTTAAAATGGAATTCCACATAAAGGCTACCATAATATGAAATGCCCACCATCATTCAAGACGTCAGTTGCCTTCCATTTGTAAAAGAAATAGATGAGGAAGTGGATATGGTGAGATTTCACACTTGCCATTTATCCATCCCTAAAAGAAAATGAGCTATTAAATCATCGCACAACATTACCCTAATCACATATTCTATCGATAATAACATAAATGTGTAAATCATATGGATAGCATAGTAATTTGTAAATCATATTAGGTAAATGTTAAAAAGTAAACACATAAATGTTCACCTTTATAAAAGCAAGGAAGGTAATACTTCAAATTAGAACCCTTCATTTATTGTGATGATGAAGAATATGTTAGGAACCAAATACCAATATAGCATAGAAAAACCTTAGAAAAAGTACTCAACGCCTTGAAAAAGAGATAATTTCATATAATAAGCCTCTTCGAGGGGGCAACCTCCTTTTACCCCACTTAAATGTTCAA
>JZKD02S2200263.1:178490-192784 GCA_000966675.3 Picea glauca
TTTTCATTTTGAATCATCTTGTACTTGAACATTTAAGTGGGGTAAAAGGAGGTTTCCCCCTCGAAGAGGCTTATTATATAATATTATCTCTTTTTCAAGGCGTTGAGTACTTTTCTTAAGGTTTTTCTATGCTATTTTGAAGTTTGGTTCTTAACACAACTACTACAATTCCATCCAATGGAATACAAATACTTCCAATTCATAGTAGTACACAACTATTGTCTAGTGATACACAACCACATCCAGTGGTACAAAACCACTATAGTAGTGCACAACTATTGTCTAGTGACATAGTCATTGCCATTGGTACGCAACCACTATAGTATCACATAACTATTTTTTAGTGACACACAGTCACCTCCAGTGGTACAAAACCATCGTAGTAGCACACAACTATCATCCAGTGACACATAGTCACTACCAATGGTACACAACTAGCGTAGTAGGAAGAAACTATTGTCCAGTGACACCGTGAATGTTAAACAACCACTGTAGTAGTACACAACTATTGTCTAGTGACACACAATCACTTCCAGTGGTACACAACCTCCGTAGTAGCACATAACTATTTTCTAGTGACATAGATTCACCATGGGAATGATCATGGACTTGCATTCCATCATCCCAAATATTTGAAGGATCAGGATAACATACTTACCTTGACCAAGGAAGATATCACCTAGATTCTTCTATACTTCTAATCCCAAAAAGTAATTTATTATGCCAAGACACTTCATCTTTAACTCAGAGGTTAATTCCCTTTTACACTTCATCTTTAACTGTATATTCCATTGGTGGATATAACTCTTGGAAATAACTATTGTTCTCTCAACACCATAATAGTGCCTCGTCACTAACCTCTCTTGACAACCTTTCCACTTTCCAAAGCACACAACATCATGGTAACCAATTCCACATTAACACTTTGACATAAGATTCACGTGATATCGACTACATATGGTTTTTTCACTACTTCTCATGTCCATATCGATCACTCCTCACCAAATACTTGTGTTGATATAGAACACCAAAAAAACCCATTAAAACTATTAAAGAATCTGTTGAAAATAAGTATAAACTCCCACAAGTATGGTGCTTAACCAAGCCCAACCTACAAGCCCACAATTTTATTCAACTACAACAATTATTGTGATTGGATTCGTCATCCTCCCCATTTCCTTTAGAGCTATTAAAGAAGGGAGGCTTGTTCGAGTAATTTGTACTGATGAGATTGCCTCCACCAAAGCAAATCTGTAGGTTCCAAATTGAAATTGTACTCTAGAGAGAGAAATTGATGTTTGTGCACCGAGTTGTAGGTAATAATTAACAATTAACAATTATTAATTACTAATCATTTAATAATTATTAATTATTAATATGGGATAATGTCTTCCTGATGTTGTCCAAACATCAACAATATTGATATTAATTGGAGTGATAGATTGCTTCAGATGATGAGGAGGATTGACGTGGTCATTGTTAAGATTTGTTCTATATGGGAAGGTAGATTTTCCCTCATGATACCCATGATTCTTTGGTGAGACATGATCCAGAATAGTGAGTTCATCCCTTTCAGGGATTTCAGTTTGGGGGTCTAAGAGAGGAGAGTGCAATATGGGCATGGTGAACAGATGGTCATGATTAGAGGGGTGCAATATCAACATGATGGTTCCTCTTAGAGCTTATCTTGGGACCCTGGGGCTGCAATGTTTGACATCTTGATAACTGACATAGATGGGATAGTTAGATTTCATGTTCTAGAGTGCACTATGATGATTATTAGGATCAGTTACCTGGGGGAGTGGTACCTTGACGATTTGACCAAGTTTATGCATCTTATAATTTCTTGGATTATTAGGGGCAGTCAAATGGACTACTATGTTAACACCTTGCATATCATTGCTACAAATAGAAGGTGTTCCACATCATACAGGCCAATTTGGGAACCTGGTGACTTTACCACTTATAGGTAGAGGTTCACATGGATATAATTTGTAGACAATGTGTTGGGAGATATGGAGGATTGTATGAATTGGAATAAAAGTAGGTCACGACACACCCATCTAGCAAGTTTGATGCAGTCCTTCCCCATTTTTTAGTGAGAGTGGGAGAGCATGTTAATAGATTGCAACTCAGATTTACCAAGGGTGTAGTGGGATGATAGTATGTATGCAATGATTGACTAGTTCATGCACTTCTTGATGATTTATTCAAAGCATGGGATAGCACAGGTGGCAGACCTATCTAGTGGAGAGGTTTTTAGAGTCCGTGAGAATCCCAGAGTCATTGTCAGTGATTGGGAAAAACTTCATTTTTTTATATTCGATATCGAGTATGGTTGTGGATTTTCAGGTCATGACTACACCCTGATTCCTATGCCAAATACTAGTCATGGAATCAGGGTCAGTCTTTACGAGTATTTCAACATGGAGTTTCAGGAGAGGAGGATGCAAAGTGGGAATGACGATCAGATGGTTATGATCAGAGTGGAATTGTTTCATCATCATGGATCCTTTTTGAGATTATATTGGGACCCAAGGATTTCTATATTAGACAGCCCAACAGCTAACACAGAAGTGAGAGACAATTTTTTCTTTCATGAGACTAGTTTCCTAGTAGATCAACTATTTGGGGTAGTTGGTAGAGTTGTTGTAGGAACACCTTTTTCTACTTATCACCAGTATTCAAGAGGCCTCATATGTCCATACCTTGCATTACCACATATTGAATGGAGGATGCTTCACCTATTCCATGGTGGTTACGAATCCTGGTATCATTTTTAATTTTAGTCTTGTTCAGTCGATGGAATGTTGGTTTTTGATGGCATTTCTTGAGGACAAACAATATTTGGGAAGGAGGACTCTAATGTCCCATTTTTTGGATTCCCCAATTTTTTACTCATATTTGACCTTATGAGCTTATGTCAACTTGATGAAAGGGGTAAAATGAGGTTAAAATGAGTTCGAGTGATTTTCCACATGATTTTGTACACATTCATGCCTCAAATCAACACTCATCATATGATGTTGGTTGGTCTAGTGTTTTCATATATGAAACGATACCTAGTAACTCCACCAACATCTACAAAGAGGGGAACGATATGGCATCCCACTCACCCACCTAGAAAAGAAGGGAACACCCCACTCAATAAAAAACCATAGTATAAATTTAAAACTAAAGGGGGAAAACAAAACAAAAAATGAGAAAGAAGGGGATGCCCCACTAAAGCGTGGGAAAAAAACTATAGTAGGAATTTAAACATAAAGTGGGTGAATGGAATAAAAAACCTAACCTTAGTAAAAACCTAAATTTATAACTCCATCAACACTTGCAAAGAAGGAGAGTTGGAAAATAATGGAATGGGATGGCGTCCCACTCACCCACCTGTCAAATAAGGGGAACCCCCATTCAAGTGTGGTAAAAAATCCTAAGCATAGTAAAAAGTTAAACCCAAAGTAGACGACTCGAATAAAGAACCTAACCTCAGTAAAAACCTAAATTTAAAGTGATCATTAATAACATCATTCTAGTTACTATTTAATCATATTAATCTTTCCTTTTAATGACTAACTAACATTTTTTTTCATGTAAGGAAGTTAATGGTTGAAATCAAAACCTTTCATTTATTGTGACGACGAAGAATAATCAAAGCGTGTGAAATCTTGGCCATTGAAAGCCCAAAGCATATGAAATTTTGGTCATTGAAAACCCATTTGTGATTAAAAGGATATTAATTTTGGCAATTTCCAATGGGTGTATGCATATAGGCTTAATAAATTGAGTCAACCAAGAATAGCTTCATAGATTGAGTCAACCAAAAATAGAAAAAAAAAATTAATTAATAGAGTTAGATTTTAAACACAATAGAAGCAAAGGAAAATGAGAAAATATAAATACATATTATTATCATTGCCTATTGAATGGAATGGAGGAAACAACACAAAAACAAAGGAGGAGAAATTGAAAAGATAAGAGTTGGTTAAGATGTTGATAAGACATAAGGAACTAATGATGGTTTATAGAGGAAGAGGGTTTTAAAAATTCAATAATGTGGAGGAGAAAAATTATAACTCAGCTTTGTGTATGCAACAAAAGAATAAATACTACCATTTCATATTGAATGGCACAGAGGTTGCAATGGACTATACTATTGCATTGCCAAGTGGCCATATAATAGAGTAGAAACAAGGTAAAATGAGAAAAGATAAAACATATTACTACCATTTCATATTGAATGGAATGGAGGCAACAATAGAGGATAATTTTAAAAGAGTAGAGTTGGCTAGGATTTCGGTAAGAGATAAAGTAGTTCCAAGGATTTATAGAGGAATATGGTTTTATAAATCAATAAGAAGAATGATAACTCACCTCCTCCTATGCAACAAAAGAATAAATATTACTAACAATGTGTATTGAATGGCATGGAGGCAACAACAAAGAAGAAATTGAAAAGAGAAGAGTTGGTTAGAATGTCATTAAGAGATAAAGTAGCATTGGGGATTTATAGAGGAAGATGGTTTTAAAAAACAATATTTTGGGAGAGAAAAATGATAACTCACTAGTCTCTGTAATAAATGAGTACTATTCCTATTCAAATTATGTCTATCTCAAACTAGTGCTCCTATTATTGCAGTGCAATTCAAGGAATAAATAAATAGCAACAACATAATACATACAATAGCTTACCATAGTAGCAACTAAAAAAGGACAACCATACCTATTCCTCATTTTCCTTGGTTGTCAGTGACAATTGTGTAATACAACTTTAACCCTAAACCAAAAACCACATATGGTGAATACCAACCTTGTCATAATTATTTATAAAACCCAACTTCTTCCATATCCATTCACGAATACCACCTATGACACCACCACTAAAGATGCCACCATCACAACCAGGACCTCATAAGCCACCTCCTAGACCACCACCACCCAAGTCGTTGCCACCACTGAAGCCAAACCCTACTCCAAAGCCAACAACATATCCCATCCTTTTTCCTATAGTCATATACTATTCTCCATTGAAAACGAATTCGTTGTCTACAGATCCATGCTAACATATGCATCAGAACACCCAAGAAATTCAAACAATAATAATTCAACTCAAAATTTAACATCAACTTCAAGAAAATTATAGCTTCTTCCCCAACACTCCACCAAGACCACCTTTGAGGCATCCATCATTACATCCAAAACTCTGATACCAATACATCATGTTGTTTCTCCTCCATGCCTGGAGTGGGGAATCATCCCCATGACTTATTTTTGAAGAATGGTGACTTTATTGTTGATCTATGACTGCCCTAATAGCTACCCACCAACTTCCTTATAACAACAACGCACCACTGGATTCTCAGATCTATAGAATGCAGAAAAATACCATGCAATTGAAATCTTTATTGCTGAACTCTCAACACTTACCACTCAATTCACAGACTGCACAACTTATTGCACGTTGTAATAAAACACTTAATGAAATGACTTCTTCACACTGTGCCAATATTTAACACATAAAATCATACACAAAGTAAAATTTAGATATACATCAACACACATATAACTCAATATATTATGAACTTCGATGTTGCACTCTATTACAAAATACAATAAATAAGATGAGATTTTTCTCCAATGACTTATGAACAACTTCTACAAAATACAAACACATATCTTGAGCTTTCAAACTTCTTCGACTACCTTCAGTTGTCTCTTCTCTTCCTATCGATTGTTCTCTTTGTTCTTCGTATATTTGAATACTTACAAACTCGGACATATATATTACTAAGACTGGGAATTCTTATAGAAGCAACATGACTTAACATTAAAGATGTCAATACATTCAAATGAATCTTATCTACTTAATTAGACTTGAGAAAGATTAAGATCAGATTCATTTAATAAGATCCCTGCTTGCTTAATGAAAAACTTAAGTTTTCTTAAACGTAAGTGTAAACTAATGAACTGTAGTTGGAAAATGACAAAATTATTGACTAACAAATCGGCGGAGACGTAAATCTCACCTACTTGTAATTACTATTTCCAACACTCCCCCTTAATTATAAGTAGGTGGGATTTACAAAACACAATTTTTTCTTCAAAAACTTGAATTTTATTGTACTTTCAATCATCTGTCACTGCATCGACTCCTAGACAATTGCACAGATTCTAAAATTCATTCCTTGCTAAAGATTTTTTGAAAATATATGTGACTTGTTCTTTCGACCTGCAAAATTCTAAACATAATTCTTTGTTATTAACTAATTCTCTGATAAAATGATACCTTGTATCAATGTGCTTGGTTTTCTTGGGAAACACATGATTCTTTGATAAAATGATGGTTGAAATGTTGTCACAAAATATTGTAGTTGGTTCCTATTGTTCCTAGAATAAATATTTTAAAATTCTTCTCATCCAAACTACTTGACAAGTTGTTCTTGTAGTTGCGATGTACTTAGCTTTTGTTGAAGAAAGATTGACTATGGGTTTCTTCGTTGATGTCCATGATACTATACCTATTCCAAAATTAAATGTGTACCCAGAGGTACTTTTCCTGTCATCTATGCTTCCTCCATAGTCACTGTCAATGTATCCAGTAAGTCTGAAATCTTCTAAAGTAGAATACAAAATGCCAAAGTCTTTTGTTCCATTCACATATCTCAGAATTATTTTTCTTTCCTTCCAATGTGATTCTTTTGGTGTTTCCATTAAACTTGAAATAAGAATCACTCCATACATAATATTGGGTCTTATTGCTATTAGATAATTAAGGATTTCTACCAACCTTTTAAACAATGTGGGATCCACCTTGGACACTTCATCTTCCTTGCTTAACTTCAAACTTGTTATGACAGGTGTTAGGGCAGATTTGGAATTTATCATATTGAATCTTTTCAAAATTTCATGTGCATACATAGATTGTGAAATAAATATACTAGATTCAAACTCGTGAACTTCAATACCCAAAAAATATCTCATGAGCCCCAAATTAGTCATTTCAAACACATTTTTCATGACTAACTTAAATTCTTCTATGCCAAAGTCACCTGTAAAAATCAAATAATATACATATAAGAAAATAATTAACATGATACCTTGTTGATTTTCTTTGATGTATAGTGTTGGCTCACATTCACTTCTCTGAAATCCATTCTAAGTGAGATAGGAATCTATGTGGTTGTACCAAGCTTTGGGAGCTTTCTCTAACCTATACGGTGCTTTCTTCAACCTACACACTTTGTTTTCTTGTTCTGGAATCTCATAGCCTTGTGTTTGTTCCACATATACTTCTTCTTCTAAATGTCCATTTAGAAATGATGAGCTTACATCCATATAATAAAAAGGACACCTATTATGTGCAACAATGGATAACACAGCTATGACTATGTCCATGCATGAAATAGGTGCAAATGTTTCATTGAAATCAATTCCAGGTTGTTTTGTAAAACCTCTTGCGACCAACCTTGCCTTCTGCTTCTGTGCATTTCCATCTACATCTTTCTTGGTTTTATAAATACATTGGAAAATTATCACATCCTTGTCTTCAGGTACATATACTGACTTCCATGTCTAATTTTTCTCTATGGTTCTAATTTATTCATCCATGGCTTGATCCCACACATAATCTTTGATAAATTCTTCAAAAGTTGATGGATCATCTATTTTTGAAAACAAAGAAAAATCCCAAAATGAATTATTTGTGTCATCGTTATAGATGTCGTAAAAAATTCTTACCTTTTATGGCAATAGACTTGCTAATGTTTGATATGGATATGTAGAACTACTTGCACTATTCACTGGAGTTTGTTGCACTCTGGGTGTGGATTGCACACTTGCAGATCTTACTGGAGTACTTAGCATTGTGATTTGTGTTACATTTGAAGGAACTGCGCACTGACCTATGGTTAGTTCTTGAACCACTTCTTATTCCATCCTTTTATGCACAATAATATTAATAATCTTAACTGTATTTTCTTCACTTCTATCCCATGCTTCATTATCCATGAATTGAACATCGTTGATTCTTATGACCTTTCTTGTGACAGGGTCATACCACTTGTATCATTCGGTATCTTCTTAGTACCCAACAAATATTCATTTTTGTCCTTTTTTGTGCATCTTCTTTCTCAGCTCATATGGAACATGTGTGTATGCAACACAACCAAAAACTTTTAAGTGTGCCACATTATACTTCATACATGTCCAAGATTCTTGAGGAACTTTGTTTTTAAAAATCTTTGTTGGACATCTATTTATGATGTACAGTGCAGTTGATATTGCCTCAACAAAATATTCATTTGAAAAATGGTTGGTTGCCAACATACTTTGTGCCATTTCCAACATGGTTCAATTCTTCCTTTCTATGACAACATTTTGATGTGGTGTATATCTTGCGGTAAATTTCTTGTAGATGCCATGATCTTTGAAAAAGTTATGAAATTCTCTTGAAACATATTCACCTCCTCTACCAGTCCTTAGAACTTTGATGTAATAACCACTTTACTTCTCCACAAGTGATTTAAACTATTGAAAACAACCCAATGGGTCAGATTTATGTTTTAGGAAATAAATCCATGTTTTTCTTGAGAAATCATCAATAAATGTTAGAAAATTTGTATTTCCTCCTATATATAGTGTTTGAATTGGTCCACAAATATCTAAATTTACTATTCCTAGTGGATCTTTTGTTATGTATGAATTTCCAACTGGAAAAGACTCTCTATGATGCTTTCCAAAAATACAGCCTTCACATATTCTTTCTAGTTTTTCAATCAATGGAAAACATTTTACCATATCCTTTGTGTGTAGTAGCTTCAGACCTACAAAGTTTAAATGTCCAAATTTGAAATTCCATAGCCAAGAATCATCCTGCACTTTAGATTGGAAATTGGTTTTCATTCATGTGTCATTTTCTCCTTTCTTGACACTATGTGCACTATTTTCTTCATCGGAATTGTGCGCACTTTCTGTTGTAAATGCAATGTCATATTGTGCATCTTTTGTGTCACCAACAACTTTCTTTGTATTTTTGTTTATGGATGGATTCAATGTCCATGGAAACATTATGTTGTTTTTCATCTGAATCCTTGCAATAAGTTGATTTCTTGGATATCTGTCCATAATCACACAATGATTATCTTCCATGTAGATTATGTATCCTTTCTATAACAATTGTCCTGTGCTCATCAAATTGTTCTTCAAACCAGAAACATAATATACATCAGGCATTATTTTTTGTTCTCCTTGTTTAGTTAAAATGTTAATACTTCCTTTGCCTAAGACAACGGCTTGGATATCTGTTCCAAGTGTAACTTTAGTTTGTAATGACATATCCAAAATAGAAAATAATTCTAAATTTCCTATCATGTGATTACTGCAACCTGAATCTAGATACCATGTGTCACATGGACTTTCTTGAGCAACATCACATTCAACTGGTGATAATATAGGTATTGCCTCAGCATGCTCCATAAGCATAGGATTGAAGGGAGTATTTGTGTTGTTTGATTGTTCTTGACATTGCTTTTTCTGGTTATATTGTCTCTTCCTGCACTCATATGCATAATCTCCATAGTTTTTACAGTAATGGCATTGAATATTTGATTTATCAAACCTATGATTACTTGTCTGACTGGTATTTGGATTTTGACCTCTTCCACCAGTATTTGTAGGATTGCTACTATGTCCACCTTGTTGGATTACTAAGAGGGGGCGTGAATCACTAATAGAGAAATTTAATCCTTTTTAACCATACAATCCAAGTGTTATATCAATGAAGCATTATCATCCAATAACTGCAAAGTAAATAAGAAATGAACAAATGAACAAACATACACATACATAGTACACCAATGTTTTACATGGAAACCCAAATAGGGAGAAAACCATAGAATTTTTTTTCTTATATGTCTCGAAGAATTAAATTCATTGGAAGCACCAACTTCCTTTGTTTTCTAGCTGCAACTAGAAGGAAGCTCCAACCCCCTAGTTTCTCAAGCTACAACCTGAGGGAAGCTCCAACTCCCCAATTCTCTGGCTACAACTAGAAGGAGGATACAACTCCCTATGTTCTCCAGCTACAACCGGAAGGTGGCTACAACCACCTGTCCTTGCCCCATCCTGCCACCCTGAAGTAGAAGTAGAATGATGGAACCACTGCCAACTTGTCACTACAAGATATAACACTATAAACCCATACCAATAAATCTGAACCATGCATCAACCTATAATCAATCTGTACCATAAACAGGTGCATCAACCATGCACCAACCTATAATCAACATGTACCATAAACAAGTGCATCCAACCATGTACCAAGTATGTACCAATCATGTGTCAACTACTCATCAACTATGACTCATCAATATGTACTAACATCATCAACTATACACCTCATGTATGTGCCAACTCATCAACTACTTGTCTCAACCATGTACTCAACATGTACCTCAACCAAAATCCCTCATCACTTTCATCATCCAAATATTATTTGTAGATTTCTAAGAGACCTAGTGTATATGATCACATTCCTGCAAACCTTCCTTAAATTCAACAACAAGAGACTATCATTTTCATCAAACGTTTCTTTAGTCTCACATGCCTAGTTTTTGATTAGTCAACAACCCTAACTTGAAGTAATCATAACTTTGTACTTGTAATGTATAAAGATATGAAACTGATACACAATGTTCTTCAGTGTTTTTTTTTCAATTCCTCCAAGTTTTACTACTTGTAACCTCTCAGAAAAGGAGTTATAGCAAAAATGACATACCTTGCTAAATTCTGGCTTATTCTATAGAGCGACCTTGTAGAGCGTGCCCCGCATGAAATATTTTTTGAATTGATCTAAAACGGTTACAAAAAATAAGGCAAATTGTAAACTAACCAACACATTTAGTTTCATTGAATTTGGATCTGTTATGAATACATTATGATAGTTTTACCAGAAACACCATTTTTTGACTAGTTTCAGGACTAGCCACAAACCATATTTTCCACAGAGTGTAACTCATAAAATACAATGACCCACAAGATGAATTTTTTACCACAGATTATTGGATATGTTTTCTGAATGGAATAAAAAATTCATGTTCTGAATCATTATATAAAAAATGTTATAGCGAAAATGGTGAGATGACCTGTAAATAACATACCTTACAAAGAACCATCAAAAGAATTTATCCTTCCTTGCATTTTGGCTTTCTTTTCTTCACCTTCCCTCATAATTTTGGCTTAGATATCCTTGGTTACCTCAGAAACCTATAGATATTCAATATGTTCAAGTGTGATTAAAATGGGAGAGCTTTTCCTCTTATTTATACTCTCCAAGTATCTTCCTTAAGAACATCTTCTAGGTCATTTGGCCCTACTTTCCTTATTTTAGGGTTAACCCACTTCTAATTTCTCCATTAAATTTATTATTGAAATAATTTATTTTTCATTCACTTTGAATTATAATACACTCATTACTTCACTTTATTATTTAACTTTTAAAATCTCTTAAACCACTTTGACTACTTTGACCTTTTGGGGCTTCTAGATGGCATATGAGGGTCCTCCAATTTCGTAAGGCCATAACTCTCAAACCGTGAGGAGTTATGTGACGCTCCACATACCACCAGAAATGGAATGACATGTACTATCCATATAGAATAGTATTATTTGAAAATATATCATAACTCATACCTTTATCCATCAAACAAACATGGGTCCATTACCCAAACCTGGGGTCTCCAACTTCTCATGCCCATAACTCTCTAACCGTGAGGAGTTATGTGACGTTCCACATACCAACAGAAATGGAATGACAAGAACTATACATATAGGATAGTTTACCTAAAAAATTCGTTGTCCTTCATATCATTATTCCACAATTAATCATGGGTTCTCTTAGTCCACAAAGTGTCTTCTCGTGAGGGCTTTCACCATAAGGGGACCAATTTGGATTTCATCCATATTTACTTCTTATCAACCATGACAAGAAAATAATGAGTCATATTTACATCAAACAATATTGGGTCCATTACCCAAACATTTTTGCTGTGGGGCTTTTTTTAAGGGTTGACATCAATGACAACCAACCTTAATCAAAAATATCCCCCTTTGGCATTGATGGAAACACTCTGATGTAATACTAAAATCATATCACTCATGCTCCCCCTAAAACCATGCCTCTATCCTTGTATCTGATAAATTTTCCTCTGTCCTCTGCATCTGATAAATCTTCTCCTCCTGGAACCATGCCTTTGTCCTCTGCATCTGATAAATCTCTCCCCCTTTATCATCAATGACAAAGGTATCTTTCCATCTAGGGTTGCTCCCCCTGACTGAACTGTCCTCTTATGGTGCCTCTTGATGTACATCTAAGACATATAAGATAAGCATTAAAAAATCATTCATTTTGGAGTAGAAATAGCTCCAAGTCTTTGTTGAAGTTATTCAAAGGATTCCCATAGAAGTGGTTTTGTAAATATGTTTGCCACTTGTTCTTTTGTGCTCACATACTCAACTCTGATGTTCTTTTCTGCAACTTGTTCTCATAGAAAATGATACTTGATTAGAATGTGCTTCATCTTGGAGTGCATCACCGAGTTTTTTGAGATACTGATGGCACTTGTATTATCACAATATATTGGAATGGGCTCATCATACTCAACCTGTATATCTGTGAAAGTTTGCTTCATCCAAAGAACCTGTGTACAACATGTTGCTGCTGCAATATACTTTGCCTCGGTTGCAGATAGAGATATTGATGATTGTGTCTTGCTTAGCCATGATACCAAAAACTCATCTAAGTAGAACGTTGTTCCACTGGTACTTCGTTGGTCGTCAATAGAACCTTCCCAATCTGCATCTGTGTATGAAATAAGTGATAGATCTTTTCCTTTTGGATACCATAAACCAAACTCTTATGTTCCTTTGAGATATCTAAAATCCTCTTTACTGCTAATACATGTGATTCCTTTCGTGCTTCTTGAAATCATACCACCTGTCCAACTGCTTGCATTACATCTGGTCTGGATGCTGCCACATATAGTAGGTTGTCAATCATTGACCTGTATTACCTCTGATCTGTAGACTTCAAATCATCATCTTTTCTCAACTTACAACTGGTTTGCATGGGAGTGATAACTGGCTTGCAATCTTCCATTCCAAACCTCTTTAGCATTTCTCTGATATACTTGGTTTGAGAAATAAAAATTACTTGGTTGTTGTGACATATATGAAGTCCCAGAAAGAAGGATAGGTCTCCAAGTAACGACATTTCAAATTCATTCTGCATGTCTTTTGCAAATTTCTGGTTGAACCTATCATCATCACTACCAAAAATAATATCATCAACATAAACTTCAATTAATAAAATATTACCTTGACTTACCTTGATGTAGAGGTTGTTGTCTGCGCTTCCTTTTCTGAACTCTGCCTGCTCCAGATACTTATCTAATCTTGAGTACCATGCTCTAGGAGTCTGTTTTAGACCATACAAGGGCTTCTTTAATTTACATGTTGTTGACGGACGAAAATGACCATCTGTCAACTGGAAGAGCAAGTCTGGTCCGGGGTTGTCTAAATAACCCAAGACATTTGTTATAACTCATTCTGACAGGTTTAATGGCTCCGTTGGACAATCTAAAAGTTTTAGAAGAAACAAATAAAATAAATAAAAGAGATGAAATAACTAACTAATTACTAAACACTATATATATATGTTCATATGTTCTAATGTAACTGTAGTATTCGTATTTAAGCAAAAGATATACAAGTCTCATTTATTTAGATGATTTACAAGATGCAAGTTTTAATCAAAACTTATGAAAATCGATGTGAAAAATGATTGCTTCTAGGAAGTAGATGAAGAAAGCACATTAAAATATTTATTGTTTTTCTTTTATAAATTTAAAGAATCTTGCAAAAACAATTAATGAAACATTAACATGTGGATAGTCAAAGCTGAACCATACATTCTAGTTTCAATGATATGTAAATGACAGAAAAATACAAAAAAATTATCCTGTCAGTGAATTAGTGAGGTGTATCCAAGCATCTGCATGAGTGGTGAATATCCAACAGCCATGTCCAAGAGAGAAATCTGCAATGAACCTTATGATTGTTCTAAATAAATTTAGAGCATGTATTGACAGCTTAGGTTTTAATGATAGAAAAGGAAACACAAACATAAATCTGTGATCTCATAATTATACATGATTACAACAAGATAAATCTGGAAGCAATCTATGGATTTTATCATTCAATTTAAAACTCAAAGATAAATCTCATTATTTAAATCGAAGATATAA
>JZKD02S2200263.1:195941-217992 GCA_000966675.3 Picea glauca
TCTTTTTGTATGAATCCTCCAGCCATTCTATAATTTTGTCATTATATGGGTCACAAAAATATGAAAAAATGAGATTGTGAAGCTTGTGAGAGTTATGGGGACCTGACATAACCATCGGCCTAGACAGAAGTGCCCCATCCTCCCAACAATTTACCCTTCGTTCCATATTTTCTCCATCTAAAGGATGTAAAATGAGTGTGTTAAAGTTACCTCCTTGATCTCTTAGTAAAGTGAAGATAATCTTATCATTCTCTAGAAACTTTTTGAGATATGAATACTCCAACCAATCTACAACCCTATCATAATACATGCGATTACTAACATAGGATTGTTCGAAAGAATTCACATGCGAAAAATATTCTTGATGAGAATAAAGTATTAGACTATCAAGGAAAGAATCTTGTAAAAAGGTCAGATCAAGATGGCGAGAACTTATCGTGATTCTCAATCAGAAAAGAAATGTCTCATTCTCTCTAAACTTTCCATTGAGCTTAAATACTTCAAGATTAACTATTTGAGGTGGACTAAATGGAACGACCAACATTTTTAAATAATCATCATTGCTAATAATATTTTGCCAATTATACTTTTCAACCTCAAATAATTGATCATGGAAAAATCTAGATTCTTCTTTAATCACAAATTGAGATGAATCAATGGAAGATGCATTTTGAGACTCTTTCAAATCATTTCTTGATTTACCCACGGATAATTGATGAGAATGAGAATTGATATGTTCATGGGTAGAATTATGTTCCTCTTTATCTTCTATTCAGTAATCTCTTTGTACCTGATTATATAATGTTGAATTCTCTCCAAGGCAATATGGAACATGCAATTGCACAACATTAGGATCAAAAATATCGGGGTACAAGGAATACTATGTAGAAGAATTGAGGAGACGAAATTTGTCTCTTGAAATGATAGGTATATACGTTTCGAAATATGGTTTTTCTCCCTCTCCTTGTATAAACTAATCAACCTCTGTTGTATTCTCTTTTAAAGAATATGAGATAGTCTCTAAGAGACAATTTGGTTCATTGTGTAAGGGAAAATTTGAGAGGAAATCACTAGAGATAGAATGTTGATTAATAGTCTGCCTAATGATTTTGTCTCCCATTGATTGATCATGGATCTGTTCAACTAAATTAGGGGAATATTTATCGTCCACATGATTATCAAGTTCACATTCAACCTCTTTTACTTTAGAAAGTGTTATAAAATCTATGAGAGTGGGACAACTGTCATCTTTTAAAGTAAAGGTTCCTTCTTCGATAGGAGGAGACATTGTTTGCAAAAAATGATTAGATGTGATAGTTGCATTATGTGGCTCATGATTTGCCAAAATGAAAGAAGTCGACAAAAATTGTGGTGCTTCAAAATATTCAAGATAAACATGAAAATTTGAACCATCTTGAGATTGAGTGTTAGTTCTCAATTTAGATTGGTTAACAATTAATTGATCTTGCTTGTATGAGAGAGAAATGAGATATTCAAAACATTCATTAATAAGCTGCATTTCTTTCAAAGGGAATCTAATACCAACATGAATGAACCTAATTGCAAAATCATTGAATGATTCAGCATTTTATTTCCTCAAGTAACTTAATTCTTCACTTAATTTATCATAATCATAGTTGCTAAAATCTGGTAAAAACTCCAATACAAACTCAGACAAAGAATGAATAGAATTAGCCCGAAAAGATTCAAACCAAACCTTAACCCGACCTCGAAAAGTGAGAGAAAACAATATGCATGCAACATTAGAATTGGTGATCTTATGTCTTAAACACTTATAAAAAAGATAGAAATATGGTCTACTGCAGATGTGTTCCCTTCACAATCAAAGGTGAGTTCTAAAAAGAGATCAACTGCCTTGTTGGAAATAACTGGTAGCGAGACATTAAAACCATGTTCTAACACAATGATTTGGGCATGAGCCATTATGAATTTGAAGAAATTGACTCCAAATAGTTAGCCTACCTTGTAGTGCATTATAAGATGATACATAAGAAAGATTTATAAATTTGGAATCATGAAAAGATGAGGCGTGAAACATTTAATCATTAAATCGACCTCAACACTCCTTCTAGCGTCATTTGTTGACGGGCGAAAATGATCGTCCGTCAAGAGCGAGTCCGGTCAAGGGTTGTCTAAATAACCCAAGTTGTTTGGTATAAATCGTTCTGATGGGTTTAATGGCTCCGTTGGCCAATCTAATAGTTTTATAAGAAACAAATAAAATAAATAAAAGATATGAAATAACTAACTAATTACTAAACACTATATATATATGTACATATGTTCTAATGTAACTGTCGTAGTCGTATTTAAGAAAAAGATATACAAGTCTCATTTATTTACATGATTTACAAGATGAAAGTTTTAATTGAAACTTACAAAAATCGATGTGAAAAATGATTGCTTCTAGGAAGTAGATGAAGAAAGCACATAAAAATATTTATTGTTTTCCTTTTATAAATTTAAAGAATCTTGCAAAAACAATTAATGAAACATGAACATGTGGATAGTCAAAGCTGAACCATACACTCTAGTTTCAATGATATGTAAATGACAAAAAAATACAAAAAAATTATCCTGTCAGTGAATTAGTGAGGTGTATCCAAGCATCTGCATGAGTGGTGAAGATCCAACTGCCATGTCCATGAGAGAAATCTGCAATGAACCTTATGACTGTTCTAAATAAATTCAGAACATATATTGACAACTTAGGTTTTAATGATAGAAAAGGAAACACAAACATAAATCTGTGATCTCATAATTATACATGATTACAACAAGATAAATCTGGAAGCAATCTACGCATTTTATCATTCAATTTAAAAGTAAAAGATAAATCTCATTATTTAAATCAAAGATATAATCATAGCATTTGTATTTTGATAAAGCAAATGATAGATGGTATTTATAATATAAACCTCCTACACATCACAGATCATTTAATCTAAAAATATTAGACCTGCACATGTAACAGGATAAACAAAACATAAATAACAATATTATAAACAAAAGGCTAAAGCCAAAATGCATATATGTTGTCGTATTAAGTTTTTGCAATCCCTTGTCCATTATGTAGTCCTCGAAGAAATGTTTTGGATAATAGACTTTAAAGATTGGAAAAATTAATACATAAATGATAATAATTAACCATATATTGATAAAAAAAGATTAAATCTATTTAAATCAATGCATAATCAATTATTCAAAGAATATGAAGATATTATAATGAAAATAAAAATATTTTACTCACAGGACAAAAGCCATTAAGTAACCTGGAATTCCATATTCTTCTTTGAAAATACTCGTCCATTCTCCCAAAGATTCCAGCCATCCATTACTCCACTTGAAAAGAAATAAAAATTTTACAAAAGATATAATCTACAAAAGAGAAGGGATAAATATCCTCCTCTCCAATTCTTGGATCCTTTAGCTCTGATCTTTCTCATATATTTATAAAATGAATGAACGGTCTGGGCATCACTATTAATTTTTGCCACCTGAAATTTTCCTCTAAAAGAGACCCAAATATCTCTCAAATCGTGCATTTGTTTGAGAAAATATCTAATAAGAAGGTAAATGGGTTCATTTTGGTTCTGGGTTTTCAACCGTTTCTTCAAATTCCTCACAGTTTGGCTGCAATTAGTTCTGCAAAATCATTTGTCTGATCTTGACGCCTTTCCAAATTTTATCTGTTGTTGCTCATAAAATTATTTGTAGCAATCCAAAATTATTTTTGGATCAATAATCTTGAATGTATTTGGATAATAAAATCAATCCATGATCAGATATGCATCAAATATATGATAATAGAAACCTGTGAAACAAAAAGAAACCTAAATTGATAACCTAAAAATTGTGAATAAAACAAAATCTAGAAAAATAAAAAATGAATTTAAACTAACTGTAACTTATAAAAAAATATTGTTTGTAAATTTTTTTCAAATATGATCTAGAAGCATCAAGTTAATGGAGAAAAAATATTAATTTTGATTTTTTAAAAAATCAAACAAATGATAGATAATTCTTTGATTATTATTATTTTGAAATGAGATGCAAAATGAAAAAAAAATTAATTAATTAATATCACCAAATGATTTCATGAAAATGAGAAACCAACCAAGATATTATTTGATGAAGTATTGAACACATTATTCAAAATAGGCAAACTTGCTAATGAGCAAAAGAAAGAACACATAATCATAATTTAAACGAAAGTAAACATTTGATAAAAATTAACATTTTTGTTTAAATTGAGATTTTTATGCTCGTTTTTAACTTTTGACACGTACTCTTGTAATAAATGTTTCATACTATAGTGAATGTATTAAGTTTGTCTCAAAGCAAGCCAAGGCATGGAACTATTTGAAAAGGTTGATTCTGTAGCTCATTATAATTATCAAGATTCTAACGGGGGGGCCTTTAAATTTCGTAAAAAATTTAGGGGGAGTTGTTGGGGCCCAACACATACATAATCTGTGTCCTCTGACAACTTAAATCCTTCTGGTTGTTCAATGTAGATTTCTTCTTCAATTTCCCCATTCAGAAAATATGATTTTACATCCATCTGATATACTTTAACATTTTTGGAGCATGGATAAGCTAAAAGTAAACAGATTTCTTCCATTCTGGCAACAAGGGAAAATGTATCTTCAAAGTCGACTCCTTCAATCTGTGCATATCCTTTACATACCAATCTATGTTTGCTCATTGTAACATGTCCATCTTCATTCAATTTATTTCCTAAAAACCCATTTTGTGTCGATCACATTCTTATTCTTTGGTCTTGGAATCAATTCCCAAGTGTCATTTTTCTCTATTTGATCGAATTCTTCATCCATGGCCTTATTCCAAAATTCATCCTTCCTGGCTTCTTCAAAACAGTTTGGTTCAATTGTAGATAAGAGTGTTAAGTGTGTTTTTTCTGGTGAACGGATTTTTCTTCTAGTCTCAACTCCTGCATCTTTGTTTCCAATAATCTGATCTGAAGGATGATTCTTTTGTACTCATTTTTTAGGTGTCTTTGGAGATACTTTATGAACTTTCTCTTTTGTTTTTGTTGGATTCTCGTCATCTTCATATTCTTGTTCGAAAATTGGTTCCATTGATTTGTTTTCTTCTTCCTTTGATTCTGGTTTGCCTGTTTCATCAATTGTTACGTTGATGCTTTCCACAACTTTGTTAAATCTTAGATTGTAACACTTGTATGTTTTCCTTGTACTTGAGTAACCAACAAGTATTCATTTGTCCACATGAGAGTCAAACTTTGTCATTTTTCCATCTTCTCTTTTGATGTAGCATTTTCTTCCAAAAACTCGGAAGTGCTTCACATTTGTTGGTCTTCCTTTCCATAGCTCCTAGGGAGTTTTATCAATGTTGTTTCTGAGCATTACTCTATTTTGAATGTGAATTCTTGTATGCACTGCTTGTGTCCAAAATATATCTGTCAATTTGGAATCCATTAGCATTGTTCGAGCCATTTCTTGTATTGTCCTGTTCTTTCTTTCAACAACTCCATTCTGTTGAGGTGTCCTAGCAATGGAGAATTGTCTTTTTATTCCATGACTGCTACAGTAGTCCATAAATTCATTTGAAGTGAACTCTCCTCCATTATCAGATCTCAAACATTTGATTCTTGAATCCATCTCATTTTCAACCATTTCCTTATAGATCTTGTTGTTGAATATTCCTTTGATTTGAACTTGGTATTTGTTTTCTTTCCTTATTGACAATGCTTGCATAAAGTGTTGGTTGGTTTCGTGATCTAGGGCATTTATCTGACTTCTTCTCTTTTGTTGACTTTGAAAAGGTTATCAAAATGCATGTGACCCATTCTTTTATGCCATCGCCAACTTCCATATTCCTTTCCTAGACAACATTTTTCATTTCCAATTTCAATTAACACATATATGTTGTTTGAAGTTCTTGCAGTTGTACCAACCAATTTCCCTGAACCTTATTTTCTTATCTCACATTTTTCTGAATCAAGAGTAATTTTATGACCTTGGTCACACATTTGACTCGCACTTAGAAGATTATGTTTCATATCTTGTACCAGTAGAACATTTTGTGCATTTTCATTCTTGTTTCCAATTTAGATTGTGCCTTCTCCAATGATTTTGGATGAATTATCATTTCCAAAGGAAACTGATCCATTTTTTCTTCGCATAATGTAAGATTTTTTTTTTTATCACCTATCATGTGTTTTGAACATCCACTGTCAACATACCAACCATGTTTCTTTTACTTATCTTGTAGAGTGACTGTGCATTCTTCATTGTTATACTGATCTTGCTTTCTTATCCATGTTGTTTTCCGAGGTTCTTGTCTATGACTATTGTTATTCTATTGAGTTTCTTTAGGAGGGGTTGTCATTCTACAATCCTTGGCCATTTGTCCAAAATTTTTACATTTGTAAAATTCCACTTCAGTGCTCAAAGATTCAAACCTGTTGTAACTTCTTCTTTGTGTGTCACTAGGTCTCCTTGAACAATCCCTTTGTGAATAACTCTCAAAGTTGTTATTGTTTTTTTTGTTAGCTCTACAATTCACAACTTTATGTCCAAAATTATTACATGCATAACATAAACCAAAAAATATAGTTTGATACCTGGGAGTTGAAGATCTTCTGAAAGGAGGTGCTCTTATGAATCCTTCTTCTTCTTCATGCCTATCTGTTTGTTGTTGATTCTAAAATCTGAATCTTCTTGGTGGAGGAGTGCCTCTGTAATCTTCCTTGTATATCTTCCTATCCTTTTTTATTGTTTCTACATATCTCTTGGTATTTGTTTCTTTCCCTGTTGTTTTGGAGGTTGATCCATTTTCTGTCTGATTGTATCCAAGTCCAGACTTGTCAAGATGAGATTTTTGACTGTTGATAATTTCATCCAGAACTTTTGAGCTATTCTGCATATTTTTCTTTTGAATATCCTTTCTTAATGAGACAACCTCTGCTTCCAAGTTTCCAATGATTTTGTCCTTTTCTTCTAGTTGTTCTTTGAGTGCTTCTTCAATTATTTTATTTTCTTCTATTTGAACCTTCAATTTTGTGATCATTTGTTCTAGTTCTCGAGTGTCATTTTTCTTGTCTAATTATGCTTGTAGTTTCTTGTTTTTCTTGTTTTCTCTTATGATAACTTCTATGACACACATTAATTCTTCTCGATAGTCAACTTCTACCTCTTCAATTTCTTCTTCGACTTCTTCACATTCTTCTTCGGCTTCTTCATATTCTTCTTCGAAGTATTCTTTGTCAGAGTCTTTTACTGCCATGAATAGAACTCTTCATGTCTCATTGTCACTGACTTCATCTTCATTTGATGATGAGATGTCTTCTTTGGTGTATAATCTTTTCTTGAAAACTTTCTTTGTATTTCTTTTTCCTTTATATGCATGTTTTACTTTTGAGTAGCCTTCATCATTTCTCTTTTTCTTATGAGGAAATTTGTTAGCAAAATGACCAATACCATCATAATTAAAACAAATTAAAGGGCGCTTACCTCTATACCTATTGTTGGTTCCCTTGTTCAATATTTTGAAGAAGTTGGCCACTTCTTCATCATCTTCCAAGGCATCATTGTTGCTACTATATTCTTCTTGTTCCTTTTTCTTTTTATTTGATCTTTTGGATGCCTTGAAGGTTGCTTCTTTTACATTTGTATTTTCTTGCTCAGTTCTCATTTCATATGCTATGAAGATTCCATGCAGTTTGTCCATGCTTATTGAGTCCAGAGCCAATATTTCTTCTAGTGCTGATATCTTAGGGTTGAATCTCATAGGAAGAGATCTTAGTATCTTTTGAACAATTATAGATTCTTCAATTTCTTCTCCCAATCCTATGATTGCATTCACTGTTTCATCGAATCGTAAGAACTAGGATGCGATATCTTCATCTTCCTTCATGTTTAGTTGTTCGAACTGACCTATGTAAGTCTGAAGCTTTGTAGCTATGACTTGTGTATATCCTTCACAAATATTTTGAAGCTTGTCCCAAATCTCTTTAGCGGATTTACAGTGTGCAACTTTGGTTAATATTGTATCATTGAGACCATTCAAAAGTGCATTTGTGGCTTCAAAATTATTCTCAATGAGTTTTACTACTTTGTAATTTGTTGGTGGAACTGTTGGTGATGTGTATCCATCTACAATTGATTTCCAAACTTGAAATCTCTATGCATGCATATATGTCCTCATCCTGATGCTCCAAAAAGCATACTTATGTCCATCAAGTTGTGGTATTCCATTTTTATATGAGTTGGTACTCTCCATGATATACCTTTCAGTGGTTAAACTGATTTCTGAGGGAACCTTCTCTAATACCAATTGTTGGATTACTAAGAAGGGGGGTGAATCTGTAATAGAGGAATTTATTCCTTTCTATCCATATAATCCAAGTGTTATATCAATGAATCATTATCATCCAATAACTACAAAGTAAATAAGCAATGAAAAAATGAACAAACATACACATAAACAATACACGATTGTTTTACGTGGAAACCCAAATCGGGAGAAAACCACAGAACATTTTTTCTTATATGTCTTGAAGAATTACATTCATTGGAAGCAACAACTTCCTTTGTTTTCCAGTTGAAACTGGAAGGAGGCTCCAACCCCCTAGTTTCTCAGGCTACAACTCGAGGGAAGATCCAACTCCCTAATTCTCTAGCTACAACCAGAAGGAGGCTACAACCCCCTATGTTCTCTGGCTACAACCGGAAGGTGGCTACAACCACTTGTCCTTGCCCCATCCTTCCACCCTGAAGTAGAAGTAGAATGATGGAACCACTGTCAACCTGTCACTGTGAGATATACTATTGTAAACCTGTACCAATAAATCTAAATCATGCCTCAACCTATACCTCAACCTGCAATCAACCTGTACCATAAACAAGTGCATCAACCATGCACCAACCTGTACCAAATAACCTGTAATTAACCTGTACCATAAACAAGTGCATCCAACCCTATATCAAGTATGTACCAATCATGTTTCAACTACTCATCAACTATGACTCATTAATATGTACCAACATCATCAACTATACACCTCATGTATGTGCCAACTCATCAACTACTTGTCTCAACCATGTACTCAACATATACCTCAACCAAAATCCCTCATCACTTTCATCATCCAAATATGATTTGTAGCTCTATAATAGACCTTTTGTATATTATCAAATTCCTGCAAACCTTCCTTAACTTCAAGAACAAGAGACTAGAATTTTCATCAAAATTTTATTTAGTCTCACATACCTAGTTTTGGATTAGTCAACAACCCTAACTTGAAGTAATCATAAATTTGTACCTATAATGTATAAAGATCTGAAACTGATACAAAATTTTCTTCAATGTGTTTTATGCAATTCCTCTAGGTGTCACAACTTGGAACCTCTCAGAAAATGAGTTATAGCAAAAATGGAATACCTTGTTGAATTCTAGCTTATTCTAGAGAGCGACCTTGTAGAGAGTGCCCCACATATAATGTTTGTTGAATTGATTTAAAACTATTAAAAAACATACTACAGACTGTACCCTAACCAACGCATTTTATTTCACTTAATTTGGATCGGTTATGAATAATTTATGATGTGTTTACCCGAAACACCTTTTTTGACTAGTTTCAGGACTAGCCACAAACCCTATTTTCCATGGAGTGTAACTCCAAAATACAATGGAAAAAAAGATGATTTTTTTACCACAGATACTTGGATATGTTTTCTCAATCACATAGAAATTTCATGATCTTAATCATTATAGAAAAAAAGTTATAGCGAAAATTGTGATATGACCTATAAATAACATACCTTAGAAAGCACCATCAAAAGAATTTATCCTTCCTTGCATTTTGGCCTTATTTTCTTCACCTTCCCTAAAAATTTTGGCTCAGATATCCTTGGTTACCTTAGACACCTATTGATATTGAATATGCTCAAGTGTGATTAAAATGAGAGAGTCTTGCCTCTTATTTATACTCTCCAAGTAGCTTCCTTAGAAACATCTTATAGGTCACTTGGTCCCACATTCCTTATTTTAGGGTTAACCCACTTCTAATTTCTCCATTAAATTTATTATTGAAATAATGTATTTTGTATTCACTTTGAATTATAATACACTCATTACTTCACTTTATTATTTACCTTTTAAAATATCTTAAATCACTTTGACTACTTTGACTTTTTGGGGCTTCTAGATGACATATGAGGGTCCTCCAACTTTGTAAGGCCATAACTCTCAAACCTTGAGGAGTTATGTGAAGTTTCACATGGCACCAAAAATTGAATGACATATACTATCCATATAGAATAGTATTATTTGAAAATATATCATAACTCATACTATTATCCATCAAACAAACTTGGGTCCATTACCCAAACCTGGGGTCTCCAATTTCTCAGGCCATAACTCTCTAACCACGAGGAGTTATGTGACGTTCCACATACCAATGGAAATGGAATGAAAAGAACTATCCATCTAGGATAGTTTACCTGACAAATTCATTGTCCTTCATCTCATTATTTCACAATTAAGCATGGGTTTTCTTACGCTGCAAAGTGTCTTCATGTGAGTGATTTCACCATAAGGGGACCACTTTGGAGTTCATCCATATTTACTTCTTATAAACCATGAAAAGACAATAATGATTCATATTTACATAAAACAATCTTGGTTCCATTACCCAAACCTTTGTGCTATGGGGTTTTCTTCAAGGGTTGACATCAATGACAACCAACCTTAATCAACACACCTTTGACAGAACTTCTTCCTCTACCTCTAGAGTTAGCTCTCCCCCTTCCTCTTCCATGAATTATACATGACTGCGTGGAAAATTCATTCTCTAATGACATATTTGACATAATCAATCTGTCTTCATGATGAATGAGGGAATCTTGTAGTTCATCTAGGTTGAACTAACTCAGATCTTTGCTTTCTTCTAGAGTCACAACAAGGGTATCAAATTTAGGAGGAAGACTCCTAAGTACCTTCTCAACAACCTTTCTATCCTCTATGGTTTCTCCATGATACTTAATATGATTTATCAGGCCAATAACATGGGTATAAAAGGAATCTACTGAATCTATATCTTTCCTTGACAAAGTTTTAAAATATCTTCTAAGAATTTGTAGTTTTGAAGTCTTAACTTTGTCCATAACTTGATAATAATTTTGTAATATGTAACATTCTTCCTTGGATTGTTTTATTGATGCAACTCTTGGGAGTATGCTCTCATCCATGGATTGATGTATGTAAAACATTGCCTTTCCATCCTTCTTCTTTTGATCTTTCAATGCATCCTTCTCAGTGATGAAGGAGAATTGTCAGCGACGTCAGTGAGCACGCATGGCAGGATATCTCAGTCCTGAGAATCATTTTGGAATCCAAAACAGTTGAAAGTTACTGAGGATTTTTCAGAGCTGATTGAAAATGGAGGAAGATCAAACACTTAGAAGAGGAATGATAATGAGTGATCTAGGAGATTCACTCCTAGTATTGAATGTAGTTGAACTTAGGTAGCAATTAGTTTTTTTTCTTTCTCTCATTTTTTTCGAGTAGACGAGTAGCTGGGGGAACCCTAAGAACCCTCAGAGATAAATAGAGGTTTAGTATGCCCAAAGGAGGCTGCTGCAATTTAGTAGGAATTTTCTGAATTTTTAGTTATTGATTTTATCTTAGTTATAGCCATTTAATTTTGAATGAACATGACAGAGGAAAATTGATCCAACTGCATAGTATTGTTGCTATTTGCAATTTCATGTTCTTGTGTTTTCATAAATGAATGAATTTCATTATGAGTAGATGAAACTGTGAATGTTTGTATAAGTTTCAATTGTTTCTCTTTTGTAAGCTATGCAAGGAGTGCATATTGAACGCAAGGACTGTGTGTAAGAGAGTCTTTTTCAACTCAAATCTCAAAAGAGATAGCGTGGAACTTTTGTATGCAGAGTGTGCATATTAAGTGCAAGGAGTGCGTTTAGAGGGGAACTTGTTTCAAGTTTCAAAGCTCAGGAGGTCAAGGGCAGAGTGTATCAGGAGGTCACTAGAAAGTCTTTTGAAAAGACGTAGAAGGGTCAAGTCCCTTAGAGATTGAGTAAGTTTAAAACTCTGAGAGAACTAGTGAAAGTTTGCACACAGAGCGCAAGTGTGTGCTAGGGCCTAGGTTCAATTTCATTTTCCAAAGCTCAGGAGAGATAGCATTCTAAGAAACACGAACGAGAGCCAAAGTCACTGGGCTCACAGAAGAATCAAAGGTCAAAGACTTTGAAACATTCGTAATCTTCCAAGTCAAGGAAGAAAGCACAAGCTCAGAAGGGTTGATGCCAAATTATTTCGTAAGGAGTCATTGAGAGCCTGGATAAACGGTAACAATTCCTAGAGGGAGAAGTATCAATATCCATAGGTCGTTGGATCTAGTAAAACTGCGAGAAGGATAAGGGCCAAGAGTCATTCAACACTCGAAATATCAGGAGAGATAGTGATTTGTTGATATAAGGGAAGATCAAACTGTTGATTCCTTTTGTGGGAAGGAGATTTATGAAAATCAACAATCGAGAGTTTGGAGCATGGAGGAATATGTTTTCCAAAGTTGCGAAACACGAACTTTCTACTCACGAAGAAGGGTTCAAGATCGTCAGATCATGGGTAGTCTCAGACTGGTGATCTAAGGTGAGTGGAGTTCAAGAAGTTAGAAGTTGGAAGGAAGAAGGGAGATGCTCTCCAAAATCACAAAACACAAAGTCTCGATTTGCGAGAGAGGATCTGGACCGCTGGAGCATGGGGAGTCTTAGACCGTTGATCTGAGGTAAGTGAAGTCAGGATTTTGGACTTTAGGATAAGGTAGGAGAGCTACTTCATGATCTCATGAAGTGAGAACTCCTGTAGTGCTTAGAAGTTGGACCTCGGGTTATAGTTGGAGGTCACATTAGTGGAAAATAGGCGAAGGACCTAGCGCTTGCTAGATCCATAATTTAAAGCCCACGAGTTCGGAACTCGAGAGTTCAGAAGTTGGAAGTAGAGAGATTCAGGTGACTCACAACAAAATACCTAAGGTCACGAGTTGCGAAGTGCCTTTTAGTTAGATGCATGGTCACATCCAATGGTCACGTGGATGAGGCTTGCACCTGGTTCTTGTTCACGTGGGTAGAGTCACATAATGGTACATGTGGGCTTGTTATGAACGTTCTAGTAGGGAATCAAAGAGCTAACACATCTCTGGAAATTTGAAGATCTAGTGACCGGGAGGTGAACAGACCCTGCTGAGGTAGGGGAACTACATCAAGTGGTATCAAAGCATAATTTTTTGCTTGCAGACAGCAGGCAAAGGGGAGGAGAAAAAAGAACTCGAAGTTGTATTATGTTTGTGAGAGACACTCTATTGTAGGAGCATCGCCTTCAAAGTCAATAGTTCACATGTGGAGGCAGACGAATGACATCTCAGCAATGAAAAAATTTAAAATCAAGCATTTAACTTAAAATCTAATCGGTTGTTGAGATATTTTTGAAAAAACCATTTTGATAATGTAACTTGTTTGTAAAGTCTTGAAGGACTGTAAGAAATTGCATATATAGAGTGTCGACTCTATCTGGAAATAACTCGTAGTTATTATAGTAGGACAGAGTAGGTAATATCTTTTAATTTGAAATGATATATTTTAGAACAGGATGAGAGAGCTCGTGGAGAGGTCATTAGATAGTTTTTCATTGTTGCATTGTAACATGAGAGGATGGATAAACAGAATAGAGAGATCAATAGAGCAGAGTAGAGTAGCAAAAGCACTATGTATTTTTTTTTTCATGAATGAATAGAACAAACATAAATTGTCCCAAATCCTTGGATTGTGTTCATTTCATGTGAGATTGAATGAATGTTATTCTGTCTGTATGATTTATTACAATTCGTTCATGCATGATTCTTTGGAGAGATTAACTCTATGAGTTTGTGACGAATCTTGTTGAGTTTCACTCATCTCTCTTTTAATACTTGTATGCAAGGTGTGCATCTCAAATGCAAGGAGTGCGTCAACTGAGTCTCGGATTGACTCAGAGAATTTCATAGATAATTAGAGAAACTAGGACCAGGTGCAAGGTGTGCACAATGCCAAGAAACCAACAAGATTTGAAGAAACAGTGCAGAAGAATGCCTGGTGGGTGAGAAGCATTTTTGTTTTAAGAAAATCCTTCGAATTGAGCTATTCAAAATCCAGAAAATGCAATTTATGCATGGGATGTTGAAATCCTTTCAAGGATAGAAGCTCATAAGAGATAACACTTTTCACAAGTGTTGATGAGATTCCATAGACGGATTCATCAGGAGAAAAAAGGTTTGGAACCTTTGAAAGAAGATAAAATCATAGGGAAGAAGATGGAAAATCATCAGATCAGAAGGAGGTGCATGAATTTTATCACTTCGCGTACAGAGGAGAGAGAAGCCATCAGAGTTGAAACTTGATATTCTCGGAGTCAGGAACCCTATAATAGGATCTCAACCATCCCATCAGCGGGATAAATATGAATCATCAGATCACTAGAGTTGAAGACCAAGCATTGGATTTTCTGGAGGAATCATAGTTGTTGGTTTCTCTAAGCTTAGGAGGGAGATTGATTTGAAACTTGAGATTCCCAAAGTCCAGAGCCACAGAACATCGAGGTGGAATCTCAAACATCCGATTGATCAAGTGTGAGCCATCAGATTTAGATGTGTGTGGACCAATGGCCATTGGATTCAAAGGAAGTGCATGAGGTTTAGTCCTTTAGAGTGCACAGGAGGAGAGTCGACCTGCAAAGTCATGAAGACCCGAAATCATTGGGACCGTCCATCATCAGAATACAGGTGGCATACGATCAACATTTCGCTGACCCACAGGATGGAAAGGTCAAAGAGAAAATTCATGAAAACATGCAAAACAAGAACTCGTGAAAAGATCTCAACCCTTGACTGAGGATATATTTGGACCGTTGATTGTCCAGGGAAAATTTCAGAGTTTTGAAATATTGGGGATTGAGAGTAGGGAGGCAAGAAACCTTCTGGCTTCACGAAATGAAAAGTCCTGACACAATAAGGAATAAATCTAAGCCATTAGATCGTGAGAGAGTCGTGACCATTGATTTGGATATCTAAATTATCGACATTTCAGGAGTCGGGAGGACGGACATGAATCACATCAGGAGTTCCCAATATGAAAAATATCAACGCACTCGAAGAATGGGTCCCAGGTCATCGAGAATAGTCACATTAGTAGAGAAAGGGAAAGGAGATAACATTTGTTAAGCCCTTTTCAGTGTTTTGGGAGTTGGGGAGTTAGGGTTCGCTCATACGTTGAAGTCCTGAAACACCTTTTGTGTAGGCATGCAATCATAGCCCATGGTTGTGTGGAGGTGAGGCTCGTGCTTGGTGTTTAGTCATGCAGGGAGAGTCTCATAAAAGGACCTATGGATTTTTTCATGGGATTCCAGCAGGGAATCAAAGGGCTACTCCAGCTCGTAGATTTGAACGATCCAGTGATTGGGAGGTCAGGAAACCCTGTTGAGGTAGGGGGTCTACATCAGGTGGTATCAGAGATGATTTTAAGTCTATTTGTAGAAAGCAGACAAAAGGAGAAAGGAGAGAAGTTGGTATCAATCGTGGTATCAGGAATTTGATTCATGTTTGTAGGTGACAAGTGAAAAATCATGCCACCGAGAAGGTGCAGAGAAAATGTAGAAATGGAAGAATAAATGAGGCGACTCTGAATGAGATTGGATGCCATGGAGACATCACAGAGAAGAGCACCAGAAATTGGTGATGTCAGTGAAGATAAGTGCGAAGAAGAATCATAGGGCAAAGAAAATGTAGCAAAGGATGCAGTACAAGATCGCTTGATAAAAACTATTTCAAATATAGGAGCCACAACAAGAATAGAGGTACCTATGTATGAAGAAAATTTGGAAGTTGAAGAATTGTTAGATTGGATACGTGCTATGGACAAATACTTTGATTATGAAAATATCGAAGAAGATAAGATGGTGAAGCATGCAGTGACAAGACTAAAAGGTCATGCAACGTGATGGTGGGATGAACTGCAAGTCGAACGTAGGAGAAATGATAAGCAAAAAATTAAAAAATGGGATAGGATGGTAGCTAAGTTGAAAGCCAAATTTATCCTGAAGGATTACCAAATCAATCTTTATAGAATATTGTAGAACCTGGAACAGAGGGGTTTATCAATGAAGGAGTACGCTAAAGAATTTTACCGATTGAACATAAGGGTTGGACAGAAAGAAAATGAGGATGAAAAGATAGATAGATATATCAATGGGCTGAGATATGAAATACAAGAGGAGATCAACATGATGTTTGTCAGTAAAGTTGAGGATGCTTATCAAGTGGCGTTGAAAGCTGAAGAAAAATTGGCCAAGAGGCAAAGCCAACGAAGCAGAAGAGGAAATTCAAGCAGAGGCAAGGGAACCAGCAGAGAGAAGTTCCAAAAGTTGAATCCTGAAGCTGACAAACAACATACTCACCATGAGAATGATGGAAGTTCAAAAGAAGGATAGCATGGAGGAAGAGGTTCTTTTTCTAGAGGTATAGGAAAAGGAAGAGCCAAAGGAGGTGTGGTTAAATGTTATACCTGTGTAAAAGAAGGACATGAATCTTGGGACTGCCCTGACAGGAAAAAAAAGAAGGCAGAGAAGAACATAAGAATGTGGAAGCAGAAGCAACAGAAGGAGGAAGAAACCTTGTGATGAGGAAGATCCTTCTTAAACCAGAAAAGGAACCTGAGGAACTAGTTCAATAAACTGGCCTATTCATAACTTCTTGCAAGTCGAAAGAAAGAGTTTGCAAGGTGATCATAGATAGTGGGAGTACTGAAAATCTAGTATCCATGAATATGGTGGAAAAGCTAGAGTTGAAGACAACTAGAAACCCAAAACCATACAAGGTATCGTGGTTGAAGAAAGGACATCAAGTCATGGTAAGTCAACAATGCCAAGTTGAATTTAAAATAGGAGGTTATAGGGATGGAATATTGTGTGACGTAATTCCTATGGATGTGTGTCATATTTTATTGGGGAGGCCATGGAAGTATGACTGAAAGGTTATTGATGATGGAGGAAAGAATACCTATACCCTAGAAAATAATGGTAGGACACATATGTTGTTACCCATAGAAGACAAAGAGAAAAAGAGAGAAGCTAGTTCAAGCATACTTCTCATGAGTGGGAAGGAGCTCTTTAAAGAAGTTAAGAAGGAGAAAGAAATGCAGTTTGTTGTAGTGAGAAATCTTAGTGTTATACTTAGGAATACTTCTGTAGAAGACTTTCCTATAGAAATTCAAGAAATGTTAGAAAATTTTTCTCATATAGTCGTAGATGAGTTACCACACTCATTTCCACCCATTAGGAGTATAAGCCATCATATTGACCTTATTCCAAGAGCTAGTTTACCAAACAAAGCATCTTATAGATTGACACTGAGAGAGAATGAGGAGGTCAAAAGACAAGTCCAAGAGTTGTTGGATAAAGGGTTAGTCAGGGAAAGCCTAAGCCCATGTGCAATAGCGACTGTATTAATCCCAAAGAAAAATGGAGGAAGGAGGATGTGTACAGATTCCCAAGCCATCAACAAGATAACCATTAGATACATATTTCCTTTACCAAGGATGGATTATTTGATGGGCTGTTTGAGTGGAGCAAGCTATTTTTCCAAGATAGACTTGAAGAGAGGATATCATCAAATACAGATGAGAGAGGTAGATGAATGGAAAACAACATTCAATACAAATGAAGGATTGTTTGAATGGTTGGTCATGTCATTTGGGTTGACAAACGAACCAAGCACATTTATGAGGTTAATGAATGAAGTGTTGAAAGACTTCATAGGAAAATTTGTCATAGTATATCTAGATGACATACTAATCTTCAACAAGACAAAAGAAGAACACTTAATACATTTGACATCAATGATGGAAAGGTTGTAGCAAGAGAAATTGCTGATAAATTTGAAGAAGAGCTATTTTATGAAGAAGGAGCTCATAAATTTGGGTTTCGTAATCTCTTCAAATTAATTGAATATGGACCTAGAAAAAGTGAGAGAGATCAGAGAATGGTCGTTTCCAAGCAGTATATTTGATATAATAAGTTTTCATGGGTTAGCGAGTTTTTATAGAAAAATCATCAAAAAATTTAGTGGCATATGTGCAACCATGTTGGACATTGTGAAGAAGAAACACAATTCCTTCAGTTGGACAAAGGAAGATGAAAAAAGTTTCAAAGATTTGAAGGAGAAAATCACAGGGTAGCCAATTTTGGTCTTACCAGTTTTTGGAAAAACATTTTAGGTGAGATGTGACACAAGTAAACTATATATTGGAGCAGTCTCGAGTCAGGACAATAGGCCAGTTTCTTATTTCGATGAGAAACTAAATGATGCCAATACAAAGTATTCCACGTATGACAAGGAATTTTATGCAGTGATTCATGTTTTGAAAAAATGGAGACATTATCTAATCCCTAAAGAATTTGTCTTGTACAGTGATAATCATGCTTTGCAGTTTATTACTAGGCAAGAAACGTTGAATCAGAAACATGAAAAATGGGTAGAACTTATGTAGAATTTTATTTTTGTTATCAAAAACATTGTTGGAATTGCTAACAAAGTCGTAAATTCTTTGAGTAGGAGAAGTTTGATTGTACAGGAATTACAAGTGGAGACTTTGGGGTTCGAACACCTCAAGGAGATGTATAAAGAAGATGCATATTTCAAAGAGGCTTATGAGACATGCAAGAATCCTTTATTGGGAGATAGAAGCCCATGGACTGAATATTTGATCCAGGATGGATTACTGTTCAAGGGAAGACAATTATGCATTCTGAAGTGCTCAATGAGGGACAACCTACTGAAAGAGAAACACAATGGAGGTTTAGCTGGACATTTTTGTCACAATAAGACATTTGCACAAATAAGCAATCTGTATTATTGGCTGAGCATGAGAGAAGAAGTGAAAACATTTGTGAACAAATGTTGAATTTGTCAGTATGCAAAAGGAAGACAACAAATCATTGGTTTTTATAATCCATTACCAATTCTAGAAAGTTCGTGGTATGCAATCAGTATGGATTTTGTTTTGGGATTGACTAGAACTGAAAAAGGGAACGATTCCATATTTGTTGTGGTAGACAAATTCTCAAAAATGGCACATTTCATACCATGCCAAAAGATAAGTGATGCCACACACATTGCCAATTTGTTTTTCAGAGAAGTAGTAAGACTAAGAAGCATAGTTTCAGACAAGGACACCAAATTCGTAGGACACTTTTGGAGGACTCTCTGGAAGAGGCCGAGGATGAACTTTTCCTTTAGACCAGAATATCACCCTCATACATATGGAAAAACTAAAGTAGTAAACACAAGTCTCGAAAACTTATTGAGAAGTTTAGTCACTAAGCAAGGTCAACAATGGGATCATATTTTGGGACAAGCATAATTTGCATTCAACAATTCAGTGAACAGGAGCACTGGAAAAAATCCATTTGAAATTGTGTATGGTATACAACCAAGAGGGATTACACAGTTGAGAGATTTGATTCAATATGAGTTTAGAAGTGTTGGAGCAGAGGATTTTGCAACAGAGATGAAGAAACTTCATAACAGAGTCAGAGAGAAGCTACAGAACAACAGTCGGAAATACAAGAGAATAGTTGATCAAAAGAAGAGAGAAATTCAATTGGAAGTTGGGGATGAAGTCTTATCTCATTTGATAAAAGAGAGATTCCCAAGGGGAACGTAAAACAATTTAAAGATGAAAAATATAGGACCATCCAAGATTCTCACAAAATTCGCAGCCAATGCTTATGAGATTGAATTGGAAGACAATGTTAGGATATTGTCGATATTCAATGTTGCATACCTGTATCCTTATAGGAGAGATGAAGTAGGAGAATTATATGATCAAAAATAAATTCAGCGGGAATAGCAATTGCCCACAGTAGAAAAACCTCAGATGGAGAAAATTATTGAATAGAGGAATGGAAAGAAAACCAAGAGGAAGACATATCCTAACTACTTAGTGAAGTGGAAAGATTGTCCAATGGAATATGCAAGTTGGGTCATAGAACCTAATATTTTGAAGCATGGAAAGATAGTGCAGGAGATCATGGACATGAGTCCATGAAATGTTTTAACCAGAGGAGTATGATGCAAGAGCATTGCCTTCAAAGTCAACAGTGCACACATGGAGGCAGACAAATGATATCTCAACAATGAAAGAATTTCAAATCAAAGATTTAACACAAAATCTAATCAGTTGTTGAGATATTTTTGAAAACAACATTTTAAAATGTAACTTGTTTGTATAGTCTTGAAGGACTGTAAGAAATTGCAGATATGGAGTGTCGACTCTATTTGGAAATAACTAGTAGTTATTGTAATATGATAGAGTAAGTAATAGCTTTGAATTTGAAATGATAGATTTTAGAATAGGACGAGAGAGATTATGGAGTGATCCTTAGATATTTTTTCATTGTCGCAATGTAACATGAGAGGATGGATAAACATAATAGAGATATCATTAGAGAAGAGTAGAGTATCAAAAACACTATGTATTTTTTTTTCATGAATGAATAGAACAAACAAAAATTGTCCCAAATCCTTGGACTGTGTTCATTTCATGTGGGATTGAATGAATGTTATTTTGTGTGTATGATTTATTACAGCTCGTTCATGCATGATTGTTCATAGAGATTAACTCTATCAGTTCATGACGAAGATGGTTGAGTTTCACTCATTTCTATTCTGATACTTTTATGCAAGGTGTGCATCTCAAATGCAAGGAGTGCATCGACTCATTATTGGATTGATCAAAGAAGTTCAGATAGAATCATAGAAATTCATACCAAGTGCAAGGTGTGAATAGCATCAAGAAGCCAACAATCTTCGAAGAAACAACACAGAATAACGCCAGGTGGGTGAGAAGCATTTTCTTTTCAAGAAAATCCTTCGAACTGAGTTATTCAAAATCTCGAGAAGGAAAGGTGTGTGTGGGATATAGAAATCCTTTCAAGGATAGAAGCTTAGAAGAGATAAAACTTTTCACAAGTGTTGATGAGACTCCAAAGATAGATTTGTTAGGAGAACAATGGTTTGGAACCTTTGAAAGTAGATAAAATCTTCCAATGAGGGGAGATATCAAAATATCAGGAGGAAGAACGACCATGATCATTGGATCATAGGGAAGAAGACCAACAATCGTTGGATCAAAAGGAGGTGCATGAATTTTAGCACTTCATGTAGAGAGGAGAGAGAATCTATCATATTTGAAACTTGAGATTCCTAGAGTCCGGAACCCTCGAATAGAATCTCGACCATCCGATCAATGGGATAGATCTTAATCGTCAAATCACTGGAGTCGAAGACCAAGCATCGGATTTCCAGGAGGAATCACAGCCGTTGGTTGTTGTAATATCAGGAGGGAGAGTGGTTTGAAACTTGAGAATCTCGAAGTCCAGAACCCCGGAACATCGAGGTGGAATCTCAACCGTATGATTGATCAAGCATGAGACGTCAGATTTGGAAGCGCATGGAACAAAAACCATTGGATCCAGAGGAAGTGAATGAGGTTTAGACCTTTAGAGTGCATAGGAGGAGAGACAACTTGCCAAGTCGAGAAGTCTAAAAATCATTGGGACTATCCATCGTCAGAAGACAGATGGCAACCGATCAACATTTCACTAACCCACAGGAGGGAAAAGTCAAAGAGCAAATTTGTGAAAACACGCGAGACGTAAACTCACAAAAAGATCCCAAACCTTGATCAAGCAGTGATATTGACCATCGATTGTCTAGGGAGGATTTCAGAGTTTTGGAATATCGAGGATTTGGAACAAGGGGGCGAGCGATCTTTCGGCTCTGCGAAATGCGAAGTCCTAACACAAGAAGGAATGGATATGATATGTCAGCTCACGAGAGAGCCGTGACCATTGATTTGGCGCTCTGAAATTGTAACACCCCTCCTAGCTAAGGACAACTACACAGTCACCCGGTGAAATTTTTTTTTGT
>JZKD02S2200263.1:226176-270964 GCA_000966675.3 Picea glauca
ATTACAAACAATCATGAAAAATTAGTGCATGTATAAAACATTATAAAATTTGAGAATATAATAAATATTAAAACAGATAATGAATGTATATACCATCGGACGATATTCATTTGATTCCCCCGTCCACGTGCCCATATTTTCTGCAATGTTTTGTAGCTGTTGCTATTAAAACTATTTCGGGACGTCTAGTACAACAATTTTTGCAAGGGCAATAACATTTACCATCACCCTTTTCACCCTCTTTAATTCTTTTCCCAGCTCTAATGTTTTTTGACATTCTTCCCCACAGACTTATACTGAAACAAATATCTATTTTTTTCTCGCCGAGAAGACCCACAAGCCCTTTTTGAAGTGTCGTTATTATAGCAAACTTGTCACAACATCCGTCAAATGAAACATATTTATAGATTTTTTAACGTCGCAATTCCAACGTAAAAATGTCCTAAGTGACCGTTGGTATTTTGACTTGGTGAACATACTAAGGTGACCGTTGGAGGGGAAAACCTAGTTTCGAAAATGTCGCAATTGTGACATACATTTTCACAAATGTGGCAAGAGAGACATTCCAGTGGAAAACGTGGCAAGAGTGACGTTAACGTGGAAAGACCGACGTTAATGTGGCAATTGCAACATACATCTTCACAAATGTGGCAAGAGTGACGTTCCAGTGGAAAACGTGGCAAGAGAGATGTTCCAGTGGAAAACGTGGCAAGAGTGACGTTAACGTGTCAAGACCAAAGTTAATGTGGAAATTGCGACATACATATTCACAAACATGGCAAGAGTGACGTTCCAGTGGAAAACGTGGCAAGAGAGACGTTCTAGTGGAAAACATGGCAAAAGAAATGTTAACGTGGCAAGACTGACGTTCACGTGGCAATTGCGACATACATCTTCACAAACGTGGCAAGAGAGACGGTCCAATGGAAAACGTGGCAAGAGAGACGTTCCAGTGAAAAACCTGGCAAGAACGATGTTAACGTGGCAAGAGCGACGTTATCGGGCAACATGAATTTTTTTTTAATAAATTTCCTCTATTTTGCGACAATATGGACAATTTTTTCCATAACGCCGCAAATAAAACATCGGAATTTTTATAATATGTAGTAGTGACTCATTGCCACCCATCAGAACTATCAGCCATCATATTGATATGATACCAGGAGAAAGTCTTCCAAACAAAGAAGCATATAGATTGAAACCTCGAGAGAATGAGGAGGTAAAGAACCAAGTCCAGGAATTGTTAGACAAGGGTTTAGTCAGAGAGAGCTTAAGTCCATGTGTAGTGCCAACTGTGTTGAGTCCAAAGAAAGATGGAGGATGGAGAATGTGTATAGACTCAAGAACCATTAACAAGATCACCATCAGGTATAGATTCCCTTTTCCAAGAATGGATGATTTAATGGACTACTTAAGTGGAGTAAAATTATTTTCGAAGATATATTTGAAGAGTGAGTATCACTAGATAAGAATGAGAGAGGGTGATGAATGGAAGACAACCTTTAAGACAAATGAAGGTTTGTATGAGTGGCTTGTTATGCCATTTGGCTTAACAAATTCCCCGAGCACTTTTATGATATTGATGAATGAAATACTAAAATAATTCATTGGAAATTTTGTGGTTGTATATCTGGATGATATACTGATATTTAGCAAGACTAAAGAAGAGCATTTGAGACACCTAACACTAGTAATGAGGAGACTACATTAGGAGAAGTTGTTGATAAATATGAAGAAGTCCTCTTTTATGCAGACATAACTCCTTTACTTGAATTTTTTGATCTCTTCAAATGAACTGAAGATGGACCTAGAGAAGGTGAAAGAAATCAAAGACTTTTTGTCACTGAGAAGCACATTTGAGGTATGAAGCTTCCATGGATTAGCGAGTTTCTATAGGAAGTTTATTAGACATTTTAGTAGAATTTGTGCACCAATGATGGATACAGTGAAGAAGAGGCACAAGTCTTTTAAATGGATAGAGGAGGTGAAGAGGAGCTTCAATATACTGAAGAAGAAAATTCCATAATGACCAATTATGGTCTTACCTAATTTTGGAAAGACATTTCAGGTGAGGTGTGATGCAAGTGGAGTTGCAATTGGAGAAGTTTTGAGCCAGGATAATATGCATGTTTCCTATTTCAATGAGAATATTAAAGAGACTAAGAGGAAATACTCCACATATGATAAGGAGTTTTATTCCATAATTGAAGCCTTGAATAAATTGAGGCATTACCTTTTCCCGCAGGAATTTGTCTTATGCAACGATAACCAAGCCTTACAATTCATAACCAGACAAGAATAATTGAATTAGAGGCATGCAAAGTGGATTGAGTTTATGCATAATTTTACTTTTTTCATAATTGAGTTTATTGTTGGGAATGCTAACAAAGTTGTTGATGCATTGAGCAGGAGATGTTTGATTCTGTAGGATTTTCAGGTGAAGACCTTGGGGTTTGAACACCTTAAGTATATGTATTGTGATGATGCATATTTCAAGGAAGCATATGAAGCATGTGCAAATCTTGTACTGAGAGACAAGAGCCAGTGGGAAGAGTACATGATTCAAGAGGTATTTTTGTTCAAGGGAAATCAGTTGTGGATACCAAAATACTCAATGAGGGACAACCTTTTGAAGGAAAATCATAGTGGGGGATTGGTTGGACATTTCGGCCATGATAAAATATTTTCACAGTTCATTAGCTCATACTATTGGCCATCTACGAGAACATAAGTAGTGAAATTTGTGAACATATGTATAATCTGCCAACATGAAAAAGGTAAAAGACAAAACACTGGATTGTATCAAACATTGCCAATACCAGAGAGGCCTTGAGATGTAATAAACATGGATTTTGTGTTGGGACTGACAAGGAAACGAAGAGGATTTGATTCCATATTTGTGGTGGTGGATATATTTTTAAAGATGGCACACTTTATCCCATGCCAGAAGACCAGTGATGCAACACATGTTCCAAATCTATTTTTCAAGGAAGTTGTGATACTTCACGACCTACCTAGAAGCATTCTAAGACAGAAAATTTGTTGGTCATTTCTGGAGAACACTGTGGAAGAAGTTGGGGAAGGATATGTCCTTCAGCTCAAATTATCACCTTAAGATAGATGGACATACAGAGGTGGTAAACACAAGTTTGGGAAACTTGTTGAGGAGTCTGGTCACTGAGCATCATAATCAGTGGGATCAGATTCTGTCACAAGTAGAATTTTCATACAATGACTCAGCAAACAAGAGAAATGGAAAGAGCCCATTCCAAATATTGTATGGAATTCAAATCAGGGGAGTACCTTATTTGCGAGACTTAGAACAGAGTGATATTAGAAGCATTGGAGTAGAATATTTTTCTATAGAAATGCAGAAAATCCATAGCCAGATCAGAGGACAGTTGCAAAGCTCTAGCCAAGAATACAAGCACAAATTTGATCAACATCATAGGGAGCTTCAATTTGAAGTAGGATATCAAGTTCTGGCACATATTAGGAAGGAAAGGTTCCCTAGGGTAACATACAACAAATTAAAAATGAAGAAGATAGGTCTGTGTAAGATCTTAAGGAAATTTGACGCAAATGCCTATGAAACTGAGCTTCCAGATGATGTGGGAATATTACCCATATTCAATGTTTCAGACCTATACCCTTACAAGAAAGAAGACACATAGGAATCATAAAATCAAGAAAAGGTTCAGTGGGAGAAACATATGCCTATAGTAGAAAAACCACAAATGGAGAAGATCGTTGATCAGAGGATTGGCAAGAACACCAGGAGGAAGACCTATTTTGAATATTTGATCTAGTGGAGGGGACACCCAATAAAATATTCCAGTTGGGAAAATGAAGTTGATATCCAGAAGCATGGAAAATATTTGCAGGAGCTCATGGAAAAGAGTCCATGAATTTTTTTGTCCAGGGGAGTATGATGCAGGAGCATCGTTAGCGACATCAACAAGCATGCGTGGTAGGACAACTCAGGCCTAAGAATCATTTTGGAATCTAAAAACACTAGAAGTTACTGAGGATTTTTCGGAGTTGATTGAAAATGGAGGAATATGAAATGCTTAGAAGTGGAATGATCATGAGTGATCTGGGATTTTCACTCCTAGTCTTGAATGTAATTGGACTTAGGTAGTAGTTAGGTTTTTTTCTTTCTCTCATTTTTTTTAGTAGACGAGTAGCTGGGGGAACCCTAAGAACCCTCAGAGATAAATAGATGTTTGGTATGCCCAAAGGAGGATTTTGTGAGTTAGTAGGAATTTTCTGAATTTTTAGTTATTGATTTGATCTTAGCTATAGCCATTTACTTTTAAATGAATATGACAGAGGAAAATTGATCCAAATGCATAGTATTATTATTGTTTTCAATTCCTTGTTCTTTTGTTTTCATAAATGAATGAATTTCATTATGAGTAGATGAAACTGTGAATGTTAGTATAAGTTTCATTTGTTTCTCTTCTATAAGTTATGCAAGGAGTGCGTGTAAGAGATTATTTTTTGACTTGAAGCTCAGAATAGATATTGTGGAACTTTTGTATGCAGAGTGTGCATATTAAGCGCAATGAGTGTGCGTAGAGGGGAAATTGTTTCAATTTTGAAAGATTAAGAGGTCGAGCATAGAGTGTGCCAGGAGGGCACCAAAAAGTCTTTTGAAAAGGTGCAGAATGGATGAGTCACTAAGAGATTGAGTAAGTTGAAAACTTATGGAGAACCAGTGTAAGTTTGCACGTAGAGCACAAGTGTACGCTAGGTCCGGGGTTCAATTTCATTTTCCAAAGATCAGGAGAGATAGCATTCTCAGAAACCTAGACGAGACCCAAATCACTGATCTTACAGAAGAATCAAAGTTTGAAGCCTTTGAAACATTCAAAATATTCCAAGTCAAGGAAAAAAGCACAAGCTTAGAAGGGTTGAAGCCAAATTATTTGGTAAGGAGTCATTGAGAGCCGAGACGGATGGTAAAAATTCCTGGAGGGAGAAGTGTCGATATTCGTGGGTCGTTGGATCCAGTACAATTGCAAGAAGGATAATTTACGACAGTCATTCAACACTCAAAATATTAGGAGAGATAGTGAGTTGTTGATCTAAGGGAAGATCGAACCGTTGATTCCTTTCATGGGAAGGAGATTTCAGGAAATTGACAATTGAGATTCTGGAGCACATAGGAAGTTGTTTTCCAAAGCTGCTAAACGTGAAATTCTGACTCACGAATAAGGGATAAGAACTGTCAGATCACGGGGAGTCTCGTTCATTGATCTAAGGCGAGTGGAGTTCGGGAAGTCAGAAGTTGGAAGGAAGAAGGGAGCTTCTCTCCAAAATCATGAAACGCGAAGTCCTGATTCACAAGAGAGGATGTGGATCGTTGGAGGACAGGGAGTCTCAGAACATTGATCCGAGGTGAGTGAAATCAGGAGTTCGGACTTCAAGAGAAGGGAGGAGAGATGCTTCATGAGTTTGTGAAGTGCGAAGTTCCATAACGCTTGGAAGTTGGACCCCAGGTTATAGTTGGAGGTCACATTGGTGGAAAATAGGGGAATGAAATGGCGCTCGCTAGATCCCTAATATGGATCCCATGAGTTTGCATCTTGGGAATTCAGAAGTTGGAAGTAGAGAGAGCCAGGTGAATCACAACAGGATACCTGAGGTCGCTAGTTGCGAAGCACCTTTTAGTTAGGTGTGTGGTCATAGTCAGTGGTCATGTGGAGGAGGCTTGCGTCTGGTGCTTGTTCCCGCAGGTGGAGTCACATAATGGGATGTGTGAACCTGTTATGAAGACTCCAATAGGGAATCAAAGAACTAATCCATCTCGGGGAATTTGAAGATCCAGTGACCGAGAGGTCTACAGACCCTGCTAAGGTAGGGGCACTGCATCACTCGGCTTGTGTGACGAAATTGTACGTTCCCTAATGTGTTAGTTCCACATAACCATTTTTTACTATCTCCCATACATATTGACCCCAAAATAATGCCTTCACAGTCAAGGACCATAACTCATAATGTTTTCCTGTGAAAGTGGGAGGTTTCATATTTGAAGTAGAAGCCATATTTTCACCTTATGACATAATTTGTTCTCTTTGAAACTTGTTTTGATAAAACCTTCCTTGATACCATATCTCGGATCTACAATGCGCATCAAAATACCACGCAGTTGAAATCTTTGTTGTTGAACTTTGAGAAATTACCATGTAATTGAAAAACTACACGACTTACTAGGCACTGTGATAAAACACTTAATGAAATGATTTCTTCACACTGTGCTAATACTTAACATAGAAACTCATAAATAAAATAAAAATCATAAATACATCAACACACAGATAACTCAATATATTATGAAATTCGGTGTTGCGTGCTATTAAAAAATACAATAACTAAGACTAGCTTCTACTACAATGACTTCTTAACAACTTCTACAAAATACAAACATAGAGCTTGAGCTCTCAGACTTATTATACTACCTTTAGATGTCGTTGCTATTCCTATCAATTGTTCTCTTTGTTATGCATATATTTGACTACTTACAAACTCAAACATAGATAAGACTAACATTTAGAATTATTGCAGAAGAAAGTTGACTTAACATTAAAGACTTCAATAAATTCGAATCACTAGATTATTTAGTTAACTTGACTCGAGAAATATTAATATCGGCTTCATTTAATAAGACCCATGCTTTTCGACTAACAAAACTAAGTTTGCTTAAACGTAAGTGTAAACCAATGATCTGTAGTTGTAGACTAACAAATCAACAGAGACGTAAAGCTCACCGACTTGTAATTACTATTTCCAACACGGCTAGCAAATTTTTGCAACTACCATCAGATCTTGACAACTGTCACCTTGAAGGATTACATTTATTTTGTTAATTTAATTCCTAAAATCTTAATTTGTCACAACTCTCATGAATACGGTTTGGATTTTTTTCTTGGATTCTTATTCCTTTAATGAAGTTAAAGGGAATTGCTAATTGGTTGGGATTATATGGATGGGTTTAAGTTTAAATTAGGTTAGTTGTTACTATAAATTTTGGGTTGGTATTAACAACGGGAAAGTCAACACTTAACATGAAGCGTATGACTTATCAAGAATCAAAGTGTCCCACCCAAGAGATGCCTATCCTTTTAACCTTATCAGAACAGGCCAAGGTATTATTGAATATTTGAACCTTCCCAACCATCTCATAAAACCACCTCAACCTTTCTGTACTTAAAATAATTACCTTTAATCCTAAGAGGCTGGGTATTAACAACTACTGCCACCTTAAAAAAATCATCTCGTGAACCCACCAAAACCTCTCTCGACTTACAATGCTTACCTTTAATCGCACCAGAGCATTGGATCTTGACAATTGCGACCACCTTAAAAAAAAAAATGGAGTTGACGGATTACATTTATTTTATTAATTTAAATCCTAAAATATTAATTTACGACAATTAGGACGAATAAAATCTGGTCTCTCCACTTACCATATCCAACTCTTTGTCCTCCATCCCAAGAAATTATAAAAAAATTATTTATGCCTATTTAATGCCAATAGGCATAATTAATTGTTTTTTGGTAAAAATGCATCTCAACTTGCACAATTTGGAGAAGAAGAATCTCGTGTTCAAACATATTTGAAACCCCAAATGTAAAAAAAATGATATATTCCCACGTTCGTAAGAGTTGCATTGCACATTATGATATTATGAGTCATTTCATAAATGTTCTTCTCATGATATTATAATTCATTTCATAAACTTGTTTCTTCTATTGTTTTGAGAAGATTACATGTTATGTTTAAGATGATATTTAGATTCATATCAGTGGGTTTCAAAGGTGGGTTGTGGGATTCTAAAACCAAGGTATATACCATAAATTTTTTGGAAAGGTTTTGCTTGTTGTTTGTGTTTTTTGGATTTAAATTGTGTAGGAAATTATGAAACGTTCAAAGTTTTGACTAGATTAAAACTATGTAAGAAATTATGAAACGTAAAAAGTTTCCAGTGGACACTCCACCCATAGTTAAGAACAAAAAAAAAATATAACTAAGAAAAAAATGCTAAGAAATGGAAATTAATAAGAGTAGAATGATGTTGTTGAAGGGAGGGAGGAAAGTCATCTTAATAAAATAAGAAAAGAATGATGGTTTTGAAGGTAGGGAGGGAGGAAAGTCAAATTGACAATTGAAACGAGCTTTGAATTGGTGAATTAACCTTTAGGAAAGAAATTTAGCCATTGTAAATAATAGTGTTAAAATAATTAGAAATAGTGTTTCATTTTTGTTTTATTGGCCATAGTTTTACGCCATGTTTTGGAAAGGTTTTGCTTCTCTGCGTTTCATTTTTATTTTCTTGACCATAGTTTTACACCAATGCCAAAGGGATTGCATCCCATGTGACCTGAAAACAAATCAAAAACTTATTTTCTCATTGTCACTTCATTAAGCAATGGTTGATCTAGAATATTTGAACATGGTGGTTGCTGAAGATTTAATAACCATGGGATTCTAAGTCATTTGCACCATTTGAAATTTGAGAATTAGTGTCATTTGAAATTTGAGAATTAGTGGTGATAAGTGTTGGAAATTATAATTACAAGTTGGTGAGATCTTTAGGTCTCAACTGATTTTTTTGTCAGTCAAGCTGTCAGTAGTTGAATTGTTAGTTAGTTAGTCTCACAGTCAGCAAGTGCAAAGTCGCACATTTACTCAAAAGTTAGTCAACAAACATGAATCTATAAATGGAGCCAGTCTCTATCTTCTCGATTTTAGTTAAGTGGTTGAAGAGTCAGTTGAATTAATGGTAGTATTTAATGTTGATTCATTCTTATATTTTGTAGGAAGTCTCTATCGGATTCCATATAAGTAAGAGTATTTTAGTTAATCAAAGGATGCATAATAGATGCTAAAGAGAAGAAGTTGATGCAGAGAAGGAAAGAGAGGTAGAGAGAACAATTGAGAACCAACAACAACTGAGGAGTGTAAGAAGTTTGAGAAAAATATCTATGTTTGTGAAGTCAGTAGAGGAATTCATTGGAGCCAAAGCTCATCTTAGTTATTGTATTCTGTAACCATGCGCAGTGTGTTGAAGTTCACTAATATCAAGCATTTTTTGTATTGAAAAGTTTTAGTCTTATTTATGAGTTTATGTGTTAAGCATATCACTCTATTTTTCTGCATTCATAAATCATTTTATTAAGTTTGTGTATTCATAGTGGGCAACAAACAGAGTAGTTTGTGCACTTCGCAATGATATTAAGAACTCTGTTGTGTAGCCTATTTGGTGCGCAGTATTTGAAACTGCATCATTCAGAGTAGACTGTGTGCACCATGGATCCAGTATATGGTATCATAGACATGCATCATTGGATCCGAGATCTGGTATTAGAGAAGGTTCTATCAGAACAAGTTCAAGAGAAGAAACTTTGTTGAAAAGTTAAATATGGCTTCTACCTCAAATCTGCAGCCTCCGACTTTTACATGAAAGAATTATGAGATGTGGTCCTTGACCATGGAGGAATTGTTGCGAGGTCAAGGTGTATTGGACATAGTCGAGAATGGTTATTTGGAACCAGTAGATCAAACAACATATGATTCCCTCACACAAGTTGAGAAGGATGTCTTGAAAGATCAATGAAAGAAGGATGGAAAAGCATTGTTTTACATACATCAAGCCATGCATGAGAGCATACTTCCAAGAGTTTCATTAGCAAATCAAGCCAAGGAGGCATGGGACATATTACAAACCTCGTATGAAGGTATGGACAAATCAAAGACTTAAAAAATACAAATTCTTAGAAGAGATTTTGAAACTCTGTTAATGAAAGATACAAATATAGTAGATTCATTCTACACCCATGTCATTGGACTGATAAATCAGATTAAGTCTCATGGTGAAACCATAGAAGACAAAAAAATTGTTGAGAAGGTACTTAGGAGTCTTCCTCCTAATTTTAATACTCTTGTTGTGATTCTAGAAGAAAGAAAAGACTTGAGTCAGTTTAGTTTAGATGAAGTGCAATCTTCCTTTATTAATCATGAACAAAGATTGAACAAGTTAAGTATGTCATTAGAGAATCATTTTTCTGTGTAGTCATCTATAAGACATGTAAGAGGAAGGGTGAGATCTGACTCTAGAAGTAGAGGAAGAATTTTTGTCAGAGGTGGATGTAGTAGCAGTCCTAGAAATACTGGTTCAAGAGGCCAAAACCCAAGTACCAACCATCCAAGTGATCAAAGAACTGACAAATCAAAGATTTAGTGCCATTACTGTAAAAAGTATGGATATTATGCAAATGAGTGTAGAAAGAGATAGTTTAATCAGAACAAGCAAATTCAAGATCAATCAAACAACACAAATAACCAAACTTTCCCTATGTTTATGGTGTGCATTACGCCTAGCATTGTATAAATGCCTAATATAGTATCACCAGTTGAATGCAATGTTTCTCAAGCAATTCCTTGCGACATATGGTATTTAGATTCAGCCTGCAATAGCCACATGATAGGAAACATAGAATTGTTTTCTAGTTTGGATGAGTTAGTCCAAACCAAGTTTACACCTGGAACAAATATCCAAGTCATTGTCTTAGGACAAGGAAGTATAAACATTTTAACTAAGAAAGGAGAATAAAACATTATGTCTGATGTATATTATGTTCATGTTCTCAAGCATAATCTGATGAACACAGGACAACTGTTACAAAAAGGATACAAAATATATATGGAAGATAATCATTGTGTGACTATGGATAAATTCCCAATCAATCAACTTATTGCAAAAATCCATATGACAAGTAACAACATGTTCCCATTGACATTGAATCCATCCAAGAAGAAGAATATCACGCCAGCTGTTGATAAAAGAAAAAGCATGCAACAAGACACTGCATTTACAATAGAAAGTGAGCACATAACTAATGAAGAAAATAGTGCACGCAATAAAGGATAAATTGGCACAAAGATGAAGGCAACATTCCAATCTGAAATACAGGATGATTCCTGGTTATGGAATTTCATATTTGGACATTTGAACTTTAGAAGTCTAAAGCTTCTCCACACAAGGAACATGGTAAAAGGTTTTCCATTAATTGAAAAACTAGAAAGGATATGTGAAGGATGCATATTTGGCAAGCACCACAGAGAATCATTTTCAGTTGGCAAGTCTTACAAAGAAAAATATCCACTGGAAATTGTACATTCAGACATTTATGGACCAATGCAAACTCCATCTATAGGAGGTAATACTTATTTTATGACATTTATTGATGATTTCTCAAGAAAGACATGGTTTATTTCTTAAAACATAAATATGACACATTGGGTTGTTTTCAGCAGTTTAAATCACTTGTGGAGAAACAGAGTGGTTATTACGTCAAGTGTCTAAGAACTGGCAAAGCAGGAGAATAAATTTCAAGAGAATTTCAGAACTTGTAAAGTTCATGGAATCTACAAGCAATTTACCTTATGGATTCATATTAACCTTTGAAAGCATTGCACAAGTGGTTTTTAACATTTTCACATCACTTCATATTGACTACTAAAATATTGTACATTTTATTGAGTTTATTTCTAGTTTTATCATATATTATTAAGATATATATCACGACAAAAATAGAAGAATACTTTGAAACAATGAAGATGTTACATTCTCCATGGGAATCTATCATGATGGAAGTCATTGATTTCAAACATACTCATATATTAAATATCGAATTCACCCAATATACATTTTGAAATCATTCAAAGTTATTTACATTAAAGGGTAGGAATAAGGAGGTGTTGATATATAATGAGGAGAAATCATGAGGAAGTGTGCGTAATTCCAAGGAAGGAAAAGATAGTGGGTGTAGTTTCAAGAAAGAAGGCACAGAAATGCAGGAAACATTTTAGTATGAAGTATGGAATGACTCCGGGTTGTGGCATTTCATATTTGGACATTTTAGCTTTGGAGGTATGAAGCTTCCACATACAAAGGATATGGTGAAAGGTTTTCCATTAATTAAAAAACCAGAAATAATATGTGAAGGTTGCATCTTTGGAAAGAAACATAGAGAGTCATTTCCAGTTTGCAAGTCATATAGAGCAAAACCTCCACTCCAAATTGTACATTATGATATTTGTGGACCAATGCAAACACCATCTATAGGAGGAAGTACCTATTTTCTTACAGTTATTGATGATTTCTCAAGAAAAAAATGGATTTATTTTCTAAAACATAAATCTGATGCATTTGGTTGTTTTTAGGAGTACAAATCACTTGTGGAGAAGAAAAGTGGTTATTACATCAAATTTATAAGAGCTGATAAAAGAGGTGAATATATTTCAAGAGAGTTTCATAACTTTTGTAAAGTTCATGGCATCTACAAGCAATTCACTATGCGGTATACACCACAACAAAATGGTGTCGTAGAGAGGAAGAATCACATCATCATGGAAATGGCGTGCAATATGTTGGCAGCCAAACATTAGTCAAATGAGTATTGGGTTGAGGCAGTAGCAACTACATAATACATTATGAACAGATGTCCGAAAAATAGTGTGAAGAACAAGGTTCCTCGAGAATCTTGGATAGGTATAAAGCACAATGTTGTGCACTTAAAAGCTCTTGGTTTTTTCACATATGCACATGTTCTAGATGAGCTAAGAAAGAAGTTAGATAACAAAGGACATAAACATATATTTGTTGGATATTCTAAAGATACAAAAGCATATAAATTGTATGATTATGTTGCAAGAAAATTCATAATCAGTTGTGATGTTCAATTTGTGGAGAATGAAGCATGGAATGGAAGCATAGAAAGGAAATTTAAAATTATTGATGTTATTGAGCATGATGACATAAAGGATGAAGTGGTTTGAACACCATGTAGAAGTCAAAGAGAAATTCCTTCTACTCTTGGAACTACGACACAAATCCCAGTTCAAATTACTCCAGTGAGATCTACATGTGCGTACTCCACACCTAGAGCACAACAAACTTCAATGAGTAGTCCAATTAGTTCTACATATCCAGATACAACATTAGCAATTTTGTTACCAAGGAAGACAAGAAGTTTGTGCGACATATACAATGTTCATAGAGAAAATTCATTTTCAGTTTTTTCTATGTTTTAAAATATATATGATCCATTAACTTTTGAAGAGGTTGTCAAAGATGATGTATGCACACAAACCATGGATGAAGAAATTAAATGCATAGAGAATAATATGACATGGAAATCGGTAGATGTACCTGAAGACAAGGATATGATAAGTGTTAGTTGGATTTATAAAACCAAGCAAGATGCATATGGAAATGTGTATAAGAACAAGGCAAGGCTATTTGTGAGAGGTTTTACACAATAGCCTGGAATTGACTTCAATGAAATGTTTGCTCCAGTTGTGCACATGGACATAGTTATAACTTTGTTGGCCATTGTTGTGTAGAACAAGTGATATGTTTATCAAATGAATGTAAAGTCAACATTTTTGAATGGACATTTAGAAGAAGAAGTTTATGTTGAACAAACACAAGGCTATGCGATTAAAGGATAAGAAAACAAAGCATACATATTGAAGAAGGAATTGTATGCATTAAAGAAAGCTCCCAAAGCTTGGTACAATCACATAGATTTCTACCTCACTCAAAATGGATTTTAGAGAAGTGAATGTGAGCTAACACTCTACCACAAAGCAAATCAACAAGGTACTATGTTAATTGTTTTCTTATATGTAGATGATTTGATTTTTAGAGGTGATTTTGGCATATAAGAATTTAATTCGATCATGAAGGATGAATTTGAAATGAATGATTTGGTGCTTATGAGATATTTTCTGGGTATTGAAGTTCACAAGTCCAAGTATGTTATATTTATTTCACCATCTAAATATCTGTATGAAATTTTGAAAAAGATTCAATATGTTAAGTTCCAAAGCATCCCCGACACCTGTCATAACATGATTGAAGTTAAGCAAGAAAGATGAAGGGTCCAAAGTGAATCCCATATTGTTTAAAAGAATGGTAGGTAGTCTTATGTATCTGATAGAAACAAGGCCTAATATTATGTATGGAGTGAGCCTTATTTCAAGGTTCATGGAAACTCCAAAAGAATCCCATTGGAAGGAAAGTAAAATAATTCAGAGATATGTGAATGGAACAAAATATTTTGGCATTAAGTATTCTACTTCAGAAGATTTTAAAGTTGTTGGATACACTCATAGTGATTGTGGGGGTAATGTAGATGACAGGAAAAGTAGCTCTGGGTACACATTTTATTTTGGAATAGGTATAGTATCATGGGCATCAAGGAAGTAGCCCATAGTGACTCTTTTTTCGATATAATTCGAGTACGTCACAACTACAAATGCATCTTGTCAAGAAGTTTGGATGAGAAGAATGTTAAAATATTTGGTGCAGGAACAACAGGAACCAACTATAGTGTTTTGTGACAACATCCCCACCATCATGTTATCAAAGAATCATGTGTTTCACAAGAAAACCAGGCATATTGATACAAGGTATCATTTTATCAGAGAATTAGTGAATAACAAAGAAATTTGCTAAGATTTTTGCAAGTCTAACGAACAAATTGCAGATATTTTCACAAAAGCTTTGGCAAGAGATGGATTTCAGAAATTACACAGTTGTCTAGGAGTTGGTGCAGTAACATATGTTTGAGAGTAGATGTCAATTTAAATTTTTGATGTAAATTTTTGTGTTTTGTAATCTCACCTACTTACAATTAAGGGAAGTGTTGGAAATATTAATTACAAGTCGTCAACTTTACATTTACGATGACTCTCTCTGTCATGGAAAGAAGAGACATTACTCAGTAGAACATAGAAAGCAGGAGTGTTAGTAGGAGAGATACTAAATGAGTCGATATTTTATCTTTTTCGATCATTGTTATGCAGATAAAGTCATTCAAATTAATTGTTTCCTTAAATGTTAAGTAGTCAACATATACACATACATGTACAAAGAGAATAGATTTCATAGTCAGCAAGAGCACCTGTGAAGGTAGCTGAAGAAGTCTGAGAGCACAAACTCTATGTTTCTAGAAGTATGGAGAAGTAATTGGAGCTGAAGCTTGACACACTTTTGTATTATGTAACCGGGTGCAGCACCCAAGTTCATAATATATTAAGTATTCATGTGTTGATGTATTTCTAAATTTCTGTAGTGTTCAAACATTCTAAAAATTCATTTTCTTTGTTTTTGCACAAGCTTAAGTAAGTTTACAAGTTGTTAAATCTGCATTACATGTGAGTTTATGTACTAAGAGTAGCACATTGTCAAGAAATAATTTTATTAAGTGTTATCATCACAGTGCACAGTAAATTGTGCAATCTATGAACTGTACAGTAAGTCATGAGAGACGTTCAACGACGAATAATTTCACTACATGGTCCTTGCAACTACACTGCGAAGAGTTTGTCTGGGCATTGAAGGTCCCAGAAAAATTGCATCTCAACTTGCGCAATTTGGAGAAGAAGAATCTCGTGTGCAAACATATTTGAAAGCCCAAATGTAAAATATTTGAGATATTCCCACGTTCGTCATGCTTGCATTGCACGTGATGATATTATGAGTCATTTCATAAATGTTTTTCTAGATTTTAAAGGTGGGTTGTGGGATTCCAAAAACAAGGTATATACCATCAATTTTTTGGAAAGGTTTTTCTTGGTGTTTGTTTGTTGTTTGTGCTTTCTAGATTTAAGCTATATAGGAAATTATGAAACATCCAAAGTTTCTAGTGGACACTTTACCCATTATCAAAGTTTTGAATGGACACTTCACACATGGTCAAGGATAAAAGAAACTTATGAGTAAGACAAAAGTGCCTAGAAATAACAATTAATAATTAATAAGATAAAGGAAGAATGATGCACATGGTCAAGGACAAAAGAAGCTTATGAGTAAGACAAAAGTGCCTAGAAATGACAATTAATAAGATAAAGGAAGAATGATGTTGTTGAAGGGAAGTAGGAAAGTTAGATTGACAATTGAAACGGGCTTTGAATTGGTGAATTAATCTTTAGTAAAGAAATTTAGCCGTTGTAAAGAATAGTGTTAAAATAATTAGAAATAGTGTTTCGTTTTTGTTTTCTTGACCATAGTTTTACGCCACATTTTGGAAAGGTTCTGCTTCTCTGCGTTTCATTTTTGTCTTCTTGACCATAGGTTTACGCCACTGCCAAAGGGATTGCATCCCGTGTCACCTGAAAACAAGTCAAATACTTAGTTGCTCATTGTCACTTCATTAAGCAATGGTTGAGCTCGAATCTTTGAACATGGCGGCTGCTGAATAGTTAATAACCATGGGGTTCTAAGTCATTTGCGCCATTTGAAAATTTGAGAATTAGTGGTTACAAGCAGGATAGGAATTTGAAAATAGATTTACATCTTGAAATTTAAACAAATTTGCTAACCATATTCAAAATTTTACTTAATTTGCATGATCTGGACTTTTGACAGTAACCATCCTTTCTTTTAAGTCCTGCCTTGGGGATTAACGATACGTTTTGAGTCTCGGAAATCCAGTTATAATTGCTTTTCTGCAGTTGGAACTGTTCTTTACTCGATTTTATTCGGAGAATTTTTCCATTAATCTTGTTGGAAAGTTAATCAGGTCATTAGCTTATTAAGGTTTCGTTCAAATATTTTTTCACCAGTTTAAGCCTCTAAAAGCATTGCAGAAGCGGCTTTAACATTTTAACCTCATGAATTCATATTAACCTGTGAAAGCGTTGTAAGCGGTTTTTAAGTCTTTCACATTAATTCATATTGACTACTAAAATCTTGTACATTTTATTGGGTTTATTTTAAACTTTATCATATATTAAGATATATAGCACCAGAACAAGAGCATAATACTTTGAAACAATGAAGAATGTTACATTCTCCATGAGAAGCTATCACGACGGATATCRATTTRATCTTTCTCATTTCTCTTGGAARTCATTGATTTCAAACAGACTCATATATTAAATATCAAATTCACCCAATATACATTCTGAAATCATTCAACGTTATTTACATTAAAGGATAGGAATAAGGAGGTTATCAGACCCACTGATAGAAGTTGGTTATCAGACCCACTGAATGCAAGGCTGTTCACCAATGGCTGTCCCAGTGTAGTCAGCTGGTTGAGGCCCGGCTGTACGTTCACCAGTGGCTGGCTGAAGCCCGGTTGGACGTTTAATGGTTGAGAAAGCCAGGTTGGTTAGTCAATGGCTGATTCACTAATGGAAATTGCTGGCCGATTTGGGAATTTGCAGGCAGCTGATTGACTAAGGGCTGGCCGTTAAAAGGCGTGTAGGGCTGTGCGTTCAATGGCTGATTCAATGGAGATAGAGGCTGATTACTTAATGGAGTAGTGGAGCCATCTTCAGAGCAACCCTTGATCAGAATGTTCATGAAAACTGACACCCCAATCAAAACATTGATGACTGCAACTTGCACAGACTTCTCCATGGTAGATTCAGAAACAATTACCCAACAAAATCCTCCGGCAAAGAGAATATATTGTTTCTGCTAATCAGCTGAAGCTCTTGAATAGAATCTGGTGATTTGTCCTCCTTTGGTGAAGCCAGGAGAGCAGGACAACATATATATAGAAACATAGACTTAAACTGTGAAATAGTGTGCAGAGTTGATAGTGGTGCAGGTCGTTTAAGGGGTAGTCGTGGGAGATTTGGTTAGTGTTGCAGGTGATAGACCTTGTATTTTTCCATTTTAAAATAACAATGGAGTCGGCAAGGGTGGAACCATGGGGAGTTGTGAGTGTTACTTCAGAGGATGATTGATTATAATCATTTTTAAAAAATTAGATGAGCTTAAATGGCAAGTTGCAACCACCCAGTGACTTTTCCTTGACAAGCGTCGAAAGGGACAATAATGCATCATCATAAAGGACAGGAAGGAGTTGCATAGGTTTGTTGGATGTTATGGTAGTATTGAATATTTTTCAGATTTTAAAATAAGCCATTGTATTTGTTTGTGAATGTTTGTTAAGGGGTTGTAAAGTTGAAAGGAACAAAGGGTAAAATTACGAAATTATGGATGTTAAATTGTGAAATTGTGTTATGCTTGACCTTATTGATTGGGGCCATTGATTATATATTTGTAATATATGATAATACATTTAGATAATAAGATTAAAATATTTTAAGCATTCTTGTTTTGAGCATGCATATATTGTTATTTTGTTTCTAAATATCATGTAATTAATTGCAATGCTCCAATGTAAAAATGATATCATTTCGGTAATAGTTACGAATTAAACAATTTTTTTATATAGAAGTATGTTTAAAACATCTTTTGTGATCCAATGATATTAAATAGAAAAGATAGTTTTTTTTTTTTTCTAAAACATAGAAGAAGTTATAGCCTTGTCCCCTCATCTATGGTTAAAAGAAAATCACAATTGAGGTGGAAGTGGGGAGGTGGTTGAACATACAAATTTCCCTTCTAAAAGTGATAAAGAAAATACACATATATGTTTATTTTTCCACATATTTATTATCTTTCATTTTTGCATAATGTTCAAAAGAGAACAATGATGTTTTTCAAATTCTTGCTATAGATGTAGTGTGTGACAATGTCATGAAGGTCAATCTTTGAAGTTCAATGTTCCACAAATTATGTTTAATAGTGAGTGGGATTCTTAAAATGCAGGGTATTATAGGTGTTTCGATTTACAAGGTAGTCATTTAGAAAACCTTTCCAATATGTTCTCCTATCATCATCTATGCATTGAGCTCAATGTTAATTATCTAGGAAGATTAAATGCATCCCCAAAACAACCTCCTTAAATATAACCAAATATGATGGAAGAAGGTTAATTTTCTAGGAAGATTAAATGCATCCCCAAAACAACCTCCTTAAATATAACCAAATATGATGGAAGAAGGTTAATTATCTAGGAAGATTAAATGCATCCCCCAAAACAACCTCCTTAAATATAACCCAATATGATGGAACAACTAGTTGAATCATGTGTTTGATTTTGAAGTTCACAACATGGATATAACTAGTCGAATCATGTGTTTGGTTCCCAAGTTCAAGGTATGATAACCAAATATAATGAAAGAATTAATCGAATCATGTTCAGGGCACAAGTTTGAATAGTTAAGTATGCAAATTATGGCTTTGAAGTTATTGTTTCTTTGTTAACTTATATTTTTGCTTTGATTCAATATTTTATGGATTTGAAATTATTGTTTCTTTATTAACTTATATTTGTTCTTTGATTCAATATTTCTTGGTTATATAATGAGAGTGAATGGACGATTTCCATTTTCCAAAGACATTTTGTATGTAGTTAGTGAGGAGACTTGAAAATACAATCAAGAAAGGATAATATGCATAGTTTCCAGTAGTATATACCCATGAAAATATTCCATTGGAAATAAGATTACTTGGGGATCCATGGCCACCCTCAATAGGCTATTGGGTGTACTACTTTATCTTCTTCAACTAGTATATTTTCTTAGCTCTTCAAATAATGTTCATGTCTCTTTGTATGAATTCCTTTCTATTTTATTTCTTTCAATGTATGAGATGTTCTTGGTGTCGCTAATCCTTGCAATTTTGTATGTGTTAGTGAATTATATCACTCTCTAAGCAAGTACGATAACAAATAATTAGATTATATTAAATTAAATTATAATGAATCAAAGCATGAAACCTATCCCTATGATTTAGATTAATTTATTATAGATCATTCAACATGAGACCTTTCCTTGTGGTTTAGATTAAGCCATTATAAATAAAGCATAGAACCTCTCCCTATTGTTTCGATTGCATTGATTGTGTGTGAAGGACCAACAAAAAATATTATCACTTATAGCACCTTCTTCATCACATGTTCAGTTTTTTTTTCTTCCACCATTGTGTTCTTTCTCTTGACTTGAAAGTCGAGGTCTCTCGTTACACCACCCAATCCTCCATCAAAACCATTAAATAGGAATACATAGCAATGAATTCCTTGCCTATGTTGGAAGGGAACTAAGTAGAGAAACAAATGTGTCCACTAAAATTTGTATGAATAATGATATAATGTTGTGTTGAAAGGATTTGATGTAAATTTATCCCAAGTGTTGTCTCTGAAAATCAAAAACGGATTTTCCTAGTGGCTTTGTAAAAATATCTGCGAGATGATCTCGAGAGCCACAAAAATGAAGTGCTATGTCACCATTAGTGACAAGATCGTGAATGAAGTGAAACCGAGTTTAAATATGCTTTTTTTTCTTGTGAAACACATGATTTTTGGATAGAGCAATTGCTGAGGTGTTGTCACAGAATATAGGAGTTGGCTCCTTTTCTGTGTGTGACATATCATTCAATATTCTTTTCAGCCACACAGCTTGACAGGAAGATGAGGTAGCAACAACATACTCTGCCTCTGCATAAGATATTGATACAATTGGTTGCTTCTTTGATGCCCATGAAAACAGGTTCGTGCCCAGGTGAAAAACATATCTTGAGGTGCTCTTTCTGTCATCTAGGCTACCTGCAAAATCACTGTTTGTGTAACCAGAGAGATGATTATCATCAGAATGAGTGTACCATAAGACAAAATTGAGTGTTTCTACAACATATCTCATAATCTTTTTCACCATATTCTAGTTGTGTGATTTTGAAGTTCAAAGGACGAGTCTCTACTTGAAGTTGAGTAATTCTGAGAATTTTCAGATTGTCCTTGTACCTGCAATCTTGGAAGGGAAAGTTGAGGTATTGGCTGTCCTGAGTCTTCTGTGTTTTCAGGACTGGGCAACAATGGATTTTGACTGTCCATTTGCTGATTTTCAGATTCGTTCCAGAGTTGATTTTCCAGAAATTTTACATCTCTGCTGAGAATTAGTTTCTTTGAGATTGGATTGTAAAGCTTGTAAGCTTTTGATGTTTCGTTGTATCTAGTAAAGATACATTTCTCACTTCTATCATCCAGTTTCTTCCTTAATTTGGAAGGTATGTGAGTGTATGGTATGCATCCAAATTTCCTTAGATGAGCAACACTTAGCTTTGTCCCACTCCATGCTTCTTGAGGGACCTTCATCTATTCAAGAGATAAGTTGAGCATGTTACTACTTCAATCCAAAAAATATTTGACAAACATTTCTCTTTGAGTAGGCTTCTTGCCATGTTCATTATTTTTTTATTTTTCCTTTCAGCCACTCCATTCTGTTGTGGAGTATACCTGGTTGTAGTTTGCATGATGATGCCTTGTGATTTGCAAAAAATTGCAAATTCTTTGGAGCTGTATTCTCCTCCTCCATATGATATGATTGCTTTTACATATTTACCACTCTGTTTTCCAGCTTCTACTTTGAATTCTTTGAATTTTGCAAAAGTTTCAGACTTGTGTCTGAGAAAATAGATCCACTTTTTCCTGCTAAAGTCATCAATAAACGTTAGAAAATAAAAGATACCACCTATTGACTCTGTTTGCGTTGGGCCACATAGGTCAGTGTGAACAAGTTTGAGATGTTGTTTGGCCTGAGTGGAGGACTGTGGAAAACTAGTTCTCTTATGTTTTCCAGGTATGCAAGACTCACATGGGGGATTTTGCTCTTTGAAGATAGGGAGACCTTTGACCATGGAGTGCTTCTGTAAAAAACTTAGACTTTGAAAGGGTAGATGTCCAAATATTGTATGCCAAACCATAGTTTCATTGGGGTGGATGCACTTTGTGCATATGTTTGGATCAGATTTGCAGTTTTGAGGGTCAGAGGAAACATCCTATTTTGAGTCATGTGGATTTCAGAAATAATTTTTCTGTTGGGGGTTTTATCATATATCATGCATGAGGCTCCCTAAAAAATTACCCTATAGCCATGTTCAATGAGTTGTCCTACACTTAACAGATTATGTTTCAGATCTGGAACATGATAGACATTGTTTATGTCTTTCTTTACATGTTGTTTAGTAAGAATAGGTACAATTCCAAGTGTAATATCAGAGGAAATTGAAGAATCAATGCATGAAAGTAAATCTTTGTTACCTGTCATGTGATTGTTGCATCCACTATCCAGCAACCAGAGATCTTTATGATGTTCTTCAGTCTTGTGACATGAGAGAAACATACCTTCCGAGGTTTGTCTTGTATGATTTGAGACATGTGCTAGGCCTGAGAGATGATCTTCTTGCTTCTTCCAACATTCAAATCGATAGTGTCCAAAATTTCTGCAGTAATAGCATTGTATGCTTGATTTGTCATTTGATCTTCTCCCTCTGCCTCTTTGAGGCTGGCAATTCTTATTTGGGTTCTGTTGTCTATAACCTTGGAAAGATTGATTCAGGTTCTATTGTCTGTGACCTCCACTTGAGTGAGGGTTACTTGGACTGCTCCCTCTTCCTTCATGACCTCTGCCTCTTCCTCTACCTCTCCCTCTGTTGAAAGAGAATTGAGTTTTGAAGGCATTGGCGATTGACTCATTTGTGAGATGTAGTCTGGTATCATGTGTCAACAGGGAACCAATTAGTTCATCTATTGAAAAACGTGACAGATCCTTGGATTCAAGGATTGTTGTAACGACCATTTCGAATTTCTTTGGTAAAATTCTGAGGACTTTCTCAACAATGCGTTGATCAGGGATGGCTTCACCAGTCAATCTGATCTGGTTTAAGATTCCCATGACTCTGGTCATAAACTGATCAACATTTTCAGACTCTGTCATTCTTAAAGTCTCGAATTGTGTCCCCAAGGTCTTTAGTTTGACTGTTTTGACCCTGTCATTTCCTTGGTAGGTTAATTTAAGGATGCCCCAGGCTTGTTTTGAAGTAACAATGCCTGTGATTTTTTATAAAATTGATTCATCCACTGATTTATGAATCCATAATTTTGGCTTGTTTTCTCTGTTCCATTGTGTTGCCTGAGTAACTCTCTATTGGTTGGTCATGGAAACAAGGTCTGATGGATCTGGTTCCACATATCCAAGATCCACTAGATCCCAACACTCTTGTGCTTGCAAGAAGGATCTCATTCGAAGAGACCAAAACTCAAAATTCGAAGTATTGGTCCTTGAGTTGGTCCTAAATTGCTAGACGTGGCCATCATTTAAAAAAATTAACAAAACAACAAAGATTGTTAGAAATTTTCGTGTTTACCTATTTTATGTGCGTAAAACCAGGTCTTTGAAGTTCTTTCAGTGACTTCAGACTGGAATACATGGTGTAGACCACTTCTTTGACTTCGACCTAGTTGGATCTGACTATCCGAGCACACGACTTGTGGATTCAGAGCTCTGAGCTATGTTATTTTTCAACTTTTGCAAATGTAATGGTGGAACTGGTCCAAATGTGAACTGAGCCCCACACGAATAACAACTAAGCATGAACTCTTTCTCCACATGACCACTGGCTTAGCCCACAAAAGGTGCATCGTGTTTCGTGACCTCAAGAGTATTGGCGTGTGAACCACTCCTGACTCTCCAACTCCTGAACTCCGAAAGCGGCTTAACGAGCCCTCATCTCCTCTCGTATCCTTCCTCCACATGGTCATGGTGCTATGACCACGGTCCACTTTTCAATATTTCATGGTTAGTGAAGTTGCGATGCAACTCCAACTTTTTCTCCTTGGAATCCCGAAATCCGAAACTCCGATCTATCCTCTGTTGCGGATTGACAGTCCAGATCCTCCTATGATCTAACGATCCAGACCCTTTCGGGATTTCGTGAATTGGTATTTCGCGACCCTTGAACTCTCGTCACGATATTCTCCAAACCCTAAACTCTGAAATGTTGAAATTTTGGAGCCTCTGAAATCAGCGGTTCATGCTCCTCTGGATCTAACGGTCCAAATTTTGTCGGGATTTCATGTTTCACGAAGTCGAACGACTTGCACCTCCGTTTTCCCAATCCCCGAAATGTCAATGGCATTAGATCGATGGTCTAGGCCTCTCTTTGATCGACGGTTGCGATCGAGTCAGGGTTTCTCACTTCGCGACCTTAGAGGATGGTGCACCTTTGTCCTCCCGATTCTCGATTTCTCGATCGCATCAGATCGATGGCTCACGATCTTTCTCAATCCAACGGCTCAGATTGAGTCGTGATTTCGTGATTCGCGAATTCTCATCGTAGTGTGCTCTGACCTTTACTCCGTGCGAGTCAGCGAAATGTCAAGATCTCGCCACTTGTTCTCCTTGATGGATGGTTCCAAAGATCTCGGGATTTCACGACTTCGCAAGTCGGCTTTTCTCCTGTGCGCTCCAGAGGAATAAGCCTCGTGCACTTTCTTCCGGATCCGACAACTATCAATCCTCTGCACTAAATCTGACGGTCCAGATTTAATCTCCTACGCTTTGAGAGTTGAATGGTCTTGTTGTTATCCTCCATGCAACTTTTCTTGATCCAACGGTTGTCGGCTATATGCACCAGATCTGATGGCTGAAAATATTTTTCCTTTTCTACGCGCTCCTCATCCTTTCTGAACTCGATCGATGGTTCAGATCTGTTCACAAGACCAATCTTACGACTGTTCTATTTGTCCTTTGTTGCTTTAGCTTCTCCTTTGTTTCTCTCATAGAATCTTCTCCGGAAGAAAGAATTTCATGAATTCTTTAAAGAAATCACGTGTCCTTAATTGTTTCTGCTCTCTGCAACTCTGCTTCATGAATCTTTCACGAATATCTACATGCTCACGATTCTTTCGAGCGTATTGTGCTCTGCTTCCTCACGTTTTCTTTATGCAGTGATCTTTAGAGAATATTTCGAACTGCGTGTTGTTCTCATTGACAGTTTAATCTCTTCACTACTTAGGATCGGGTTGTTCTCCAGTCTATGTGAAGTGGCTTACGTCTGAAGCTCTAATACCAGCAGAGAATACAGAGAAAAAGCAGAGCATAAATCGTATTCAGTATATTGAGTATATGAGAAAATAGTACATTGAGAAAAGGGAAAAGAGCTGAGCTAAATAGGCTCAAACAAATCAAAAACATCAAGAAACGATAGTACAGCTGGCCAGGACAATTGGCAATGTACAATCAGAATATTGAGATTACATTATATTTAACACTTTCGATGTGTCCTCCTTCCTCATAATGTTCCACGTTTATCCTCACGATCCCCTTCTTCGTTTCTTTTCGTCGTGGGAGTAGGTCGATCATCAATAGCGGCACCACCACTCCCACCTTGGCTCGCAAAAATGTGATCTTCGTACTGCCATTCGGCAAGGACACTATTGGGCTACTTTTATGTTTGAATGACATGGTTCGTTAGCTCATCATGCACACATGTGTTGTACTTCCTACTGCAAAGCATCCTTCATTTACTATAAAAAATTTCAATACCAAGCTCTGTGAAAACTATGCGCAAGGCACATGCACATTTAGGATCGGCAAGACAACTCTAAATAAATTTGATTCTCTATAATCTTCCTTTATGGGTATATTCTAGAAAGTATTTTATCACAAGTTTTGAGCCATGGATTGTAGATGGTGAGGATTAGTAATTACTTCATGTCTATTTAAACTGCTACGGGCTTGCTTGAACTTGGGCATGGTGCGTTGTAGGGTGAATTACACACTATATTTCCCAATTTATTTGATGAAAACAATTCTGTATAACTGAAATATTTGTGCAAGTAGATGACCCTTTTTTTTAATTTTTAAATTTTAATTGCGGAGATTTTTTTTTTTTTGCTTTATATTCTTACATCCCATTTGTGTGAAGTAGAACAAAAAGTTGGCTTTGGTTCGAGCACATGGTTTCAAAGCTAATGAAATTTTATGATATCATGCATGATAATGTTCTTTATATCTTATACTTTGAAGTTGATCCATGGTTTATTAAAATTGTTATCTTGTATGGGTATGGTGTCGGTGAGTAGTGAGACAATTCGAAATAAATTTGATTTTCTCTGTACTATGAAGTATGATATATTCTATGAAGTATGGTATAACAAGTTTTGAGCCAGGGATTGTAAATGGTGAGGATTAGTGATTACTGCATGTTTATTTAAATTGCTACTGGCTTGCTTGAACTTGGGCATGGCCTATTGTAGGGTGAAGTTTTTTCTGTTTGAATAATCATTAGATATATTTTTTTTTCTGTTTGAATAATCATTAAATATACATCACATTTATTTTCTATGTAATTAAACTCGCATTAATAAAACGTAAGATTTTATTATACTCTGTCACAACTTCAATATATCGAGAATTTGTTCCTAATTTCCATTGATTAACAATGATCACGAAATATTTTGATATTTCTATTAACATGTACAAGTTCTTCGATCCCGATTTAAGTTAGTTTCGTCTGTTTCTTAATGGAAGATTGGAAAATAAAATTTCAATCAATGAGACTCATTGTGGTTTGGGGTTTTGTTTTGGTAACTTCCATAAGTTATTTGGGTCGAATTCCTGGGGATATTAATATTTAGAAACCCTGTGACAACCAAATGTCAAGAAAACATTGGGGACATTCTAACCCGCAGCTACAAAAAATTACTGTCCTGTGTAGTTTTCAGTTGTTGGAATCCTAGACCTTTTTTTTTGTTAATATGCATAATTGTCTCCCAACGATAGGTTTAAAAGATTCAATGTTAAATATTATGATTTACTCCTATACTTTTATTACAATGCATCCTGGTACATTATGCTAGCAAGAAGTCTTGCTTCATATCTTCTAGGGCATGTACCAAATTAAAAAAAAATCCATATGGAATGACTCCTCAAAGGGTCCAAGGACACTAGCAAAGGGGATGTGGTCCTTCAGAAATTTCTTCTAATTCTGATGGTAGTCATGTTACAGCATGTGGTGGAGGGTCAAGAAAGCAACGATTACGTTGGACAATTGATTTGCATGACCCATTTTTGGAGGCAGTTACTAAACTTCGAGGTGCTCATAGTAAGTGACTCTTGGACATTTTGCATTCTTCGTATTGTAATTATAGACATGCCATGTGATTCATGTTATACGATTGTGTTAATATCTCTCCATTGGCTGTCATTAATGATACATCAACCTTATGTAGGGATTTGGAAGGCACGTCACTTAAGTGTGAGTGTTGATCTTGTATCATTAAATTTGTTACTACGAGTTAGATTTATTCTTTGAAGAGTTCTATCTCTTAAAGTTAGATCTGTCGGTGGATATACACATAAAATTTTGTAATGTAGTTCCGTTAATTATATTCCAAAACTGAAAATGCATGTATGAATCTTTTACATGATTGCAATCAACATTACTATTAAGTCAAGGATTAGTTGCTATGCATCTATTTCTCTTATTTAAAAAGAACATGGTTGAAATAATAATATATTTGGTTTTGATGTGGCATGGGAAAATGTTAAATTCTTAATCTCAAAAGAAGGCATATAAACTTATGTTATAAAATGGAGAATGAATGGTGAGGTATATTTGGAAAGTGAGACATGTTGGGTAAAATATAACATGGCTTTAATAACATAATAAATATATAATAATATATTTATTTTTGAAGGCTTGGTATGACATGGAAAAAGTGTCAAAGTTGTAACCTAAAGTTATTGTAATAATGTAATATTTAGGAAAAGACAGGTGTGAGAGATATTTTGCACGAGAGGGTTATGATCCCAAAAATTATAAGGTTAAGGATGTGAGAAAAGAGAAAATAGGCTCTTTCAAGTGATAGGTAAAGAACCAAGACTTGTAAGGTCTCTTCCAACAGAGCCTTATAAAACATAAGTTTAATTAGAGAAATATTATCCTAACATCTTCACAATTTCCTTATTCTATGTATAACCATTCATAACCAACATATAACCATTCATAACCATTCAACATAATTAAAATTTATGAGCAGATCATAATAAATTACATAACACAACATAATAATGAAAATACATACCTCTAACTGATGCTACTGTTGTTCTCCAACTCTGCCTGATGCTCTGCCCAAAACTGTCTAACCTCCCAACCAGTTAGGAACAGAGCCTCTCCAACTCCCTAGCTCCAGGATTCCGTAAGGATTCCTGGCCCCCGAGCCCAAAACTCCCAGCAACAGGTGCCCCATTGTAACAGTCCTACAATAAGCTTCTCCAACCAAAACCAGTAATACAGTCTTCTAATCTCCCCCCAAAAATGCTCCAATACAGTCTCCCAATATGAAAAATAATGCTCACTCAAAAGTCCCCTTCTCCCGAGTGTTTTTCCCCTTCATATCCTCATTTCCCCCTCTCCCATTCACCACCTTCTCCCTTTCATTAAGACTCACCCACCTTATCCCTCCATTCAATGCCAACCACCTTATCCCCTTCTCTTTATTGGTTCCATCATTCGATACAAAATAATAATTAGTAATTTATTAAACTAGATTTTATTAAACAGATATTTAATCATTAAATTTATTAATTAGTTAATTAAACCAATTCACATTCAACAAATATTTAACCAGGACAATTAATTAATTAATTAATGAAACTAATATACATTAAACAATTAATTAAACCATGAAAATTGATTAATACTTAGGGTTGTTACATACACCCACCCTTTAGGAAACTTCATCCTGAAGTTAAGGTATTTTTTTGATACAAGGGAAAAGACACATGGTTCAGACATTCACATCAAATAACTGACATTATTAGTAAGTAAGTCAAGGAAACTCATACATACTAGTGTACATGTACAAGAAATGCATGTGTAGCTAGTACATACAAGTCTTGTGCATGTACTAATAACAATAATTATCACCCTTATAATAATTTATGTATGCATCCAATCCAATCAATACGACTATTCAATTTATAAAAGATAATAAATCAATGAAATGTTCGTGAATTCACTTAATTACAATAATCTAGCTCAACAATTTTATTTAGACAATTGTGGTTTAGTTACGTAATTATGAATATTCATATATACACATTTTCTTTTCAGAAGGAAAGACAATAAATTCCACCATAAGCCGAATCTCCATACACTCTCAACTATTTCTACTCATCCTTCCTCCCTAACTTACCTCCATCTTCCATTCCTATCCTTCCTCTACTAGACTATCTTGGAGTGTCAATTATATTGACCTATCTCTAAATAGAACCCGTAAGCGGAAGTGTCACTATTTTGACCAAGCTTCCCCAGCAAACAATTGACAGTTATCATCACACGTCTAGTGGAGCGTGATCTAACACCGTCATCCCATGACTCCAGGTTTCGGAGGATACACGGTGGTAAATGCCTCCACCCCTCCTAACAGGACTAGGGTCCACACCCTACAATGGAATATACAGTGGCACCATGTTGCTGGGAGTTTTGTCATCGTTTATTCGGTTTTAGGCAGTCTCACCACCTGAAATCCTGCACTGGTCCACATATCATAACAATGGATTCAAACCAATATAATTTCACATACAAAGATTCATACCATATTGTTTCTCGCTCAGTGGTCATGACATCCACTTCCATTATCATTATCCCTTGGCTATTTCATAGCCTAATAACTTGCAGATTAGTCTGTAACACAAACTCATACATATCTATGCATTATCATTATGTAATTTCATACAACCATAATTTCAATTCGGTATCCGCGTACCAACAAATTTAACATCAAAGTTTTCAAGTTATAAATAGATCTCATAATACCCCATAATTCAATTAACGTCACCCATTCATAGAATTATCATTTACATAATAGATTGCGTCATATCAAACATCATTCAAATAGCATTTAAACCTTCATAGGATTTGCATTCACACAGTATATCGCATCATATCCATCATCATCAATAACATTTAAGCATTCATAGAATTTACATTCACATAGTAGATCACATCATGTCCATCATCATCAATAACATTTAAACATTCATAAAATTTACATTCTCACAATATATTCCATCATATCCATTATTATTCAAATACATTTAAACGATCATAAGGTTCATACGTCTTAAAAGTTCAAGTGTATCATTTAATAGTTTCACTGTGATTAGAAAATAAAGGTGTTTAGGCCTCAGGTAATCCTAGTTGTCTAAGTCAAAATGTGGCATTACATACACCCAACCTTCGAGAACATATTCTCGAAGTGGTCAAATAAGTGAGGGAAAATCTCATCGTAACGTCTCAACATCTTTCCAAGTAGCAGATCTTGGACTATACTTGTCCCACTGGACCTTAACTTGGTCTACCAGACGGTTCTTGAGCTGTCGGACTCTATGGTCCAATATGTGTAATGGTTCTACCGTGAGGGTTCCCACGTCTGATACCTGCAATTCCTTCCAATTTATTTTATGTGATTCATTAGTAACATAATGACGTACAACAGATACATGAAAAACATTATGATTTTTGTGCAATTCGGGTGGAAGTACGAGACGATAGGCAACGGGTCCAATTTTCTCTTGGATTCTGAATGGTCCTATAAATCGAGGTGACAACTTTGTCCCCTTCCCGAACCAAATGGTACTCTTATTAGGCCTGATATGAATGAAAACCTGATCTCCCACTTTAAAACTTCAATCAGTCCTATGTGCATCTGCATAAATTTTCTATCTATCTTGTGTGTCCTTTAGTCTCTGCCTAATCTGAATCACCTGTTCCTCCATCTCTTGAATCAATTCTAGCCCAACTGTTACTCAATCTTCTAATCTTTCCCAACTCAATGGTTTTTTGCATGGCCTTCCATACAAAGCTTCGTAGGGTGGCATTCTGATGGAGCTATGAAAACTATTATTGTAGGAGAACTCCACCAAAGGTAGATACTTCTCCCAATGGGTTTGATTATCCATGACATACATCCTAAGAATGTCTTCCATGACTTGATTTACTCTCTCAGTTTCCCATCTGTTTCAGGATGATAAGTTTTTCTTAAGTTCAACTGAGTCCCCAACGCTGATTGCAAACTTGTCCAAAACCTAGAAGTGAATCTGGAGTCCCTATCTGAAATTATGTTCTTAGGTATCCCGTGCAAACGGATGGCCTCACTTACAAACACGTGTGCCACATCAGTGACATCCTAAGTGTCTCTAACCATAATAAAATGAACACTCTTGGTTAACTTATCAACTGTCACAAGAATGGCATTGTGTCTATGAGATGTGAGAAGCAACCCCACAACAAAATCCATATAAATGACTTCCCACTTGGACATAGGAACATCATGTGGTTGTAGGAGGCCTGTCAGGTGATGGTGGTCGGATTTCACTTGTTGACACTCTAGGTACTTGGCGATGAAATGGACTACATCGTGCTTCATGCTTACCCAAAAGAATAGCTTCCTCATGCATGCGTACATTTTCTTCACACTCGGATACGCACAATAAAGTGCTCTATGGGATTCTTTCAAGATGACGCTTTGAATATACCCCACCTTCATGGATGTACATCCTTCCTTGATATCTCAATAGTATGTCTGCTTCCAGATTATATCCTTCATACCTTGGATCTAATTGCCTCCCACTCTGGAGGTTTGAGGTAACCTTTAAATACCAACTGTTTCCAAGGAGTTGTGTCAACACACGTTCCCTCAAATTGAATTTTAAGGGTACCAAGGAGAAGACACGTGGTCTCCTACTCAAGGCATCTACTACCACATTTTATTTTCCCTTGTTGTAAGAAATACAAAAATCGTACTCACTCATGAACTCACTCCATCTCCATTGCCTGGCATTCAAATCCTTTTGAGTGAAGAGATGTTTTAAAATTTGATGGTCTATTTTGAGCTCAAAGTTTCTCCCTACTAGTTAGTCCCTCCAAAGTTTAAGAGCTAGCATTACTGCTGCCAACTCTAAATCATGAGTAGCATAAATTTTATCGTGTTTCTTCAACTTCCTTGATGCATAAGCTATCACTCCTCCATCCTGCATTAGCATGGCCCCCACCCCTTGCTTCTAGGCATCCGTGCAGACTGTGAAGTCCTTTTCCATATCCGACACTCGTAGAATTGGCGCACTAGTTAGTAACCTTTTAAGCTCGATGAATGCACTATCACATTCTTCTGTCCATTCATACCTGACCCCCTTGCACTGAAAAGTGGTTATGGGTTTCGCTATTTTACAAAACCCTTCCACAAATATCCGATAATAAACTGCTAGCCCCGTGAAGCTTCTTACCTCATGAGAATTTTTCATCACTGACGATTCCATAATGGCCTTTACCTTTTCTGGGTCCATGGAGATTCCTTCCTCTGAAATGATATGACCTAAATAGTGAATTTCTTTCTGGAAGAAGGGACACTTCGACAACTTCCCATATAATTTATTCTCTCTAAGGCAAGACAACACCACTCGCAAGTGTTCCTCATGTTCTCTTTCATTCTTGGAATAGATGAGGATATCATCTAGAAAGACTTGTACAAAGCGGTCTAAGTACTTCTGGAATACACCATTCATGAGGCTCATGAATACTATTGGTGCATTGGTCAATCCGAAAGGTACTACAATGAACTCGTAATGCCCAAACCAAGTTTGAAAGTCAGTTTTAGGAATATCACCTTCCTTAATCCTTAACTGGTGATACCTTGATCGCAAATCAATTTTTGAGAATATCGTTGCTCCTTTCATCTGATCAAAGAGGTCATCTATTCGTGGCATTGGGTACCTATTTTTCACTGTAGCTCAATTCAAGTCCCTGTAATCTATACACAATCGTAAGTAACCATCCTTCTTCTTCACAAAAATTACTGGTGCACCCCAAGGTGAGACACTAGGCCTTATTAGCCCTAAGTCAAGTAGCTCCTTCAACTGCATCTATAACTCACAAAGTTTTGGCACTGTCATCCTATACAGAGTCTTGGAAATCGGTTATGCACCAGGTTTTAGCTCAATAGTAAAATCAAGCTCCCTCTCAGGAGGTAACCCTGGAAAATCGCTTGGAAAAACATCTTTAAACTCTGGCAATACTGGGTACTGATCCAAGGAGGGTCATTTCCTTTCACTCATAGCTTCCACTACCTAAAGTCGACACCCTTGCCTCATGCACCGTTTAACCTTCATAGTTGAGATAAAGCGTGGAGACACCTTTCTCCGTATACTGTGGATCTCTACTGGCCTTCCTTCATCGTCAACACAAAGAACCTTTTTTGTGAAACAATCTACCATAGCTCGATGAGCTTCTAACCAGTCCATTCCAATGATTAGATCATATGTCTCGTGAGTAGTGATGTATACCTTCAACCTGGTAATACACACTCCAGGTCTACTAGTAAATTATCAACGCTAGGTCCTACCACTTGTTTTTCCCTCGTAGCCATCTCGACTTGTTTAAATTCATTGTGCTCGTAGGCTCCCAACCCACTCTTTTCTAATCTAGATGGTGAAATGAAACTATTTGTAGCACCAAAATCAAATAAAATTTTAACATTGATATGATTTAGCGTACTTGATGACTCCACCACCATGGATTGATGTTTCGCCTGGCGATTATTAAATGTTGCATAAATCTGGTGGCTGTCACTTGCTCTTCCCATCGAGGCCTTTCCTTCTCTATGCACAAATCCTTATTGTAACTCTGGGAAGTCACGCTGGTAATGGAGTCCTCCACACCCCCAACACGTAACATGAGATGGAACCTATGCATTTCTCTATGATGGTCTCTGAAATGAGCTCCTTCCCCTGGAACCCATGCCCTTACTAGCTGCTCCATGAGATGGTCGTGGACCTGCCTACATTGTTGGTGATGAACAAGTTGTTGCACTCTCTACCATTGAAATTCCCATGGTTATTGTCCTTGGTGCGGATCTATTACCATATGGAGGTGGCCTGGAGCTCCCTCCCCTAGAGAATGTCCTAGGGGCCTTCCCCATGAATCTAGGATGATGCAGAAAGGTTGACCTCATACCTCCATTTAAGTTCACGTGTTCCTTAGCATAATGTGCATTTTCTACTTCTTCAACTACCGAAGATGGTTTCCACATCTGTACCATGGCCCTTATCTTAGTGTTTAACCCATAGACAAAGCATTATGTCTGTCGTTGATCATTATCCATGTATGAAACATATTTGACCAATTCCATAAACCTGATCTCGTATTCTTCTACGGTCTTGTTTCCCTGTACTAGAGCATGAAATTCTCCCACCTGTTGTTCCTCATAGTAAGATGGTAGATATTTCCTTCAGAACCTCTCCTCAAAATGTTCACAAGAGACGGTGTCCGGGGTAAGGTGCAATTACCTCTCAACTGAAAAATCGTTATCTTCGCCTTTGATGTGGATGCATAGTTTCTTAAGGCGAAATACCTTGTCATGTCTTCCAACCATGGCTCTGCACGTTCACTGGTACGACCCCTGGAAAACTCTGGAAGTTTGATCTTCTACAGTTCTCTAGTGATGTCTTCGGGTTGAGGCCCTCCCCCTAAATCCCTTGATGCTTCAGGATTACCCATTTGGGATGGTGGGGGTTCCACTTTGATCGCTACTGGTTGACTCCCCTTTAAAGTCTCATTTATGACCTCCAAAGATCGCAGTTTGAGAGTTAATTCAGGCGATGGTGGTGGCGGCGTTGGCGGTCCCTGCACGATGCCCCTCTGCCTCGATTTCCTCTAGTTCTAACCATCTTGTATCATTGAATCTGCATCAACCAAAAGTTTGTCAGGGAGCGTCTAGGGAAATTCACATTTGCGCAAATTAAACTTGAAAACAGGGTTAGTCGTAAGTTTTTTTTTTACTTGTCTGCAAATAGATGTTACTCTTTTTAGGGGAAGTGGCTAGGCCAGGGTCGAAAGCCTCTAAGCTTGATTTCTTCGCCTAAGAAAACCACTGACTCCCTCGCCTGGTAGCTACGCTAGCATCACACCACACGCGTAGCGCGCATGAAGTCCCCTCCGACTTATCTTGGTCTAGGTCTTTTTAAAATTTTCTTTAAAACTAGGTAAGGTGATTTTTTTTTATAATTAATCAACAATATAAAAAAAAATAATCTAGATTAAACCTTAACCTAGATTAATCAGTCGCCTTAATCAACGCATTTAATTAATCCTGAAATTTTAATATTATTGTTGGTATCCTACTTAAGTACCTAATTATTCACTTAATTAATCCCTAATTTAATTAACCAATTTAATTAATTAATCACCTTGATTATTCACATTAATTAGTTAATTAGTTATCACCTTGTATATATTTAATTTAAATATTATTATTATTAAATAAATAAAATTTAAACTAAATTATATTAGCATTCTATTTTAACATTTAAACTAATTACATTTAACATTTAATTAAGGTTTAAACTAAATTAAACAATAATAATAATAATATTTTTTTTAATTAACAATTAAATAAATAATAAAATAAATACAAAATAAAAGAATTAAAATAAATAAATAAATATAAAATAATATATATATATATATATATATATATATATATATATATATATATATAAAATAAAAAATAAAATAAAAAATATCTAAGTCGGGCAGTGGGTCCTCGCATGAGGCCCATGTGCCCCCTCCCCCTGGTGCTCATTCCTTAACCATAATCTCCTCCATCCTTATCTCTTCAAACCCTAACCTTGCTTAGTCCCTACTCATTTCCTTTTTTTTTGTCAAACGCTCAGCAGAGGTGAAGGATGAGGTCGCCCATGGCCATCCCTCTGCTCGGTCGACCCTGGTGTCCACAATTTCAAATACTGGAGGGCGCATCGTGTACAGTGGCACGTTCCCTGTACTCCTTTGTGGGAACTAACTTGCGTTAGAAGAAAGTTAATGCATCACAGGTCGAAGGGAATATTCATTTCTTCGATTCTTTATTTGTCTAAGACAAACAATCTAAGGAGGTAGCTAGTGGATTTGTTATCAAAATTGTCATAATACTCTGAGAAGGTTCAGTCTCATCATTTCCCTTTAACACCTTTTGTTTTTCCTCACATCTATGTTTATATTTCAGTAGCAGACACATGCCAAATCAAAATACCCTAATACGGCTTAGTTCTCAATCTCGTAATGTGGGGTAATTTGTTTTCCTTTTTTTTGTGTGCTCGATGGTTTTATGTCAAAGAATGAAGTAGTTGTGTTTCTGGGATGCTTTCGGATGATTTTCGTAGGTTGGTTTTCGATATTTCTAGGGTTCTAAAACTGGTTTCCGATGGGAAATCCACACATGAATTTGAACCTTAAATTGAAATTGTGCACGGTTACATCCAGTTTCTTTTTCAAAAATAGAAATTTCTTATTATTCTCCAGGTGAAGATTGCCCTATTAAGTCTCTTCTCTGCTGGACTGTAATGACCCTAGGTATGAGTGTTGTCATTTCTTTGGCACGGGCATTCCTTGAACACTAAGTTAATTCATAGTGGGCGCATATGGTGTACTTTATATTTCGTTGACTCATGATTGAATTTTACTAACATTACTTTGAACATACAAACAAAATTTCTGCTCAACCCCCCTTTTTTAATTAAATAAATATATATACAGTGAGTGTAGTAGTGCTCCTCCTCCAGGTTACCTGGCGCTTGAGCGTGGCTTATTTGTTGGTTTCTTGTGTGTTGTAGTGCATGATAATGACTCGTGGGCTCCATGTGGGTACTTTCCTTGGCACTTTACACTTGGATGCAAGATCACATGTGACTTGGAATATGATTGGTAACATTGTGGTTGAATGGTTTACTTGGAGGTTGGGCTCAATCGCTAATGCCCAAGTTGTTTTTTTTATTTTTTCTAGGCTTTGATTCTGATGTATATGGTGTAATTAGATTCTGGTCCACAAACGATGGCGTTGATTCAAATCCCATTGCTGACATTGCTTCTAGATTTGATCTCGAAACTGATGGGCTTAAAAGAGAGGTTGGTCATATACTATTTTCGAGTTTGAACGTGAAGGGTAGCTGGTCCAATAATTTTATTTTTTATTTTTTATTTTTTCATGTTGTATAGAATCTGCAACTCTAGCATAATTTCTTATCTATTGATTGCCAAGAGGAACAACACATCTGGCCAATTGCCAATTATTAGTAACTACTAACAATGAAATTCAATAAAACGCTTATAGAGTGGCAATCTTCCTCACAAATCATTTTATCCCGAAGATGAACTACAACAAGAATTATATGGTGGATAAGTTTCGTGAAAAGTTGCATTCAATAATTTATTTATTAAATTTTTTTTTCTATTATTACTTTCGTTATATATCCTCTTTTTTTTTACTTTATTAATTGTTGGTTTATTCGTAACAAGTGTTAAAATCTATTTAACACTTTCACTATGTAAAATATTATACCATTTTACTTTCATTGAGCATAATGTTTATATTTATAGATCTGTATATAAAACAAATTGTGTTCTTGGCTTGCAGGTTAGGTGGAGCTGAAGCTGGAGATTTGAGTCTGAGCTTGGCCCTCGAGCCAAGATTTATATACATTTATGTACACACTCCCCCATATTTTCTATATATAGAGTGTTGATGTGTGTCTAACCATTTTTGTTACATAACCCCTTTCATGGATTTCATTGTACAGGTCAACAAGTTTTAGAGCTTTTAGAGAGTTTCAGGGTTGTTTACAGGACACACAACTTAGCTTTCTGTCCAGAGTCAAGAGGATGGGTGGGTAGGTGGGCCTTTGGTCCCAGATTTTAAACTAAGGCTTTGATACCATGTGTAAGGTCTCTTCCAACAGAGCCTTATAAAACATAAATTTAATTAGAGAAATGTATCCTAACATCTTCACAATTTCCTTATTCAATATATAACCATTCATAACTAGCATATAACCATTCATAACCATTCAAAATAATTAAAATTTATGAGAAGATCATAATAAATTAAATAACACAACAGAATAATGAAAATACATACCTCTAACTGATGCTACTGTTGTTCTCCAACTCTGCCTGATGCTCTACCCAAAACTGTCTAACCTCCCAACCAGCTAGGAACAGAGCCTCTCTGACTCCCTAGCTCCAGGATTTTGTAAGGATTCCTGGCCCCTCGATCCCAAAAATCCCAACAAGATGTGGCCCCTTGTAACATTCCTACAACAAGCTTCTCCAGCCAAAACCAGTAATACAGTCTTCCAATCTCCCCCAAAAAATGCTCCAATACAGTCTCCCAATATGAAAAACAATGCTCACTCAAAAGTCCCCTTCTCCTGAGTGTTTTTCCCCTTCATATCCTCCTTTCCCCCTCTCCCATTCACCGCCTTCTCCTTTTCATTAAGACTCACCCACCTTATCCCTCCATTCAATGCCAACCACCTTATCCTCTTCTCTTTATTGGTTCCATCATTCAATACAAAATAACAATTAATAATTTATTAAACTAGATTTGATTGAACATATATTTAATCATTAAATTCATTAATTAGTTAATTAAACTAGTTCACATTCAACAAATATTTAACCAGGACAATTAATTAATTAATTAATTAAACTAATATAAATTAAACAATTAATTAAACCATGACAATTGATTAATACTTAGGGTTGTTACACGACTATTCTGCCAAGTATCATATTAACCTTGCTAACAACTTGTAATGAAATTTCTTTCATTTGAATGAACCTGTAATTTGTCCAACAAAATATATTGACTTACGATCATGGTCATTCGTTAGAAAATACATGTCGTAACTTCTAAAAAAATTCTTGAATGAGAAGATATATGAAGACATCTAGTTTGAATGTGTAACAACAACTCAGTGGGAGCACACAAGACTTTTCACAAGAAAATGTGAAATGAGTGGGAGCCTGGAAACACTTTCCCAACTAGAAACGGATGACCAAAATGGTAATCAACAAATTACATGGCTTGTGGATACACTTTCCTCAATTTCAATTATCTTCCTCTACATAACTAACATTAGGACTAGTCATGTCTCATGATATAGGATGGGGAATGTTACAGAATAATCCCCCTACAGATAGGTGGATATTCCCTTGGATTAATGAACCCTAGGCCAAGACAGAAAGATACAAATGGACACTAACATCCCTTTGAGATTTGTTTAACTAGTTGAAAAGAGAGAAGGAGAAAATGTGATCGTACCTATTTCAAGTGTTTTTCTTTCCTGCTCCAATTTGACATTGATCTCCAAACCCATTCGCATATCTTGATAACTACAAAATAATGGACAAAAAAGAGAAACAAGGAAACTCCTACTCTAGCATAATAGATCAAACAAATTCATCTTTAATATACAAGCATATGTAAAGATACACAAACTAGAAGGGAATAGGCCAAGTATATATTGATGAGAACTTTAAAAGACACTTACAATCTGTAGATGTTGTTGCAATAGACTCTCCAAGTTCTCCAAGTCCAACCCCTTGCTCAAAAGATCCGCGATCAGAATGACAATACTTTTGTTGATTAATTTCCTCCTTGTCTCTTCCAGAATCAAAGGTTTGATACCTAAAATCATCTATTCTTCACTTTGGAATGGCCTCCTTTTATAGGGTTGGGAGGCTCAACTACTATGAGTATATTTGGGTATTATTTGATGATATGACTCCTTTAGGTTAGGATATTATCCTAGGATAGTTCCATAGGATAGTATTCGATCCAAGCCAACCTCATCTCCAAGAGTTGGCCTTTAGAAAGATGCGGGATTCTCCAAATTTTCCTCGAACCAATATTAATGCGCCCCTATAGTTAGAGAAATATCATTGACCCCAGATCAATGCTCCATAAATAAGGTAAAGGGGGATTTGATCTATGGGGTAGCTCTCCCTAAGCATGGACAGGGGAGCGCTACCCTTAAAAAATTACCAAAAAATTGTATATTTTTCAAGTAAAAAGCGTGTTTCTGGCCTTGAAATGATGGGTTTATTCCTCCAATATGACTTAGGGATTATGGAAAATGTTATTTGATGGTTTCAAGGGGTTAAAACACATATAAAAGTGCATGTGACACTTATTAAGGAGCATACGACACTTTACGAGACTTGTGACACTTACCAAGGTGCATACGACACTTTTACGACACTTAGGGTGAGATACTTAAGTGTGGAATTTTGACGTGTAAGAGTATGCCCCCTAAAGTGTGAGGTCAAAATAAAAACTAATGGTCGAAACACTTTACAATTATTCAATGCAAGGGCGTGGAGTTGGAGAACCTGTAATAAGTTGCAAACAACCATCAAACAATATTAATATATGTTCCATTTCCGAGGCATTCATACCTATGCTCGGAACACGATATGAATCAAAGCACGACCACTGACCAATACATTGTGGATCCATGAAAAATATTGATTAAGGATAAGGCCACCAGAGATACAATGTGGATCCATACCTCCATGACATGAACTGATCGTAGCCATGAAATATACACAGTGGAGCTACGAGATGATAAAACATAGCCACATACCAACACAATGTGGATCTATGTGCATATATATATATATATATATATATATATATATATCATCATCATCATTCTCAAATGATCTCCTTCGCAGCCTAGGAAAAATAGATAACAAAGTGAACGATCAACCCAAGGTCTTCATCCCAATCCTGATGTGGTACGAATCTAGCTATGTGAATAGATAATTTGATGTCGAACATGGTAGAAACCACTTTATTACCGATCATTGAGGTAAACTATTAACAATTGTGAGAGAAATCACCAGTGATGTCAATGAATCCCAAGCTACCCTAGTAAATTCTAGCGAATGTGAATAAATGAGTTGAGGTCGAACATTCGTGGAATCATTTGATCAGAGGTCAATGATGTAAACCTACTGAAAAAGCAAGGAGGACTTCCATTGAGGCATGCAGGTCCCAAGTTATGAACTGGTTTCTAATTCTAATTCTCGGATGATGTGTTGAAGTTGACAAGAAAAGACTCTCGAAGGAGTGACTTGATGTATCCCCCATCATCGACACAAAACTAACATAGGAAAGTGATGTAATATGGTGAATCAAATGAGTATGGACTAACATAGGAAATGGAAATTGGAAATACTGCAGATGGATGGTTTGAAGTGAAACTTCCCTTGAACATGATGAGGCACGAAAACTGACTTGGCAGCATTGACTCAACGAGTACCAATAATTTAATGTGACAGTATTAAGAGCACTCTTTGATTGGATGAAAAATTATGGCAACACATGGAATTGGTATGACTAAGAGAAAAGTGGATTACCCAACTATAAGATGAGAGGTGTTAACACTCAGAATCGGATTTGGGTTGCATGAAGCAGTCGACAAGGGCATGGACATGCCAGCGTGCCCTGTCTCATCCATCGTGGCTGATGGGGAAGGAAGAGTCCATGGATCCTAAAAGTAAGTCGTGCGAAACGACGAAACATGAAAAATCTCATCCTTGTGGTGGGTCGATATAAGCTTGACATCACCATGAGGAGGCGGATAATCGAAAGTACCCATCAAAGATGGGCACAAACCAACTCCTATGTTAATGAAACCAGCTTGAGGATTATCTATCATGGGAACCATGGATGCCCCCAAGGCTGGGTCAGGTCGAGAGAAGGACAACTGATCAATGGTCACTATCCGGCCTTCATGTGGAAACAATAAAACTCGGAAAATTGTAGCGACCACCGCTTGCATTGCATAAGTCCAACTATGACCTAACAATAGATTGTAGTCGATGGGGGCATCAACTACCTCTACTTCGACGCACACAGTCTTCCCCCCCAACTGCACAGGGAAAGAAGGAATGATGCCATGCGGTCGGAAAGAACGACCATCGAACGCAGTGAGGAGAGTAGGTGAGGGAGACAACTCAGGTTGACCAATGGCTTTCCAGCATGCTAACGACATAACGCACGTCGAAGGGCCCTCGTCTACAACCGTGCGGAAGATATTTCGTGTAAAAGTTTTCGTGGGATGAGCCACTACTATATGAAACGCGACGTGGTAAGGCAAACGAGGTTTCAAGTCAGTCGTATCTAACATGATGGTACCCGGGTTACAAGTCTCAGTAGAGCCTAAAGTAGTCAACAAGGCTTTCCTCTGAGCAGGGAAACTTTGGAGGACCTCCAAAGCGGACATAGCACAAGGGGTTTGTGATAAATCTTCCACCACATAGTAGTTCTGGGCGGCCCTTGCGTTTGGATTGTGAGAAGATCTCTTAAATGCACCCTTTGGAATGCGTGTCATTGTTTCACCCAACATCTTCTCGATCTGTAGAGGAAGAGACGGGATCTCGGCTTCTTTGCCCTTCTCACATGTGCTTGGTTTTCTATAGTCGTGTGCTCTATTCGTTATGAAAGCATCACTTTTAACCATATATACGTTCGTGGAATATGAATTGTTTGGAGGAGGGCAGGTGTCTGAACTGCCCCCTTCAGCACTTGCAGAGGCTTGAGTTAAATTCTGCCCATGCTGAAAAGGATTAGTCAACACGGCTTGTTGTTGCTGTGTGACAAACTTCTGGGCCTCTGCAAGTCGAGGACATAGATGGGTAGGGTGGTCTTCCGCACATAAGTTACACGGATACCTCGCCTTCCATTTTTCCGTGGTTCCCTCATCAGCATTATCAGTGGGTTTCTTATCCCCTTTACTCTTCTTGCGTTGTTTTTTCTTCCCTTCAGGCTGTTGGGTGGCCTTTGGGTTAGTCGTCTGTACGGAGTGTACTTTCGACGTTTGGATAGGAGGATCAGCCAAAGAAGTAGTCTGTCTAGCCGCTGAGTGTTGTATAGATAATTGTTGCAATTATTTTGCCAATTTCTCAACGGGCTTAGTTTGTGCCGAACCAACAATACCATCGGCATATGGTTCGGCTCTCTGTCTGGTTTTATCTAGTATCGACCGTGGTGCATCCGGAAGGAAGTTGTACAATGACCACACTGAGAATAGATAAGCTCAAACTGTTGAGCCCTCATGATGGCATCTTCCTCGGAGAAAAATCCTGAAGTCGCGACGTCTTTGGATAACTGCGGAAGTAAAGACTTAAGGAACCACTCAAGCAGGAAAGCTAGTGGGACGGGTACCTTGATAAGAGTCTTTCGGCATCGCCACTCTCGAATATGATCTGAGATATGGTCCGCTATCGTCTTCTCGAAATTGGCTAGCAACTCTGTGCCAGCGTCGTATCTCACAGGTAACTGAAAATGGTTAAGGAAGGCCATCGCCAGTTCGCTAAAAGAATAATATCGTGAATGATCAATCTCTATGTACCATTTCACGGCACTCCCAATAAGAGTGCGTTGAAATAATCGCAACTGGATGGAGTCATCTTTCAGTGAGTTAGATGAACACCATAAGTGGAAAGTAGTCACGTGATCACCTGGATCTTCGTTAGGCTTAGCCTCGAAATTTGGAATGTCCGAAGGCAACTTCATTGGCATAGGAGGCCAACGCGGATCGTGACAGATAGGATCATTCAAAAACCGTGTTAAATCTGGCAAGTGTAACGTCGCCAAGAAAGCTAGTTTAGGTTGTTGTTGATAGTTGGGATAAAAGGGTCCTGGAGTTTGACTAGCACCAGGTTGCCAGGAAAAGTTTGGCGGCTGGCCCGGGTTTTGGTAGAAACCGTGGCCCTGACCAGTGTAAGGGTTTTTCATTTGAGGAGACATCATTTGCAGATTCCCCATGAAGGACATAGGATGTTGGGCATTCATCGTGTTTGACGGACTTTGGGAAGGATTACCCCATGCCGGTCCCGAGGGGAGAGGCATATAAGTCTGTCCGTGGTTCCATTGACTGTGTAAAGAATTACCCCAGAACGACATTCCAGAGGAAGGAACGGATCCTTGTCCTGAGTTCCAAGGTCCTGGTATATGCGCCCCCGACGCAGGAATAGTACCCTGTGCCGGAGTAGATTGTCCGAAAATGGGTGTGCCCCCAGATGGGAAAGCAGTGGATGCAAAAGTGTTATTACCAAACGTCTCGTTCCAAACAAATGGTGATGAACCTACCGGCAGAGTTTGCGCAGGTGTGCCTTGACTCCCGACTCCAAATGAACTCATGTGTGTAGGCTTCCCGGCGGACTGCTGATGCAATCCACTAAGCGAAGGGGACGAAGGAGGGATATGACCCCTAGCGTAAGGAAAATCATTGAAAGGGATAGGATTTCCCCCAAGTAGACCTTGCAGAGGAGAATTAGAGCTCCCTGCCCCTAGACCCAAAGTCTATAAAGTGGAGGAAGTGAGTACAGGACTTGTACCCGAACTAGGCATACCATATGAAAACGGAGGGCCTGTCGCACTAGGTGTATAAGGAGGTGTGGTCGTCGCGATAGATGGGGTCGGTCCACTGTGCGACGTAGTTGCGGCCGAGACCATGGTGGCCCAAACCATCGACAAAGGAAACTTAGGAGAAGCTTCTCCTGTGGTAGCAACAGTGATGGGAATGGAAGAATTCCCAAAGGAAGTAATAGAGTTTGGTTCCATAACTGGGTTAGGCACTGACAGGCGGTCGTAAAATTGAATTGGCACAATAATGTCCAGCCAAGTATCAGTGTTTGAGGTTTAAACTGATCCAAGATTGGCGGTTGACTCCTCTGGGAGTTGTTCGGGCTCAAAAGCCCCGGTTGCTTCGAAAGACCCTTGATGGTCTAGCTTCCACCTCAATGGTGGCGGGGGTGGCTCCAGTATAACCGGTGGCAGGCCCAGAAGCCTTCGTGACCGGTAGAGCTCTGAATCCTCCACTATGTGAGAAGATTCATGACACGCTAAGGTCTTCTACACGAACAAACAGTAACACACACTAAAATAAAGCCCCTAACAGATAAATCAAGCAAGCACTAAACTAGTTGGAAGAACAGTTACAACAACCAACACTAGAGCAACTTACCGGTGCAAGTGAAACTTGAATACGGAAGCACCCTCCGGGTATACTCTGCAAAGAGTGGCCCGATGTCTGTCTAAGGTACCGCGGTATACCCCCGCAGTCACCTGTGTATGTCCCTAGAAAATATTGGCAACTAGTTTGCCAACACGTGAACAGTCACCAGGCGGGTACAGTCGATAGTCGGGTAGACCACAATGA
>JZKD02S2200263.1:271105-283326 GCA_000966675.3 Picea glauca
GACTTCTACACTCCCTATTGACAGACTCCAATGTTTTGTTTGGGTGGCCTTGGAGAATTTACTCTCCAACCTATTCCAAGGCCCTAGTCCTAAGCTAGTGTATGCACCCTAAAAAAAAAAAGTCTACTTGATTTTAACTAGCGTTACTTTTAATGGGCTTTTTAAGTCACAAGGTACGAAAGTGAAACTGATGGTGTGTAAAAGACTCAAATAAAAATGAACAATAAAAGTTTGGAAACAAAAACTTTTACAAACAATGCAAAAACCAACAACTTTTCAACGAGAAAGAGCTCTTTTTCTTTTGGAATTTTCTAAGATTTCATGCAAAAACTTATGAAAAGAGACTTCTTCCCTAGCTACTGATGCAACAACACAATCTTCAAACCAAGAAGAAAATGAAAAAAAAAAAAAAAAATTATATAATTGCAAAATCACGCAACAAGGGAAAATGTTGACAAGCACAAAACCAAGAGAACGAAAATAAAACTCTGGCTTAAAGCGCAGATCACAAAAGAATCAGAGCAAAAAATGTGAAAAATCAATCAAGACAACACCGATTCTAACACTTGTCTAAAAACCATAAAACAAATTTTTTCTTTTGTCTTTTCTATCAAAACATCAACTAAAAAACAAAGGCTAAGGATAAGATGCCTTAACCTACTGACTGTGCAGCCCCAGACTCTATACCCCTGAGAGGAGCTCTTCTCACCACAGGAGGGGATGACTGTCCCACCCAATCTGAAAAGCTACCAATCAATCCCGCGACTGTCACCAAAGCAGCACGCGTGCAAACGCATGCTGAGCTATAACAGCACGCGGGTACCCGCGGGCTAAACCTGAACAGGCCGCGAGTATGAATAAAAGCTAAGAAAAAACCACACACAGGCAGCCCAGACCTGAAAAAGGCCTCTGGTATTGACAACCAGGGTCTCTAAAAGGCTTGGATGCTTTTACTTTTAACAGAAAAGGAAAATTTTGCAAAAAGAAAACAAATGCAATGAAAAACCAACACAATAAGGCAGACTGAAAGAAAGACAGTAAACCAACAAGACCCAGACATGATCCAGAAATCCCCCTAAGAAGGTAAACTTATGACAGGGAAGAGGAGACTGCCTCTTAAGCTTCCTGGGCTCTACACGCTACTGAAACCACTACAGCAGGCGTTCAAACGCAGGCTGTAGAAGGTTAGGGCGCATGTTACATGCGTGCAGGCCTTCTGCAAGCCCGTGTACCTCTGTGTGTCCCGAGAATAAATGTCAAGCAACAGTCAAGGAAAAACTGGTATTGATAACCAGGTTCCCTGCTAGCTTTGACCTAACAGAAAACAAATAAACAAAGAAACTGGAACTCTACTTCTTTGAACTACCCAAAAAAACCTTTAATGAAATCTAGAAACCCTAAGAGTAAATCTCCCCAGTGGAGTCGCCAATTTTGTTGTGGGGAAATTCTACCCTACGGACTAACAAGCTAGGGCCTAAACTTGCATGCAGATCATGACCCTTCAGAAATTACTTTTAACCTTCTACCCCAAACCTAAAACCCTTTTTCACATGTAAACATGGGAAGAACCAACTACCCTTTTTATCGATGGTTGGTGTAGATCCTCCGTTGCTCTTTATCCCCTTTGCTTCTGCTGCTCCTTCCAAAAAGCGATCCTGCAATCAAGAAAAAACTACGCATGCATGCTATTGTTCTACTAGAGGGTTAGATACTAAGCATAAATCAAATAAAACATATAAGACTCGTGCATTGGGACGGGAAAAGTACTCTTTATTAATCTCAAGATGAATCAACTTACAATGATAATAGAGATCGGCCACCATTCCTTGATCCTGATCCTGGGATCCTCCTCTTCTTTGTCCTCCATCTGCTTTGCTTGAATTCTCCTAAAGCTTGAGGAAAGGCTAAAGGGTTGGGACAAAACGGATTCGGCAATTGGGCAGAGTTTATTTGCTATGATTTTCCTCCTTTGAATAGTACCCCCACCCCTTATTTTATAGGCTAGAAGGAGCTAGGGTTTTAGACGAACTGTCGGCCATGCATGGCTGGGAGTTCCAGTTAACTGACCCAAATCTTTTCGTTCCGTCGGCAACTTTCCTGATTTTTTTCTTTGTTAGGTAAACACGGGTTGTAGTGGGCCAACCAGCGTTCCAACGTGTGCAGTATAAGGCTTGCCAGCGTTCCAACGCGCCCAACAGTGAATTAGGGCGCAGGTTGCTTGATTTAAAAGGTTTTTTAAGACTCTGTTTAGCATGGCTTTGGCAATGAAGGGCAATGAGTTGGCTTGATGCCAGGTAAGCATGGATGGTGCAATTTAGGGTTATAACATGGACTAACATAGGAAATGGAAACTGGAAATACTGCAGATGGATGGTTTGAAGTGAAACTTCCCTTGAACATGATGAGGCATGAAAACTAACTTGGAAACATTGACTCAACGAGTACCAATAATTTAATGTGACAGTATTAAGAGCACTCTTTGATTGGATGAAAAATTATGGCAACACATGGAATTGGTATGACTAAGAGAAAAGTGGATTACCCAACTATAAGATGAGAGGTGTTAACACTCAGAATCAGATTTGGGTTGCATGCGAATCAATCCCGAGGTAACCTCGAACCACTTTGGATTGGAAGCTACCCCTTCCAACCTGAGAGGGATCTCTCGAATAATGTCACAATATGACCATCAATAAGCTCGAAATAGTCGGTAGATCTATGGGTAACAAAAAGTTTTGGGTTTTTAGGTTTTGGGGTTGGACCGAGAAGATAGTCCATTGGGCATGGAGTCAAATGAAAACCAAAGAAAGGAGATAATAGTAGTGATCGTATTACTTGTGGAAAATGAGGCAAAATAAGCCTATCTTTCAGCAATCGATAATCATGATTTAATAATAGAAAAAGAAAAATACCATTATAGTGAAATCATACAACAAGGATGAATTTCCACTATAATTTTAGAGAAAAAAGAGTGAAGGCTAATAACTAGATGCAGAGCACTTATCTTGAGTAAATTATGACTAGTCACCATCGAAACACAACACATATCAACTGTGTGTAAGGAGCATGTAAAATGAATTCCAAACAAATTTTAACTCAGTTGATAAAGGAAGAGATAGACAATACGACAATGACAAAACAAAGAACATACTGAAAGAATCGACTGTGATGAATCTCACAATATCAAGTGAACATGTCTCTCCTGTATTACTCCAGTCTGGGTTTTCAAAATAACTCCTCTTTCAATAGGATCCCTCTTCAAAAGAGGTGTCCCCCCCCCTCTTCTATTACAATGGATGATCCTTTATATAAATTCCCTCTCTCAAGGAGGATGAATCCTCATCATAGGATAACTAACTGAAAGTGAACTAACTTCAAATAATTACAACAATAATCGAACCAATTTATGTTAAAGGCACAAATAATTCCTAATTTCCAGCGAACTGTCTATAACAGTGCATGCATTTGATTCGCCTTCACGTACATGAGCGGTAGTGATGGATATTAATTTTGCCCAACTGCATGGCGATAAATTGGAGGCAACTTGGTAGTGGAAGAATTTTCTGTGGTGAGGGGGTCCTCATATGCATGCTATCTTCGTTGATTAGTAGAATCTCCTTTGCAAATTCTATCATAGTAGGTCTAGCATCTTTGTCAAATGATAAACATCTAAATTCAACCTCAGCAACTCTTTGCACCAGTCCCTATATTAAAGGTTGCTTGTGAACCTGGAGGAAGGGATCAATAATTTCATCAAGGAAGTTTCTTCAAATCTTTGACATGGCAAGAGAAACAATATTAATCTCTTTCTTGTCACAGGAAAAACCAACTGGCTTCATAGCTGTAATCAATTCAACTAGAACCACACCAAAGATGTACACATCACTCTTATCAGAGAGATGAAAGTTTTGATGATACTCTGGATCAAGGTATCTAGGAGTACCTTGAGGAATAGTGGAGATACAGGATCCATCTAGAAGTCCTAGCCTAGAAAGTCTGAAATCTACAACTTTTGCATTGAAATCATAATCTAGAATAATATTACTAGACTTGACATCGCAATGATATATCGGTGGAGTCATTGTAGAATGTAGGTATGCAATAGATTTTGCAGTTTCTGTAACAATACTAATTTGTGTTGGCCAATTTAGACCTTCACCCCTCTCTCGTTGCAGATGCTGTGCCAAGGTGCCATTTGGAACAAACTCATAGACTAAGAGTGGGCTACCCATCTTAATGCAACAACCAAGAAGTCGTACTAGATTTGAATGTTTCATAGTTGAGAAGACATTAACGTCATTAATAATCTATTGTGTCCCTTGAGTGCTTCCATAATGTCTTTTTTTTACAGCCACAAGGCATCCATCAGGCAGCTTTCCAGCATAAACTGTTCCACAAGCACCATTTCCCAGTTTCTCACTCGACGCAAAACATTTTGTAGTTCTCTTCAGTTCTCCATATGTGAACAATTTTGTGGTGCAAGCCTTACCATGGAATGAAAAAAGGCCTGCAAGTTGGCTCGGATTACTTTGTCTTTTTATCTCTGAGGATAAATAACTGTGATGCCTTAACAACATAAAGGAAATAACAAGGCCATTAAGAATAGTTGTTGTAGCTAATATTCCAATAGATAACACAAAAAAATTTATGACAGATTTCTGGCTGTCACATTCTTTGTCATATGCTATACTATCGTCCTTTGTAGTACACACTTCGTAACCTCTGCAAAAAAAAGATTACGGTGGGCACATCTTCCCATCGTTTCTCCTTGCTATTTGTGTGCGACTACGACCATTGGGTTTATAATTTACAAATGGAACCCTACCCATCGGTGCGACGAGTGTGATTGGAACCACTATTTTGGCCTTCAGGCTTTGAAGGAAGTGGCATATTGACGTTCTTCAGACGATGGTCAAAATCCTGAAATAGCGTGGTTTAAATTTTGTGTGGGTGCTCTTCGTGGTATTTCCTGCATGCGACCTGGTGCTTTATATATCAACTCTGTATTTTAATGAGTTTTTTCATTCGTGACTCAAGCCTAAGGCTTGAATCCTGATCTGGCTTTGAACACCATAAAAGTTGACAAAGGGGTAATCAACAATTTTTTTTTTAATGGAAATAACACCTGTAAATCTAATAATCCCGGAAGCGTACACGAATGAAACTGATAGCCTGATACTCTTTGTCCTTGACACCTGTGAATCTGGTGAACACCTGATAAGGAGAGTCTTATTTTAAAACCGTATACAAAATCCATCTGAGTGAGTATATTGAGGATTTGAGTCTTTAAAAAATGGTTGTACGATTCATCGATGAGATCTGTAGAAACGTCTGGGCTCTTATGCTTGAATTTTGTGACCAACATAAAATTTGAAGAAAGATACTGGGTTTATAAATTCACAATATCTGTTACAAGAAGACGCAAACAAGTTTCATGTTCAAGGGTGACAAAAGATGCCATAAAGGATTCACAAAAACCTGACCCACTTCCTTCAATTTTTCCCCCACCCAGATAGACAAGTACCTCTTTTTTCATTTAACGAGATCGAGGAGGATAAAACATGCCTAATGTAACTCACCTTCGGTAAGTTCCTCTTCCTTTGTTTAATGAAATGGAATAAGTAAGGGTTCGTCCCCATATGGGTCTTTCAATATGTAGTTTAGAAAGTCCAGAGAAGGAAAACGCAGTGGTTTTTCATGTTTAGAGAGTCTGAAAAGAACTTAAAGGAGACTCTAGGGCTTTCCTTTGTCATAATTTTAGTTTCTGTGGCCCGAAAAAGAGATAAACTATTACTCAAAAGACGCCCTTTCCAACCTTTTAATGAGTGTGAAAGGAAGCAATATCACTCATCAATATTTTCATGTTTAGAGAGTCTGAAAAGAAATTAAAGGAAACTCCAGGGGGTTCCTTTTTCATATAGCATTTACGATTTTGAAAAAGTGATAAAAGTTTACTCGGTTACATTCTCATGTATTTACGAGCACGAGAAAGAACAAATACTAAGTTCATAATTGGTTTCATTTTTACACAATCTTGAAACAAAATAAACTATTCTTTTAATTTCCCAACATAATTTCCAAAGGTTTTGAGGGTTACCCATGGATGGTTGGTACTCTTCCACACCTTGAAACGTTGGTGTCTTAACTCCATAATGATAATCAAATGCTGGATACATGTGCCCCCAAGATTTGCTTCATCCGTTGACGCTTATATTGTCATCGATCTCTGTACCGAATGAGGGAAAAAGGTCAACTGAGTAAAGAGGATGAAAGGAAGGTTCAAATACAAGACCTAATGAAAGAATCGACTCGACATATATGAGATCTAGGTAAAGAATCCACTTGATATCTACGGGATCTAGTGAAAAGACTTGACTTGATAGGAGAGGTGACTTTTTCATTTTTTAACAATCTTTCCACAGAGAAGCAAAACTATGATTAAGACCTTTGTTTCATTTTTTAACGAGATTTCCACATAGAAGAAAAACTATGCTCAAAACCTCTCCTTGATCATGGATTCCAAGAGGAAAATGTTATGGAAGGAATAAATTCAAGGGACAAATGTCAATCATGGATTCCAGGATATCTTCGCTAGATGGAAGAAAAGAACTCTAGGAGGAATATATGTCGACAACCTCGATAAGGGTAGGGAGATCTAGCTCTAATATCCCTATCGAAGAGATGACCATGTCAAATATCGGATCTAAGTCAGGACAACTGAGAGATTCCCTCTCGTGTGGGGTTGAATGCATGGGGCAGTTCATTACATAATTTAATTGCAATGGGGAAGATATTGTTGGAATGTGTGGACAACTCGGGGAATGCAAATGGTTGACCATTAGATGAGGGTCAATGAATGAAATTTGGTCGATCGTTACTATTTTTCCATTGTGAAGGAAACATATCACTCGAAAAAGAGTGGACAAAAAAGCTCTCATAATGCAGACATAGTCTCGCCCGAGGAATAGATTAAAGTCCAAGGGTTCGTTAACTAGCATCACATCAATGTAGACTATTTTTTCTCACAAATTAATTGGAAACTAAGGAAGGATCCCTAAATCTTGACTAACTCTTTTGTCAAAGGTCAACAAATTTTGAGTCATGGGCGCAAGATGCAGGGAACGAAGAGCTTTCCAAGAATTCATGGATAAGAGGCTAATAGAAGAACCTTCATATAATATAGTGTTAGGAATATTCCTATGAAAAACCTGCACATTGATTTGGAAAGGCACGTAAGAAAGAAGACATAGTTCTGTCAAATTATTCCAATTAATAGAAATCATCTGATTATCACTTGAAGGGGGTGTCAGCGGGATGGGAGGAGTTCCCCCTTGTCTGGGTGAATCAATATTAATGAGGTAGACCTCAACAACATCCTCACTCTTTGAATGAGGAGTGGGATCGACGGATGATGGAACCAAATCGATCACTTTGGTTTCACTCTTCAAGGGAGGAGTGGGATCGATCGATGATGGAACTAGATCAACCGCTTTGGCACTCTTCGGATGAAGAGTGGGGTTGATCGATGACAAAAATAGATCATTCATTTGGGTTTCAATTTTCATATGAATATTGGGGTTGATCGATGACAAAACCAGATCAACTACTTTGGTTAGTGGTTCAACCGAGGATGAAACCAGATTGATCACCTGATCAACCAGACTGACCAAGATGTAACCAGATTGACCAGTTCATAAACTAATGATGGTTTGGGGGATATCTTATCATGATAACCATTTGTAAGTTGAATCTTTTCCAAAAGATAATAATCCTTGTCAATACAAGGGAAAAGGTGAGAGTGATGATCACCTTCGCATAACATACAAGGAATTTTGACAGTTCTATTCTTCTTACCATCCATAACATCACTAGTTAATGGGGTATCACCAACATGTTCAACATGAGATGATGACATGGAACACCACATTTCTAATACCTTGGGGAGACTATGGAAATCCCTCAAAAAGTAGTCACCCTTACAAATCCTACAAGGGAATTTGGGTTTAGGATTCTTCGTTTTAGACTTGTTGACTTTATCAACATTCCCAGTACAATTAACAATATCTAATTTCTTGGATCCAACATGACCTAATGTCGTTGGAGGCTTGGTCGCTTTTTGGAGGCTTGGTCTCTTTTAGATATTTCACTATGCGAAGAAGGAGAAGGGAAGGAGACCTGATGGGTGAAAAATGAGAAAGGTTGACATGAGGTTCATTTGTGGGTGGTGTGCTTACATATGAAGCATTAGGTGCATTCGAAGCACTAGGAAAAATATAGATCACCGAAGTGGGGAAAAACCAAACCAACAACCCGATGGTGAGTCCCAGAAGACTCAGTGTGGCAATGCATGGAGAACCAACGTTTCCAAAAGAAGGAAATGTGAAAGGTTCCTTGGGAAAATGGGTTCCTTCGTTGGTACTCCTGGGAATTGATGCCATTGAAATTGACTCAAACTAAGGTCCACTAAGGAAAAAAAAAACAACACACACTACAAATCTAAGAATCAAACAATCAAACAAACCTTCCAAAAATGAAACCACTAGTTGGTGATGAAATACAACGTCGCAAGATCAATATAGGAAGAGGTTGGGATAGAGCGGGTGGATCAGTTACGTTAGTGACCTTCTTAATGGACTTATTCCTTGGTGCAAAATAATGAGATACAAATATTTTTCTTCAATGAATCCTACATATGAGATGGAGAAGAGGTTCAACTTTCTTCAACAAAAACACCCAATTCCCAAATGAAATCTTCTAAATGTAATATACTACACTACCCAAAAACAAGAGTGAAACTATCTTTTTTGTTTGATTCTAATATATAAAGAAATAAAATGAAAATCCTTTAATGCTCCATTACTTTCAATCAAAACGAAAGAGTCAAATGAAGTTACAAAATACACGAAGAAAAAATACTTCAAACAAAGAATTCACTCATAGGATAACGAGAACCGAAAGAAATAATTCTAATAACTTACTCAATCAAGGATTCGACAATCAACAAGCATTCAAGGAATACAATAAAGTTCAGAGAAGAATCCAAACAATGATAGGCAGAAAGAGAAATCACTCAAATGTCTTGACAAAACAAGCAACAACAAAGAGCGATCCAAGCTAGGTTGTGATAATCATAAAGTCTCAAATCATTCAAAGAGGAAAGATTTGAAAATTAACTTAAGACCAACAAACCTTTCCATACATTTTCAATCAGTCAGATAACTAGAAACTTCGCAATACTCAAAACAAACAAAGAAAAAACAAAGTGAATCAATCTTGCAGTTTGGAAAAGGTTGCAAGATCAAACAAGACAACGAAACAAGTGATAAGAACCAAATCCTCAACCCCAAAAAAGTCACAAGAAAAAGTACAAACTCTAGGAAAAATACCTCCAACAAATGGTTAAGTAAAAAAGGGAAAAATGCCCTGGATATACCCAAAACCAGAGAGAAACACTCCCTAAAATAGAGAGACGGAGTGTTATAGCGCTCCCTAAGAGACCAAAGAGGAGCGTTGATCAGATAACCAACTCTTTGATAGCCACTCTCGGGGAGTGCTAGTCATGTACATGCTTTAAAATGAGCATAAAAAAAAAAAAAAAAACAACAGAGATTGTCTTGGTAACTATGACTACTACTTGATGAAGCAAAGGAAAGAGAGAAGGCTCAAAAACAATCAATCAAGCAATATCAAACAAGGGAAAGGTTCAGAAGATCCAATGAAAGACAATTCAATGTCCTTCCCCAGTGGAGTTGCCAATTCTTGTTACAGAATAATCCCTCTACGAACAGGTGGATCTTCCCTTGGATAAATGACCCCTATACCAAGACGGAAAGACACAAATGGAGACTAACATCCCTTTGAGATTTATTTAACTAGTTGAAGAGAGAGAAGGATAAAAGGTGATTGTACCTATTTCTGGTGTTTGTCCTTGCTGCTCAAATTTGAGCTTGATCTCCAAACTCATTCATAGAACTTGATACCTCCAAAACAACAAGCAACAAAGAGAAACAAGGAAAATCCTACTCTAACATAATATATCAAAAAAATTCATCCATAATGGACAAGCATATGTAAAGATACACAAACTAGAAGGGAATAGGCCAAGTATATATTGATGTGAAATTTAAAAGACACTTACAATCCGTAGATGTTGTTGCAACAACCTCTTCAATTTCTCCAAGTTCAACCCTTTTCTCAAAATATCCATGATCATAATGACAATACTTTTTCTGATTAATTGCCTCCTTGTCTCTTCCATAATCAAAGGTTTGATACTTGAAAGCTTGTTGTCTTTACCTTGGAATGGTCTCATTTCATACGTTGGGGAGGCTCAACCACTATGAGTATATTTGGGGATTAGTATAGGATATGAATCCTTTAGGTTAGGATATAATCCTAGGATAGTGCCATAGGATAGTATTCGATCCAAACCAGCCTCATTTCCAGGAGATGGCCTTCAGAAAGAGGCAGGATTCTCCAAATTTTTCTCTAACCAATATCAGGGCTCCCATATAGTTAGATATAGAGCATTGATCCTAGATCAACACTCCCTAAATAAGGTAAAGGGGGCATTTATCTATGGGGTAGCGCTCCCTAAGCATGGCCAAGGGGGAATTATCCTTCAAAAATGCCCAAAAAATGGTCGATGTTTCATGTAAAACATGTGTTTTTGGCCTTGAAATGATGGGGTTCTTCCTCCAATATCACTTAGGGATTATGGAAAATGTCCTTTGATGGTTTAAAGGGGTTTAAACACATACAAAAACATATAAAATTGCATGCAACACTTATTCAAGTACATACGACACTTGACGACACTTGCGACACTTATCGAGGTGCATACGACACTTGCAGCACTTAGGATGAGATACTTAAGTGTGGAATTTTGATGTGTAACATGGACCCTTTATATTGGAATAATATTTGCACCTCTAGGAATTGATCTCGTGGACTAACCGCCACCCTGGGAACATGGGACCAACCACCCACTCAATGTAAAGTTTTTGGTTTGAATGTTTACTAACACCTAGGTGTTTTGGCGTAATGGAAAACCTTAACATGGTATCATAACCTTGGACCAGATTCAATTCCCTCGATTCACATCGGAGGGGGTGTTAAACTAACCACCGAACCTCTAGAAATTGATCTCATGGAATAACCACAACCCTCAGAACATGGGACTAACCTCCCACTCAAGGTGATGTTGTTGGTTTGAAAGTTCACTATCACTTGCGAGTTTTGGTGTAATGGAAAACCTTAGCACTTTCATATTCCTCACTCTTTCTCTGCTACTTGTTTCTAAAGAGGAGGAAGTCTCTTTTTTCTATCCTAATAGTGTTGATACTGGACCATCTCTACACTTCTTTGAGGATGTCATTTTTGTTGTCAAAAATCTAAGGCAATGAATTCACTTCAATATTATTCAGTTCTTACACAATCAACCAAATGTAGTTTTCATCCAAGGTAACTTCAAATCACAACCACTTGAGGTAGTTTTTCATGATCTAGGGAAGGAAGTGGGGATGATTCTTTGCCACCTATATCATTTTCTTATTCATGGCCATTGATTCCTTCTAACTAAATGATACTTGGTTTGGATCCATATTCACCCTCAAAGGAACATACATGACTGAGACTAGGCCCTTTTCTTTGAGAAGAAGTTGGCACCCAAGAGACACTATATAATAGAAATTAAAAAGGTGATTAAAAAGTAACCAATGTGTCCTCAATGAAATCATTAAGAAACAACTGGAACTAGTTTAGTCTCCACCCTTGTGAACATGCCTCTACTATAGAGAGGACATCCAAATTGCACCTGGTCTTCCTCTATTTCCTCATAAGTCAAAAATAAAAAATGTTTGTTTCCATCCTAATGGGTAGTGAGCCAATTGTAGAAAATACAACCCCTTTTCTTCCTTTGTGTGTACTGTTAAGAACCAAACATCAATATAGAATAGAAAAACCTCAGGAAAAGTACTCAACGCCTTGAAAAATAGATAATTTCAGATAATAAGCCTCTTCGAGGGGGCAACCTCCTTTTACCCCACTTAAATGTTCAAGTACAAGATGAGTCAAAATGAAAATGTCTTCTTGGTATATATAGGAGACTAGGAGGTATAATTACAAATAATGACCTAAAGACGACATAATTAAAATAACATTACTAATCTAAATTACAACTAATGGCCTAAAGCCGACATAAATAAAATAGCATTACTAAT
>JZKD02S2200263.1:286438-338188 GCA_000966675.3 Picea glauca
ATAACATTACTAATCTAAATTACAACTAATGGCCTAAATCCGACATAAATAAAATAGCATTACTAATCTAATATGCCCCAATTAAGGGGTGATGAGCCAACATTAGGGCTTAACATGTACCATATCATCTATACATGTCTTACTTTCCTACCATATTATCCCTCATGTCTTACATGTCTTACTTTTCTAATCAATAACTTAATACATTTTTGTACTGGTGGGGAGGTGCCAAATGTCAATACTATAAGAAAGCTTAGTAATGATCACATCTTTAGTGACTGCATCTTTGGACGTACTTCCTCGATTATGTCTCCATTTTCAAGTCGAATTCATGCATGTAACATAGAGTCTGTAATTCTAGAAACTACTTAGAATTAGTGAATCCATACTCCACAATCAACCTTTTTTCAACCTTTCCTTTGAAATAACCTTCTTGTGACACTCTAGGGTCCATAGGCTAATTCGGGATGGCATATTTCCTTTCTGGTAAAAATTTCAAATTTATATTTCCCATATCTTCGTCGCATGGTTCTATCCACTTGTAGATAATTGGTAGTGCTTCAATAATTATACGAGTTTGTGTTCTCTGTTATCTATCCTAGTGCATGTGAATGAGATAGTTCTTTATCAATCTTTTATCTCTTCCCTTCTCTTCTCAAAAAACACTTTGAAGAATAAATTAGGAAGAAGGATAAGTTAGTTTAAATATAGAAGAGAAAAAATCATATTGATTTAGTAGTCATGAATGTGAAATGTGGAAACATCTTTTTTAACCTTGAAAACTTGCCAAATCTGTCACAAGAACCTAAAAAATCAATGATAGCATCCAACCTTTAGCATTGGATTATTGACACCATGAAAAAAAGTGACACATTAACCACTTCCATAGGATGGAATGAAATAACCTATCCAACTATCGACTTAACCCCTATGACTTATCCATAACCCCTTATAACAATCACACTGATACTTATGACCTAGTGTGTGTATTAAATTCATGTGGCTAACATTAATGAACCTACACCTCGTGACACAACTTATCCTTGACATTATTGCATGATGGCATAGTGAAAAAAGACTTTATCTTGGTGCAACCCAAAACACCTTTTGTAGATGCAAACCTAAAACTTAGCATGGTTAAATGGAAGTCCCTTCCCCACTTCCCACCACAAAGGTAACACCTATTCTTTAGAAAAAATTAAGGAAAGCACCAAAACAATTTTTGACAAGGCTTACACAATTAAATTGACCCGATTGACTAAAAATAAAAATCCTTAACCATAGAGTTAATTTTAGTCCATTGATGAAACCTAGATTGTTGTTTTGTTCATATGATTGAGCATTATTGTCTTTCGAGAACCTATACTATTGTACAAGTCCCCTTTTTAGGGGCATTACAACCTAGTGTTGAGGAGGGATGAAGGGTTTCAAGTGAGAACCATCCACCCATCCCTCCTTAAATGTTCCATCCAATTGAGATAATCTCACTACCCTTGAATATTGAATGCTTGAAACCATGAATGGACACAATCAATGCATATTTAGCTTACCAAGGTGCTTTTTATACTTACTATCATATAGTAATACCAAATTCCCCCTGTCCAAGCTCTTGTGTTTGATATGGAAATCATGTGATTATTTTTTTCATAACTTATTAACCTCCTAATGATGTTGTTCCAAAAATTGGTCCTTCTCTAATTTCATGAGTTCCTAAAGTTGAATTTGTACTCATTGATCATCTATCATCCTAGTGGCTCGCATAATGAATAAACTTGGAAATAGGAATTTTGCGGGCACTACTACTTCTTTGTTTTAGACCAAATTGAAGGGGTTATTTTTCTTGATATTGTTGGCTATAATATAATATGAATTAATTCATGCACGAGGGCATCACCTTGTTGACCAATGTCTTATCACGTTCATTCATAAAGGGGGTTTTTAAATTGTAAAAAATAAAGTCAATATATTGTAGGTATTGGGGGGGATGTGGGTTCCCAAGGGGTTTATAAGTATTGTGGGGTACAAAAAAGGATATCTAGTGGAAATAGGGGTTTAATTTATTGCAAATATGTATTGGGAGGGTGTAATGTCCCGATTTTTGGATTCCTATTTTTTGCATTCAAAGGCAACCTTATGAGCATATGTGAGCTTGACCAAAGGGGTAAAATGAGGTTAAAATGAGGTTAAAATGAGCTCACACAATTTGGAGGGGTTATATGGGGCCCAAACTAGTCCATTCACCATATTTCATCATCAGGATCATTTCCGCACACCTCACTCTTGGTTCTGTGGCATTATGCCGATTTATGTAATTTTTTGTTATTATTGAGCATAGTTTAATTAAATACACTAAAGGTATTATATGGATCATTTTATATCAAGGGATACCTTAATGTAATAGCTCATTGGAACTGGGATGAAAATATATAAAGGTTGGGATGATGAAAAAGGTGCTCCGACATCCAGGAATGTCTTAAAATCCAATTAATTACTTTCCGACATTAAAAATGGGTTAATAAAAAGAGGTGTTTTAAGTGACTTTAAGTTCATAAAGTCACTTTACTTTATTAAAAGGGTAAAAGGGTCCAAAAGGTTCAACAAAGAGTTAAAAGGAGAATCAGGGAATTTTCTAAAATTGAGTTGAGAGAGATCTTTTGTCTTTGGGACTCTTGGGATGAAAACCCTAGGAGAGATTTATGAGATTGGTTTTGGTGGTGAGACTATCCACCCTAGATGGTCAGTGAGAAGAGATAATTCAGATCTTCTTCATTGTGCTTCACTATGGATAAGTTTTTATTCATTTAGCCGCTGAGTTTTTATTTACATAAGTCGTTTTGACTTGAAGAGGGCTAGTTAGTTTGTGGCTACGTTTTTATGTGTGGTGGTTGCGTTATCATGAGTTTGGGGGTCGTTTTTCTTCATAGAGGTTGAATTCCCATCTTGTTGGGAGATTTTATTAGCAGAGGGGGCTGAGTTTGAGACTGTTGGTTGGCTATATCAGTAGAGGGGGCTAAGTTAGTGTGTGTTGGGTGAATTTTATTTGTGGTAAGACCTAGTTCCTTTGGGGTTGTCTTCATTGTTTTTGGGAGACAAGTTGTTGCAGTTAGAGAGGTCGAATACATATTGTTTTCATCTACATGAATGCCCATTCATTTTTTGGACTATTGTACAGTTCATTGTCAGGTGGATTCATGTGTTTACGGACCGGTTAAACGAGATAGAGATTTGTTGCATTTATATTATCATTTCTAGGCATATCCCTTTCAACATTTGACGAGGAAAAATTCAAAAAGTATACCAGGTTCTTCATTATTTATTGTTTCACTAATTGTTGGGATTTTTTATCGTACTTGGTTGTCATAAAATAATTAATGCAATAAATATCTTAAGTTGTTAGTATTGGTGCTTCATTTTAAGTCACAACTGGATGAGTACTTGATATTTAGTTTGTTTATCTATCTATCTATCTATCTATCTATATATATATGGATGACAAATATATTTTAATGGGTTACAGATTGTGCTAAAAACTTCTACACCAACAAACATTTTATAACACTATGTAGCAAAGTGTTTGACAAAGTGTCTACACTATAAACTAAGCACAAATCCAAAAACAATGGTGGGGATATTATAATGGTATCAAAGATTTTGATCCTCCCAACCTGTGAGGCTATACTAGGTTGGATATGGTAAGACATCAAAATAATGCAGGGAATAATGGAGCTAGTGGTTCAAAGGGGAAAAAAAAAATACAACAAGAGAAAGATGATGAGTTTACATATTGTTTGGGGGAATATATGGCACTTAGTGAGGAATTTGAAGCAACCATGTCATTCAAATAATTTTGAAATATCAAACATATTGAGTGGTATGAACCCCAAGGATCAGTGGAAACTAAGGTGAAGGTGCCAAGTAAAAAAGTACTAGTTCCTAAATATATCGATACTTCTAAAAATGAGGAAAATGTTGACTCTTCATATTTTTCTTCTCCTGCAAATGAGCACATGGACACTCATGAGGCCATAGAACATGAGACAAAAAAGGAGAATTGGGAAAAAAAGGAAGAAGATAGAACTAACACAGTTATATTCCAACAGAATGATAGTGTGGTTTGGGATGAGGAGCCAATTAATGGAACTCTGATTTGGGATGACGAAGAAGGAAATGATGTTTATGATATAGGGGGAACATGTCTCTTTGATGTTAAATAAGAGACCATATTTGATAGGCCTTTTGAAGAGAAGGGTTTTCTTTGATGAAGGGGTGTTTGATCATGACATTATCCCACCTTTTGGAGATTGCATGGTATCATCTAGTGAGCCAATTGGTTTTGATGAGGCTAGTGTTCTTACAATGGAGAAAAAAAAAATCAATGACGGGACAACCCATGCCACTATGATGGATATGAAGAAAGGCCTTCAACAATGAAGAACTTGAAGGACCAGATTTTAGTCTCATAGTAGGAGATAATGGGGGTATTGACAAGAGTTGATGATACTCATAGATACATAAAATACCTTATTTGGCAGACTCATATTGAGGAAAGGAAATGGGGAGTTGAAAATTGGATCACTAGTACTCAATTGCATCCAATCAAAGAATCCTAGGAAATGATGAAAACATATTACTTGCAGTTGTTCATGGATAGGGACATTTCTCTCAAGTTTGTTGAAGACAAGGAGAGGGAGGTTGAGGAGATTTGTTACTAGTTGAGTTGGGCATGCTATTCAACACTTAAAATGGAGACTCCATCATCTATGGAAGCCATGGCACATGAGGGAGTGAAATGAACTCATTATTTGACGGGGGAGCCTCTTGTGACAATCTTGCATGAGGAAAATTCAGAGTTGTCGATGATGGAGAGGTATGATGTAGAGATTTTTTATTATGCTCTTGTTTTTTATTATGGGGATCATGAGTCATTTCTTTTGGAGAACCCACTAAAGGATCAAGTCTTAGCTACGAAGGATATAGTTGAGCAAATTCCTTGTGGACCAGCCCACAAGGAAGTATATGAATCCATGGATTGGGTGTACATGTATATCACAGTTATGAGAATTCTTCGGGATACAAGTTCTAATGACATCAATAGAGTGGTGGATACAGTAGTGCCTCCAGGACACATGATGGTACTAGAAAATTCATTGATCATAGGAAGTGTTCAGGGGAATTCTTTAGCACATGGTAGTGTATAATGGATTTGGTGGGTGGTTCCTCTAGAGAGACCCCCTGATGGAGTCCTTGAGAATGCCATTAAGTGGAGGTTTCTTAGGATTGGTGAGTGGATTATCGAGCCTTAGGGAGAAGTATACCCCTTGATTATCAAAATTTATATGGCATATCACCAGATGAGAGATAGGCAGCAGGGTAGTCGTAGGTATGCTTCAAGATTTTATTATTATTTATTGGTCATTCCCTTGGGGTTGAACTATGCACTAGTCACTTTCCAGTATTGTAGGAAATGACATAGGCATCTATGGTTGTTATTTGATGCCCTCATTATATACAACAAGACATGGGAGGTTCAACTGAGTTAGTTGGATGAGAAAAATGGCATTGTGGCCATGATAGAGGTTTTTCATGTGATCAATGTGTAGAGTGCATCAAAGGAGATCCAGAGTCTTTTGGATCAGTTCACAAAAATTTCAGCAGTAATTGGGAGAGGTGGACTTCCAATCTAGACGTGGGATCCTCGTTGAATTTTTCTATGAGATGATGTGTGTGATCAATCAATTATTACAATGATGAATGTGTAATATATAAAGAACAAGTGGTGACCATCCATGAAAGGATGTGTCCCTTGGATAATAAATAACTACTTATTTATTATATATTTATACCTTATATTATAAATATATTATATTAATGATATTATTTAATAATTAATAATTACTAATCTGGGAGAATGTCTTCCTAATGTTTTCCAAACATCAACACTCCCTCTCAACGAAGGAGACATTCTGCATCATTCCAATCTTGTCTCTGAAGTATAAAAAAATTCACCCTAGACTCATGACACCCATCTATCATTCCTAGGAGATGCCTCTCCCACATGAACTGAGTGGAAAATCCCTTTGTGGCTCTCCCTCTGAGCCAATTGACTCTCTCCAAGATCAGGATCACTCTAGGTATGCATGTGATAACATCTAGCATCTCAAATCTTTATCATTCCTAGTCAAATCAACGTGACTAAGGAAAAATACCACACCACCACCATTCACCATAGGTACACCCCTATGAGTGAATGAAAACCTGATGCTATCTGACACGTGGAAATCACCTCAATAACTTCGATTCCATATGACTTCTTGTCATCATCAAGGAAGTACTATGTCTGGGCCCATTTACCAAAAGTATACTCTTGCGATAAATGTATCTTATCTCCCTTGGTTTGCAGCCCAATCTAGGAGAAGGTTTTCTCGATGCTTATTAGGGACATTCACCATAGGTACACCACTTTGGGTGAATGCCTTCCCAATTTTGAAACATCAATAATCCCTCTTAGATAGGGAGGTATCTTTCCATGATGTCTTCCTCTATTAGTCCATTGACTAATCTGCAATCAACTAGTAGCACACAACTACTACCAAGCAGTCTGGTAGTCTCCATGAAAATCAAATAGTATCACACAACTACTAAAATTCCATCCAATGGAACACAATTGTTGCCAAATCATAGTATTATACAACTATTGTCTAGTGGTACACAACCTCCGTAGTAGAACAACCTCTATCCAATGATACACAACCACAACCACCGTAGTAGCACACAAATAATGTCCAATGACACAAGGTCACCACCAGTGGTACAAAACCACTGTAGTAGCACACAACTATTGTCCATTGACACACAGTCACTGTTGGTGGTACACAACCAACATAGTAGCACACAACTATTGTCCAGTGACACACAGTCACTATGAATGGTAAACAACCACTGTAGCAGCACACAACTACTGTCGAATGAAACACAATCACTACGAGTGGTACAAAACCACCGCAGTAGCACACAAATATTGTCCAGTGACACAGAGTCACCATAGGAGTGGTCATGGAATTACATTCCATCATCCCAAATATTTGAAGGATCGTGATAACATACTTACCTTGACCAAGGAAGATCTCACTTGGATTATTCCATACTTCTAATCCAAAAAATTAATGTATTAAGCCAAGATCCTTTATTTTGAACTCATGGGTTAATTCCCTTTTACACTTGAAGTACAAATTTGGATCAACATCATTTTTGAAGAAAGAAAGACTCATCAGATATCCATCAATCTGTGAATACCAATCTCGAGGTGCCTGCTTGAGTCCATACAAAGCCTTCTTCAGTCTTCAAACATGGGACTCCCTACCATGTACTTCAAATCCCTAAGGTTGTTTTTATGTACACTTCCTACTCTATCACACCATTGAGGAACACAATATTTACATCCATCTTGTGTAATCTCCAATCCATGACTATTGTAATGGAAATAATGGTCATGGTAGAAGTGTAGCTAGAGACTTGAGAAAACTTCTCCTCATAGTCCACTCCTTCTTTCTAGGGGAACCTACTTTCCATGAACCTCACTTTTTACTGTTCGATGTTGACGTCTACTACATGTTTGATCTTCTAGAGCCACTTGGAAGTCACCACTGACTTCCCCTCAAGTATATGAGCAATGTATATTCCATTGGTTTCTATCACTCTTAGAAATAATCGATGTTCTCTCAACACTATAATTGTGCCTCCTCACTGACCTCTCTTGACAACCTTTCAACTTTCCAAAGCACACAACATCATGGTAACCAGTGCCACATTAACACTTTGATACGAGCTTCATGTAATCTTGACTATAAATAGTTTTTTCACTACTTCTCATATCCATATTGATCACTCCTCACTAAATACACGTGTTGATATAGAACACCAACAACACCCATTAAAACTATTAAACAATCTATTGAAAATAAGTATAAACTCCCACTGGTCTGGTGCTTAACCAAGGCCAACCTACAAGCCCAAAATTTTATTCAACTACAACAATTATTGTGCTTGGATTCGTCATCCTCCCCATTTCCTTAATAACTATTAAAGCATGGAGGTTTGTTTGGGTATTTTGTACTAATGAGATTTTCTCTACCAAAGAAAATATCTAGGTTCCAAATTCAAATTGTACTCTAGAGAGAGAAATGGATGTTTGTGCACCCAGTTGGAGGTAAATAATTGACAATTAACAATTATTATTTATTAATGATTAATTCGGGAGAATGTCTTCCCAATGTTGTCCAAACATAATCAATCTTGGCATTCATTGGAGTGATAAAATGCTCCAGATATGAGGAGGATTGACAGGGTCATTGTTGAGCTTTGTTCTATATGTCGAGGTAGATTTTCCCACAGGATACCCAAGATCGAGTCTATATGTGGGTTGCAAAACTTTGACCTCAATAAGATGCTTTGGTGAGACATGATCTAGGATGGTGAGTTCAACACTTTCAGGGATTTCAAATTGGGGGTCTAGGAGAGGAGAGTGCAGTATGATAATGGTGAACAGATGGTCATGGTCAGAGGGGTGCAACATCAACATGACAACTCCTCTCAAAGATTAGCTTGGGACCCTGGGACTACAATTTTTGAAAAATTGGAAGCTAACATAGATGGGATAGCCAAATTTCATGTTCTAGACTGTACTATGAGGATGCTTAGGATTGGTTTATTGGGGGAGTGGTCTCTTGAGGAGTTGACCAAGTTTATGTAGCTTATGATTGCTTGGATTTTCAGGGGAAGTTATATGGACTATTGTGTTAGCACCTTGCATATCAGTGATATGAGTAGAGGGTGATCCACATCATACAATTCAGTTTGGGACCCTCGTTACTTTAGTAATTATATGTATAGGTTCGCATGGAGAGAATTTGCAAATGATGTGTTGGGAGATGTGGAGGAGTGTATGACTTGGAAGCAGAGTAGGTCTTGGCACACCCATATAGAAAGGTTGATGCAGTCCTTGCCCATTTTTTAGCAAGAGTGGGAGTTGGGCATGTTGATAGATTGCATCACAGGTTTATCAAGGGTGCATTAGGAAGATAGTATGTATGCAACGACTGACCAGTTCACACACTTCCTGATGGTTTCTTCAGAGTATGGGATAACATAGGTGATAGAACTATCTAGTGGAGAGGGGTTTAGATTCCATGAGCAACCTAGTGTCATTGTCAGTGATCGATACAAACTTCATTTTCCGATATTTGAGATCGAGTATGGAAGTGGATTTAGGTCATGAATACACCTGGATGCCTATGCCGACTACTAGTCATGGAAGTAGGGTCATTCCTTACAGGGATTTAAACATGGAGTTCTAGGAGAGGAGGATGTAGAGTGGGAACGACGATCAAAAAGTTATGATCAGATTGGAACAACGTCAACATGGTTGATCCTTTCTGAGATTATCTTGGGACTCGGGGATTTCTGTATTATACAGTCCAACAGCTAACACAAAGACGAGAGCCATTTTTTTCTTTCATGAGATTGGTTTCCTAGTAGATCAATTATTTGGGGTGTTGGGCGAGTTGTTGTAGGAACGAGTTTGTCTGCTTCTCAGTAGTATTCAGGAGGCATCCTATGTTCATACCTTGTAGGACCATGTATTGAATGGAGTATTCTTCACATCTTCCAAGGTGGTTTGAGATCCTCGTATCATTTTTAGTTTCAATCTAGTTGAGTCGATTGAGCATCAGTTTGTGATGGAATTGATTGAGGACAAACAATCTTTGGGAAGGGAGGACTATAATGTCCCAATTTTTGGATTCCCCTACTCTTTATTTGAAGGCAACCTTATGTCAACTTGACCAAAAGGGTAAAATGAGTTCGGATGATTTTCCACATTATTTTGTACATATTCACGCCTCAAATCAACACTCATCATATAATCGTGGTTGGGCTAGTGTCTAAAACGATACCTAGTAACCCCATCAATACCTAGAAAAAAGGGAATGAGACGACGTCCCACTCACCCACCTGGCACCCACAGAAATTAAAGAAGGGAATGCCCCACTCAAGGAAAAAGCATAGTAAGAATTTAAACATAAAGTGGGTGAATGGAATAAAAAACCTAACCTCATTAAAAACCTAAATTTATAACTCCATGAATAGGATGGTGTCAAAGAAAGGGAACACCCCATTCAACTGTGGTTAAAAATCCTAAGCATAGTAAAAATTTAAATCCAAAGTGGACCACTAGAATAAAATACCTAACCTTAGTAAAGAATTAAATTTAAAGTGATCATTAGTAACATCATTCTCATTATTATTTAATGATATTAACCTGTTTTTTTTAGTGATTATGTAATCATATTAATACATTTTTTTAATGACTAAGTGACATCTTTTATCATGTAAGGAAGTTAATGGTTGAAATCACAACCTTTCATTTATTGTGAGGAAGTTTATGGTTTAAATCACAACCTTTCATTTATTGTGGAGGAGAAGAATGATAACTCACCTCTTTTTTTGCAACAAAAGAATAAATACTACCATTGCATATTCAATGGAACGGAGGTTGCAACAGACTATACTATTGGATTTCCAAGTGGCAATATAACAAAGTAGAAACAAGGTAAAATGAGAAAATATAAAACATATTACTACCATTTCATATTGAATAACATGGAGGCAACAACATAGGAGAATTTGAAAAGAGTAGAGTTGGCTAGGGATTTGTAGAGGAAGAGGGTTTTATAAATCAATAAGAAGAATGATAACTCACCTCTGCAACAAAAGAATAAATATTACTAACATTGTGTACTGAATGCCATGGAGGTGGCAAAAGAGAAGAAATTGAAAATAGAAGAGCAGAGAAGAAATTGAAAAGAGAAGAGTTGGTTAGAATGTTAGTAAGAGATAAAGCAACGTTGTGGATTTATAGAGGAAGACGATTTAAAAAAAAAAATATTCTGGGGGAGAAAAATGATAACTCACCTATCTCTGCAACAAATGAGTACTCTTCCTATGCAAAGTCTGTCTATCTCAAACCAGTGCTCCTACTCCTACAATGAAATTTGAGGAATAATTAAATAGCAACATAATACCTACAATACCTTACCATAGTAGAAACAACAAAAGGACAACCATACCTCTTCCTCCTTTGCCTTGGCTGCCAGTGGAAGCTACGTAATACAACTTTAACCCTAAACAAAACACCATATATGGTGAATAGAAACCTTGTTGTAATTATTGCTAAGAGCCAGCTTCTTCCCTAGCCATTAGCAAAGACCACCTTTGACACAACCACTAAGGATGCCACCATCACAACCATAACCTCATAAGCCACCACCACTACCACCACCCAAGCCGCCGTCACCGTGGAAGCCAGACCCTGCTCCAAAGCCAGCAACAACTCCCATACCTTTGCTTATCATCATATACGATTCTTCATTGAAGATGCATTCGTTGTCTATAGATCCATGTTAAAGTCTGCATCAGAACACCCAACAAATTCAAACAACAATAATTCAATGCAAAATTTAACGTCAACTTCAAGAAACCTGCAACTTCTTCCCCATCTCTCTAAAAAAATGAGAATCAGAGAAGATAATACAGAGAATGTGAAATTGGAAATCATGAATGATCAGAGCACAATTCATTAAAGGAAAAGAGCTAAGCTAAATAAGCTTCAGCGAATCAAGAAAATCAAGAAACAATCGTACATCTAGCTAGGAAAGCTACCAGTGTACATTCATATACTATTGAGGTTACAGATATAATTAACGCTCCCTCTTAAATTCAATAGTTACAAACATCATCACTGATAATGCCCAAGTGTTGTCTCTGGAAAAAAAAACGGACTTTCCTAGTGGCTTTGTAAAAATATCTGTGAGTTGATATCGTGAGCCACAAAATTGAAGTGTGATGTCACCATTATTGACTAGCTTGCGTATGAAGTGAAAATGAGTGTCAATATGCTTGTTTTTCTTTTGAAACACATGGCTTTTGGATAAAGCAATTCCTGAGGTGTTGTCACAAAAGATAGGAGTTGGCTCATTTTTTGTATATGACATATCATTCAATATTCTTCTCAGCCACACAACTTGAAAGGAATCTGAAGTAGCAACGACATACTCTTCCTCTGTAGAAGATATTGATACAATGAGATGCTTCTTTGATGCCCAAGAAATGAGGTTGATGCCCAGGTGAAAAGCATGTCCTGAGGTTCTTTTCTGGTCATCTAGGCTGCCTGAAAAATCACTTTCTGTGTAACCAGAGAGATGATTATCATCAGATTCAATGTATGATAAGCCAAAATTGAGAGTGCCTACAACATATCTCAGAATCCTTTCCGGTCATCGAGGCTGCCTAAAAAATCACTTTCTGTGTAACCAAAGAGATGATTATCATCAGACTCAATGTATGATAAGCCAAAATTGAGAGTGTCGATGATTATCTCAGAATCCTTTCCGCCATCTTCCAGTGAGAATCTTTGGGGGATTCCATGAACCTGAAAACAAGGTCGGCCGCATACATAATATCAGGCCTAGTTGTTGTAAGATACAACAAACTTCCTACTAAACTTTTGTACAAGGTAGAATCCACTATGGGGCCTTCATCTTGCTTGATCAATTTTGTGCCTAGGGGTATAAGAGTTTATGCTAGATTGTAGTATTCCATGTGGAATATTTTGATGATGTCTACTGCATACTTTTGCTGACAAACAAGAATTTCTTTGGTTGATTGATCAACCTCAATCGCCAAAAAATATTTCATTATGCCAAGATCTATCATCTCAAACTCAAATTGCATGGCATGTTTAAAACTGGTTAACTCAATATTTCCAGTATATATCATGTCATCGACATATAAACATACAATCACACTCAACACTCTCCACCAAGACCACCTCCAAGGCCACCATCATCACGACCATGACCTCCAATACCAAGACATCACGTTGTTTCTCCTTCATGCCTCGAGCGGGGAATCATCCCCACGACTGATTTTTGAAGCATGGCGGCTTTGTTGTTGATTTATGGCGACCCTAACAGTTGCCCACCAACTTCCTTATGACGACAACACATCGTTGGTTGACGCATTTTTGCAGCTACCATCAGATCTTGACAACTGGTCTCACCTTGAAGAAACTGGCTGAAGGATTACATTTAATTTGTTAATTTAATTCCTAAAATCTTAATTTGGCATGACGATGATGAATACGGTTTGATTGAGATTATATGGATAGGTTTAAGTTTAAATTAAGTTAGTTGTTATTATAAATTTTGGATTAGCATTAATAGTAGACAAGTTTTAGTAGGAAACTTATGTCTTAGCAAAAATTACAACGTTTCCAAACACATATAAGAAAGGGTACCAATCAAAACGCACTCAAGAGATGCCTATCTTTTTAACCTTATCCCAATGAACCAAGGTCTCATTGAAAATTTTCTTGGAAGCAGTGCATAGTGGTAAAAACTTGGATCAGCAGCGCGCAAGAAAAGTGTGCACAGTGCAGTGACAAAATACTGCCCGCCACAAGCTTCGTCACTGAACTATGAGGACTTGTCGCTTAGTTCACAGACTACACGAAATGCTGCGCGCTGTAATATAAAAAGCTTTCAAAGGTGGGTTTGTGGGATTCCAAAAGCAAGGTATATACCATCAACATTTTGGAAAGTTTCTTCTTCTGTGTGTTTCGTTTTTGTTTTGTTGACCACAGTTTTACGCCACTTTTCGGAAAGGTTCTGCTTCTCTGAGTTTCATTTTTGTTTTCTTGACCATAGTTTTACGCCAGGTCCAAAGGGATTGCATCCGTGAAAACAAGTCAAAAACTTAGTTGTTGATTGTCACTTCATTAAGCAATGGTTGAGCTCGAATCTTTGAACAATGGCTGAAGAGTTAATAACCGTGGGGTTCTAAATCATCTGCGCCATTTGAAATTTGAGAATTAGTGGTTACAAGCAGGATAGGAATTTGAAAATAGATTTACATCGTCAAATTTAAACAAAATTGTTAACGATATTCAGCATTTTACTTAAGATTGGATTTTTGACAGTATCCATCCCTTCTTTCAAGTCCTGCCTTCGAGATTAACGATAGGTTTCGAGTCTCGAAAATCCACTTATAATTGTTTTTCTGCTGTCGGAACTGTTTCTTTACTCGATTTTATTCCGACAATTTTCCATTAATCTTGTTGGAAGGCTAATATTTTTTCGTTCACTGTCACTAGTTTATTAAGGTTTCGTTCACATATTTTTTCACGAGTTTAAGCCACAAAGCATTGCACAAGTGGCTTTAACATTTTAACCTTATGAATTCGTATTAACGTCTGAAAGCATTGCACAAGCGGTTTTTAACATGTTCACATTACTTCGTATTGACTACTAAAATCTTGTACATTTTATTGAGTTTATTTTAAACTTTATCATATATTAAGATATATAGCACCAGAACAAGAGCACAATACTTTGAAACAATGAAGAATGTTACAGTCTCTATGAGAAGCTATCACGACGGATATCAATTTAATCTTTCTCATTTCTCTTGGAAGTCATTGATTTCAAACAGACTCATATATTTATCGAATTCACCCAATATATATTCTGAAATCATTCAACATTATTTACATTAAAGGGTAGGAATAAGGAGGTATTGATATATAATGAGGAGAAATCACGCCGAAAATATGGAAATAAATATAGTGATGATTATGGGATTATTTGATGGATAGAACAGGCTAGCTAATTACCAATCACATGGAGAGATAGAAGAAGCTTAGAACGAACATCATCAAGCAAGTGGCCATGACAACAACCTGTGCTGATAGCCGTTGGTTATCAGATGCACTGAATGCAAGGCTGTTGACGAATGGCTGGTTTAATAATGGCTGTCCCAGTGTAGTCAGCTGGTTGAGGCCCGGCTGTACGTTCACCAGTGGCTGGCTGAAGCCCGGTTGGACGTTTAATGGAGAGAAGGGCTGATTGAGAAAGCCAGGTTGGTTAGTCAATGGCTGATTCACTAATGGAAATTGCTGGCCGATTTGGGAATTTGCAGGAATTTGAAAGGAACAAAGGGTAAAATTACGAAATTATGGATGCTAAATTCTGAAATTTTGTTATCCTTTATCCTTGACCTTATTCATTGGGATCGTTGATTATATATTTGTAAGCCGTTGATTATATATTTGTAATATATGTTAATATATTTCGTTGATTATATATTTGTAATATATGATAATATATTTTGTTCATAAGATTAAAATATTTTAAGCATTCTTGTTTTGAGCATGCATATATTGTTATTTTGTGTCTATTTTCATGTAATTAATTGCATTGCTCCAATGTCTTGTAAAAATGATACCATTTTGGTGATAGTTACGAATTAAACATTTTGTATATAGAAGTATGTTTAAAACATATTTTGTGATCCAATGATATTAAATAGAAATGGTGGTTTTTTTTTGGTTCTAAAACATACAAGAAGCTATACTCTTGTCCCCTCGCCTATGGTTAAAGAAAATCACAATTGAAGTGGAAGAGGGGGAGGTGGTTGAAGATACAAATTTTTCTTCTAAAAGTGATAAAGAAGATACACATATCTTCCTTTTTCTTGGAGCTGGACATATTCACGATCTTTCATTTTTGCATAATGTTCAAAGGAGAATAATGATGCTTTTCAAATTCTTGCTATAGATGTGGTGTGTGACAATGTCATGAAGGTCAATCTTTGAGCTTTAATGTTCGACAAATTATGTTTAATGGTGGGTGGGATTCTCAAAATGCAAGGTATTGTTATGTCTTTCGATAAGGAGTTGTGGATTCACAAGGTCAACATTTAGCAAACCTTTCCAATATGTTCTCCTCTCATCATCTCTACATTGAGATCAATGTTAATTATCTAGTAAGGTAAATGCATCCCCCCAACAACCTCCTTAAATATAATCAAATATGATGGAAGAACTAGTTGAATCATGTGTTTGGTTCTGACGTTCACAACATGAATATAACTAGTTGAATCATGTGCTTGTTTCCCAAGTTCAAGGAATGAATATAAACAAATATGATGGAAGAACCAATTGGATCACGTATTTGGTACCCATGTTTAGGGAACAAGTTTGAGTCGCTAATTTATAGATTATTGATTCGGATTATTTTCGGTACGAAATGAGAGCAAAGATATAATAAAGAAATGTATAGTGATACCTCAGATATCCAATAATATACCATAAATATATCAGAGATGTAACCATAAACAAAAAGGCAAAGTATTACACAATTTCTATTAATTAGTGAAAGGTACAATACTGTAGAAATACAGAGTGAAAGACTTGCTAGAATGGTGGAAGCTTATCTTTGAAAAGAGATGTGACGGCTACTCACATTCACAAGAAGATGATTTTACAATGAGGCTCCAAAGGTCTTTTTTATTATAAATAAAATCCAAAGCCCTAACTTGGAAGATGAAAAGCCAACAATTTTGTGGACCCCGTTTTGGGTAGTTTGGTGTATCAACTTCTCGGGGGCGTAACTTTGGCATAATATCTTTGTTTGGGGTTCACGATAGCTCGTTGGAAAGGTATCGTCGAGTAGATTCATTTTGGGGGATTAATGAGAGACTTCAACTATAATTGAGGGGCTCTATCCGGAAAAACTTCATTTAGTCCCTCAAAATGGCCCATGAAGTTTAGGAACCGAAAAAATGCTAAAACTAGTAAGTTACCAGAAGACTATTTTGAACCAATTGGAATAGGTGGGTGGCCACCAATATCAACTTGGATCAATCTTCCATCCTTAGGAAGAAATGGTATCCATTGCGTTGAGTTTCTAGGGGAGAGGGGAAAGTGATTGTTGAATCTGAATCTTGGTGAGTTGCTTGCTTTACTAGAGACATTACGCTTCTTGGTTTGTGAAAGGTTTTCACGAACCTGTTGCTAGCGGGGTTGAATCTGTTCAACCAGTCGGGCTACATGAGGTGAATTTTTGCAGAAGGAATCTTTGCACTTGGATGCAATATTGTCGACCTACTTCTATTGGATAGAAGGTTTTTAGACCGAGGTTGTAGTGGTCACAGTGTCCTTATGTTCACCCTTTGAACAGATTGTGAAGAAACTAAATTTTGTAGTATGAGATACTACCTTATGGAACTATTTAGGTCAGACAATAGTTGTAACTACCTCTGGTATCTTGTAGAGATGAGCCCCCAGAGTAACAATGACACTACGAGGTCCAAACTCATAGATAACATGTCGCTTCCACATATATGGTTGGCCCAATAGAACATCACATACATTCAGCGGGGAAAAATCACATAATACCTCATCCTTCAAGGGTTGGATGTCGTATGACAATAGACACTACATGCTGATACGAAGATCACATCCGTGGAAAAACCATCCGATGTTGTATTGATGTGGGTGTGGTGTTGTCAACAATCTCAACTATTTGATGACCTTTGTTGAGATGAGGTTCTTCTGGATTCCAACAATAAAATGCAGTGGGATCCCCTTCACCCACATATGTTAATGATAAAGGCACTCCCCCTCCTCATGATCTGTTGGTTTTTCTGGTTGAATTATTGAGGTCGTGACAGTAGCACTGGGGTCTGTGTTGATGATCTATCTTATGCCAGTATTTTCTGAATCAGATTTTGAATCAAGGTTCGACTCCTTGTCTTTTTGAGTGACATTTATCAGTGTTGTGCCAGGGGATTTTCTGGAAATCACACCACTTTCCAGTGTCTTTCTTCATCGTCCCATGTGTTAGCGTCAGAAGTCACTACTAGATTGCTTACAGGAGCAGAGCCCAACGCCCATAAGTTTTATGTCACGATTTGTTTAATGGGGTGATCGAATGGATAGAGACTCAAGAAGATATAGCTTTAACTCAGGAAACCAGGCCTGGTGTGTAGAGGAAAAGGGAGGTCTTGATCCAACTTCCGTCAGTAAGCTGAGTATAAGATGGATAGATGGAAGACTTAATGAGATGAGTGAGCAAGACTGCCTTGGGCATCAGGCCTTCATAGCTTGAGGAGGAAAAACTCAGAAGACAAGATCCTCTTGACCCCAAGTTTCAAAGAACTGAAAGGTGGCTCGACTGGATCCTCCAATTTCGAGCCATTCAATGTTGAGAAAGCACAAGAACTGATTAGAAACCCTGTGACTATTACAATGATCCAACCTACATCATCCTATAATAGTGCAACTCGATTGGATCCTCCAATTCCGAGTTGTTCTAACACAATGTAAGCAAAGGGATGGAAAGAGGCTGACATCCATAAAGTAAGAAGTCTCAAATACCAATACATAACCAGAGCGACCATCTTTTCATCAAAACTTTACAATCGGGAGCCTAGCTCAACCACCGACGATTACAAAAATGGCGAAAATGCCTACATATACTCAGAACAACAACAACAACAAAAACAAGACACTGCATTAAAAAAATTATGTCTACATGTCTTCTGATAGTTTGCGCATGTAGACTCTGGCCGATCGTGCACCCAAGACAGACGCTATTAGATTTCAGACTATCCTGCTGCAGAAGAATTGACCAGCTTTAGTCCTTTGTTGGAATTTCTTTTTATGGCGGAGATGATGCTCTACCACCAGCAACAACCACAATAACTGCTTTCTTGGGACTAGGGACAGCCTCGGTCAAATTTGCCTTCAGGAACGTGGAGGTTTCCTAATGGTGCCACCTGGATCAGCTGAACGGTCTCTCTTTGGATGTTGCTTCGCTGGACTACTACGACGGACCCCTATGGCGGATGTGAAAAAGGGTATGATGGGAGCGATGGCGTCAACACTGTGGAGGTGATGGAGTGAGAGGGACACATGGTAGGAGACGAGAGGGCAATGAGCTAAGGAGGGGCCATGTGGACGGAGAGAGGGAAGTTGGACAGATGACGGGGGAAAAGGGTGGCGGTAGGTGGAGAACAGGTGGCAACGGGGAGGATGACTCAGACAGAGACATGACAGGAAGGAGGCCCATGTTAACATTCCACCATTCTGGATCCCTCCCTTGCATTAAAGGTAGAAAGGCAAGGGGGTTCTGAAATCGCTTGAGTGCCATTGATCCAGGCACTTTGATCATGGCCATCAGAGAGTTGCGTGCTTGATTCTGAACCCCCCCCCCCCCCTCACCTTAAAGGTAGAACAGTGGGGGTGGGGGGCGGAATATGATTTCGACCGTGGATCTGAGCACGTAGATCTTGGCCGCCCAGATCTGCTCGTTGCTTAACCACATGCACATTCGTGCCCCGAACTTAGGGTAAGTGGGGTTTTTACCCCATTTCTACCTATTTTCCCCCCTTTACAAGAAATGTTTCTAACATTAGGCTCCATGGGGGATAGAGTCATCCCTGTGATGTTCTAAGAACTCATTCTGCATTTTCAATGCCTTGCTATTGGGCTATGTAGTCAAGCTCAAAATATCCTGCTGCTGAAAATACCGACCGAAAAGTAAAGGAGAAACAAAACAAATAGATACATGCTCAAAGAGATTATTTATGTATAGACCTAAACTAATAAAATCCTTTACATGGGATTAGGTGAAAGCGAACTTCTACCATAGCCATTCAAGCAACTTCCTGGATAGAATCTCCTTCCCTCTGTCGATGATCACCAACAGATGGTGTAGCCATGACAGCAGAACGGCTACACTCTTCAACTTCTCCTCATAGGCTGAAGTTGATATGAAATAGGGCGGCTCCAAGGCATAAGGGAAATGCCACTCTATGTATTCCCTAACAGGGTCATAGAATGAGTGGCGAATTTTGGAAAATTGGCGACAGGCAGCCTCCTCTGCTACACAATTGTTCCCATGTGGCTGAATATCTCTGATAAGAATAGGTGAGTGGAAAACTATCATAGGCTCACTGGTCTTGGGTGGTGGCTTCTCGTTGACTGGCTCTGGATAGGAAAAGAAATGTGCGCTTAACTACTCTTCTGGTTCTTCCTCGTCTTCTTCGTGCACTTCCCCATCTTGTAAAAAGGGAATGGTCTCCCGATCCTTCTCTTCAATCCCAAATGTAAATACATCATGGGAAATCTCGTGAAGGAAGAATGAACAATCCTCTTCCACAATGGCTTCTTCATTTAAATCTGAGACAACATGCTCATCGGGGGAAGATGCTAACGTATCTAAGAAATCTTCGATAATCTCTTCAAAAGAGTTGCTTAGATCATCTGCCTCGAAGATTGGAAAACCCACTTTGTTTCCATTAGATTCCAATTTTGCACGTTGGGCAGTGAGAGATACCGCTTGCTCCATGTCACTCAGAGCATCTTCCTCCAAGGTTGGAAACTCCTCTACACAGTCTTCAAATTTCAATCTTTCTAATTGGGTAGAGAGATATTTCACCTTCTCCATCAGCTCACTCAGGGCATCTCCTTCCTCCCTGGGATCTTCATCACTTTCATAACCTGCCTCTGATGCAGACGAATGGGGAGGAGAAAGGACTGAGTTCTGATCCAGGTCATTAGGATCATCCCCATAGCCTACGTCAGAAACAACTTTATCTTGTATAGAGTTGTGGTATCCCTCACAACAGTTATGAAAAATCAACTCAAAGGGATACAACTTCTGACAATAGGCAGTGAAAGCTGCATGGAATTTACTGAGTGAAGAAATGCTAGCAGGGGGTAAAGAATGATACCATTTATGTGCCTTCCCTGCTAACGAGAACATGAACATCTTCAGTAATACATCCTCATGATGTATCTCCCACTAATGCATGAGTTCATGAAACTCGCTGAGGTGTCGAGCAAGGTTGTCCTCTTCACATTTCCCAAATATGGGAAAATAATCACCCCATTCATTCAGAGAAGGGACAACATTAGGAAAACCAGGAATAGCAGAAAAATCAAAAGGAGAAAACCTGCGAGCCAAGATCTTCTCCATCCGAACCAGTGGAGTCGCCAATCGATCCTCGAATCATGGAGTCGCCAGGTGAAATATGCACAGCTTTGAATGTGACTGGTCTTTGTTCACCATCAAAGGCCAGATCCTAACGTTGGGTCCTTACCCCTTCTCGGGTTGAGAAAGAAGCTGTCGAAACCTTCTCGAGAAACCTCCTCTGGGTCAGCTTTCAGGTGTGCTAACAGTACCCACAGCTGAAACAACGATGCGAAAACCTTGGAGTCACCATAGTGGAGTTGCCAAGTGCACAATAGCAATCTTTAAGGGCTCTGATGCCTGATGCACCTTCAGAATCAGAGGCTCAATGTCATTCAATCCCAGGGAAAATCTTCGACTTCGTCCCCAGCAACGGTGCCAGAAATGTTAGCATCAAAAGTCACTCCTGGATTGCTTACAGGAGAAGATCCCAACGCCCATCAATTTTGTGTCACGATTTGTTTAATGGGGTGATCGAATGGATAGGGACTCAAGAAGATATAGCTTTAACTCAGGAAACCGGTCCTGGTGTGTAGAGGACAAGGGAGGTCTTGATCCAACTTCTGTCAGTAAGCTGAGTATAAGATGGATAGATGGAAGACTTAATGAGATGACTGAGAAAGACTGCCTTGGGCATCAGGCCTTCGCAGCTTGAGGAGGAGAAAATTAGAAGACAAGATCCTCTTGACCTCGAGTTTCAAAGAACTGAAAGGTGGCTCAACTGGATCCTCCAATTCTGAGCCATTCAGCGTTGAGAAAGAACAAGAACTGATTAGAAACCCTACGACTATTATAGTGATCCAACCTACATCATCCTATAATAGTGCAACTCGACTGGATCCTCCAATTATGAGTTGTTCTAACACAGTGTAAACAAAGGGATGGAAAGAGGCTGACATCCATAAAGTAAGAAGTCTCAAATGCCAATACATAACCAGAGCGACCAACGCTTCATCAAAACTTTACAATCGGGAGCCTAGATCAACTATCGATGCTTACAAAAATGGCGAAAACGCCTACATATACTCACAACAACAATAGCAGCAAAAACAATATGCTGCATTAAAAACATTGCGTCTGCATGTCTTTTGACAGTCTGCGCATGCAGACTCTGGCCGATCGTGCACCCAAGACAGACGCTATCATATTTCAGACTATCCTGCTGTAGAAGAATCAACCAGCTTTAGTCCTTTGCTGGAATTTCTTTTTATGGCGGAGATGATGCTCAACCACCAACAACAACCACAATAACTGCTTTCTTGGGACTGGGGACAGCCTCGGTCAACTCTGCCTTCAGGGATGTGGAGGTCTCCTAATGGTGCCACCTGGATCAGCTGAACGGTCTCTCTTTGGATGCTGCTTCGTTGGACTGCTGCGAGGGACCCCTATGGCAGAAGTGAAAAGGGGTATGACGGGAGTGATGGCGTCAAGACTGTGGAGGTGATGGAGTGAGAGGGACACATGGTAGGAGACAAGAGGGCGATGAGCTGAGGAGGGGCCATGTGGATGGAGAGAGGGAAGTTGGATAGATGACGGGGGAAGAGGGTGGCGGTACGTGGAGAACAGGTGGCAACGGGGAGGACGACTCAGACAGAGACACGACGGGAAGGGGGCCCATGTTAACATTCCACCATTCTGGACCCCCCCTGCATTAAAGGTAGAAAGGCAAGGGGGGTTCGAAATTGCTTGAGCACCGTTGATCCGGGCGCTTTGATCATGGTCGTCGGAGAGTTGCGCGCTTGATTCCAGACCCGCCTCGCCCCCTCCCCTTAAAGGTAGAATGGTGGGGGGGCCCAGAATATGATTCTGACCATGGATCTGGGCGCGCAAATCCTGGCCGCCCAGATCTGCTCACTTCTTAACCACAGGCGCATTCGTGCCCCAAACTTAGGGTAAGTGGGGTTTTTACCCTATTTCTTCCTATTTTCCCCCCTTTACAAGAAATGTTGCTAACACCATGACTCTTATTTTCCCGTGGCTTAGACTGGTTTTGGAGATGCTATTTGTAACAACATCAGGTGGCTTCGCATACCTCACGAAGCCACCCAATGGTGTATGGTTGTGGGTGTGGTTTTGTCAAAAATCCAAACTGTTTGATGACCTCTGTTGAGATGAGGTTATTTTAGTTTTGGCTATCAACAATAAAATGTAGCGGGGTTCCCTTCACCCACATCTATGAATGAGAAAGGTGCTCCCCTCCTCATGATCTATTGGTTCTTCTGGTTGAATTGTTGTGGTTACGATAGTAAAAGTGGGGTCTTTGTTTATGATCTGTCTCATGCCAGTATTTTCTGAATCAGATTCTGAAAAAATGTTCGACTACTTGTCTTTTATCTTCGCTACCAACGATTGTTTTGAGTGACACTCATCATTGTTGTGCCAAGGGATTTTGTGGAAATCACACCACTTTCTCGTGCTTTTCTTTTTCTTCACGTGATCCTTCTTTTCCTGTGTCTTGGAATGGTTTTCAGAAGGTTGTTTGTTAGGGACGTATTTATAATACTTTGGCTATTGCAGATTTGCATAACCAAACTCTTGTTTGTTCTGGTACCTAAATTTCTACTCAATTTTCACAGCATATCGATAGGAAAATTTCATCAATGAGATTTCTAGAAACGCCATTTCAGTTTCGATGTATCTGTGTAGAGCCCCACAGTCTTTCATAACCAAAAGTCGCTCATAGTATTTGATACCCAACTTGATACGCAAGGTATGGAAGTTATTGGTGAACTTTGGCACTGCTTTGCCCCTCTCTTGAAACAACATGGTCCTTCTCATGTACTGGTCGTCATAGTTACCAATAGGGTAATATTGTTCCTTGACCACATCCACAAAAAAATACCAAGTGGGCTCGATCCCATATATTCCAGACTCTTCTATGGAAATTTTCTCCCAGTAATTTTTCCACCAATGTTTGACATGGGGGAGATCCTTAAGCAGCATGAAGGTGATCTTTTCCCTGTCGAAAAAATTGTGAGTAGAGAAATAACCTTCTAGCATATTTAACCATTTTTCTAGGGCATTTGCATCTATCTTTCCTTCAACTACGTGAATATGAAAATTAACTTGTACCTTAAAAGGAGAGCTTGTGAGAGTTTGTTCAAGCAACATATTAATAGAACTGTCTGCTCTGTCATTTTTCTTTTATTCCACCATGGAGGGTTTCTTGGGCGTGTGAGAGCAATTGTCCTTAAGAGAGAGAATCTCAAGACCCAAATTTATATACTCATACCTCGTCGGGGACATGCACTGGAAAAAATGATCAACAGCAGCCTGCTCTGATACCACTGATCCAGATTATTTTCGGCACAAAATGAGAGCGAAGATATAATAAATAAATGTACAGAGATATCTCAGATATCCAATAATATAAAAGAAACATATCATATATGCAACCATAAACACAGAGGTACAGTAATACACAATTTCTATTAATGAGGGAAATGTACAAAACTATAGAAATATAGAGTGAAAGACTCACTAGAATGGTGGCAGCTTATCTTTGAAAAGAGATCTAATGGCTACTCACATTCGCAAGAAGATGATTTTACAATGAGGCTCCAAAGGCCTTTTTATCATAAAGAAAATCCAAAACCTGTTGAGATTCAACAAGAAGATCCTAGTGAAAATTATGCACCTACACTAGGATGGAGCCTCGGACTATTTTTAGGTGGAAGTCTATTTTTAGATGATGAGCAAATTCTATTTATAGATGATGTCTATTTATAAATGGTGAGCGAATTCTATTTATAGATGTATGTCTACAATTATTATCCCTTAATAATATTTGGACAATAAATATTAGTCTCTTGTGAATGAGCACTTGGAAATAGTTAATTGAAGTGGAAAATCAATTAACTATAGAAAATTCTAGAATGAGTGGAAAATCAGTTAGCTATAGGAAATTCGAGAGCTAGTAAGTTTCTTCTTCTGTGTGTTTCGTTTTTGTTTTGTTGACCACAGTTTTACGCCACTTTTCGGAAAAGTTCTGCTTCTCTGCGTTTCATTTTTGTTTTCTTGACCATAGTTTTCTGGTTCCAAAGGGATTGCATCCCTGAAAACAAGTCAAAAACTTAGTTGTTGATTGTCACTCCATTAAGCAATGGTTGAGCTCGAATCTTTGAACAATGGCTGAAGAGTTAATAACCGTGAGGTGCTAAATCATTTGCGCCATTTGAAATTTGAGAATTAGTGGTTACAAGCAGGATAGGAATTTGAAAATAGATTTACATCGTCAAATTTAAACAAAATTGTTAACGATATTCAGCATTTTACTTAAGATCTGGATTTTTGACAGTATCCATCCCTTCTTTCAACTCCTGCCTTCGAGATTAGCGATAGGTTTCGAGTCTCGAAAATCCAGTTATAATTGCTTTTCTGCTGTCGGAACTGTTTCTTTACTCGATTTTATTCCGACAATTTTCCATTAATCTTGCTGGAAGGCTAATATTTTTTCGTTCACTGGCATTAGTTTATTAAGGTTTCGTTCACATAATTTAACCTTAAAGCCACTCAAAGCATTGCAGAAGTGGCTTTAACATTTTAACCTTATGAATTCGTATTAACCTCTGAAAGCATTGCACAAGCCGTTTTTAACATGTTCACATTACTTCGTATTGACTACTAAAATCTTGTACATTTTATTGAGTTTATTTTAAACTTTATTATATATTAAGATATATAGCACCAGAACAAGAGCACAATACTTTGAAACAATAAAGAGTGTTACAGTCTCCATGAGAAGCTATCACGACGGATGTCAATTTAATCTTTCTCATTTCTCTTGGAAGTCATTGATTTCAAACAGACTCATATATTAAATATCGAATTCACCCAATATATATTCTGAAATCATTCAACATTATTTACATTAAAGGGTAGGAATAAGGAGGTATTGATATATAATGAGGAGAAATCACGCCGAAAATATGGAAATAAATATAGTGATGATTATGGGATTATTTGATGGATMGAACAGGCTAATTACCRATCACATGGAGAGAAAAAAGAAGCTTAGAACGAACATCATCAAGCAAGTGGCCATGACCACAACCTGTGCTGATAGACGTTGGTTATCAGACCCACTGAATGCAAGGCTGTTGACGAATGGCTGGTTTAATAATGGCTGTCCCAGTGTAGTCAGCTGGTTGAGGCCCGGCTGTACGTTCACCAGTGGCTGGCTGAAGCCCGGTTGGACGTTTARTGGAGAGAAGGGCTGATTGAGAAAGCCAGGTTGGTTAGTCAATGGCTGATTCACTAATGGAAATTGCTGGCCGATTTGGGAATTTGCAGGCAGCTGATTGACTAAGGGCTGGCCGGTAAAAGGGGTGTAAGGCTGTGCGTTCAATGGCTGATTCAATGGAGGTAGAGGCTGATTACTTAATGGAGTACTGGAGCCATCTTCAGAGCAACCCTTGATCAGAATGTTCATGAAAACTGACACCCCAATCAAAACATTGATGACTGCAACTTGAACAGACTTCTCCATGGTAGATTCAGAAACAATTACCCAACAAAATCTGCAGGCGAAGAGAATATATTGTTTCTGCAGATCAGCTGAATCTCTTGAATAGAATCTGGTGATTTGTCCTCCTTTGGTGAAGCCAGGAGAGCAGGAAAACATATATATAGAAACATAGACTTAAACTGTGAAATAGTGTGGAGAGTTGATAGTGGTGCAGGTTGTTGGAGGGGCAGTCGTGGGAGATTTGGTTAGTGTTGCAGGTGATAGACCTTGTATTTTTCCATTTTAAAATAACAATGGAGTCGGCAAGGGTGGAACCATGGGGAGTTGTGAGTGTTGCTTCATTTAATCAGATGATATGCAGGATGATTGATTATAATCATTTTCAAAAAATTAGATGAGCTTAAATGGCAAGTTGCAACCACCCAGTGACTTTTCCTTGACAAGCGTCGAAAGGGACAATAATTAGCTTACTCTGAAACGGGGAAGGTTGGGAAATCGATCTGGATGCATCATCATAAAGGACAGGAAGGAGTGGCATATTTTTGTTGGATGTTATGTAGTATTGAATATTTTTCAGATTTTAAAATAAGTAATTGTATTTGTTTCATTAATATTTGTTGAGGGGTTGTAAAGTTGAAAGGAACAAAGGGTAAAATTAAGAAATTATCGATGCTAAATTGTGAAATTGTGGTATGCTTGACCTTATTGATTGGGGCCATTGATTATATATTTGTAATATATGATAATACATTTAGATAATAAGATTAAAATATTTCAAGCATTCTTGTTTTGAGCATGCATATATGGTTATTTTGTTTCTAAATATCATGTACTTAATTGCAATGCTCCAATGTAAAAATGATATCATTTCGGTAATAGTTACGAATTAAACATTTTTTTATATAGAAGTATGTTTAAAACATCTTTTGTGATTCAATGATATTAAATAGAAAACGTAGTTTTTTTTTTTCTAAAACATAGAAGAAGTTATACCCTTGTCCCCTCATTTATGGTTAAAAGAAAATCACAATTGAGGTGGAAGTGGGGAGGTGGTTGAACATACAAATTTCCCTTCTAAAAGTGATGAAAAAAATACACATATATCTTTATTTTTCCACATATTTATTATCTTTCTTTTTTTCATAATGTTCAAAAGAGAACAATGATGCTTTTCAAATTCTTGCTATAGATGTAGTGTGTGACAATGTCATGTAGATCAACCTTTGAAGTTTAATGTTGCACAAATTATGTTTAATAGTGAGTGAGATTCTCAAAATGTAGGGTACTATATGTGTTCTGATTTACAAGGTCATCATTTAGAAAACCTTTCCAATATGTTTTCCTGTCATCATCTATGCATTGAGCTCAATGTTAATTATCTAGAAAGATTAAATGCATCCTCAAAACAACCTCCTTAAATATAACCAAATATGATGGAAGAAGGTTAATTATCTAGGAAGATTAAATGCATCCCCCAAAACAACCTCCTTAAATATAACCAAATATGATGGAAGAAGGTTAATTATCTAGGAAGATTAAATGCATCCTCCAAAACAACCTTCTTAAATATAACCAAATATGATGGAATAACTAATTGAATCATGTGTTTGATTTTGAAGTTCACAACATGCATATAACTAGTCAAATCATGTGTTTGGTTCCCAAGTTCAAGGCATGATAACCAAATATAATGGAAAAATTAATCGAATCATGTATTTGGTTCCCATGTTCAGGGCACAAGTTTGAATAGTTAAGTATGCAAATTATGGATTTGAAGTTATTGTTTCTTTGTTAACTTATATTTTTTCTTTGATTCAATATTTTATGGATTTGAAATTATTGTTTCTTTATTAACTTATATTTGTTCTTTGATTCAATATTTCTTGGTTATATAATCAGAGTGAATGGATGATTTCCATTTTCCAAAGACATTTTGTTAGTAGTTAGTGAGGAGACTTGAAAATACAATCAAGAAAGGATAATATGCATAGTTTCCAGTAGTATATACCCATGAAAATATTCCATTGGAAATAAGATTACTTGGGGATCCATGGCCACCCTCGATAGGCTATTGGGTGTACTACTATGTCTTCTTCAACTAGTATATTTTCTTGGCTCTTCAAATAATGTTCATGTCTCTTTGTATGACTTCCTTTCTATTTTGTTTCTTCCAATGTATGAGATGTTCTTGGTGTCGCTAATCCCTGCAATTTTGTATGTGTTAGTGAATTATATCACTCTCTAAGCGATAACAAATAATCAGATTATATTAAATTAAATTATAATGAATCAAAGCATGAAACCTATCCCTATGATTTAGATTAATTTATTATAGATCGTTCAACATGAGACCTTTCCTTGTGGTTTAGATTAAGTCATTATAAATAAAGCATAGAACCTCTCCCTATTGTTTCGATTGCATTGATTGTGTGTGAAGGACCAACAAAAAATACTATCACTTATAGCACCTTCTTCATCACATGTTGAGTTTTTTTTGCTTCCACCATTGTGTTCTTTCTCTTGACTTGAAAGTTGAGGTCTCTCATTACACCACCCAATCCTCCATCAAAACCATTAAATAGGAATACATAGCAATGAATTCCTTGCCTATGTTGGAAGGGAACTAAGTAGAGAAATAAATGTGTCCACTAAAATTTGTATGAATAATGATATAATGTTATGTTGAAAGGATTTGATGTTAATTTATCCCAAGTGATGTCTCTGAAAATCAAAACAGATTTTCCTAGTGGCTTTGTAAAAATATCTGCGAGCTGATCTCGAGAGCCACATAATTGAAGTGTTATGTCACCATTAGTGACGAGCTTGTGAATGAAGTGAAAGCGAGTGTCAATATGCTTTCTTTTCTTGTGAAACACATGATTTTTGGATAGAGCAATTGTTGAGGTGTTGTCACAAAAGATAGGAGTTGGCTCCTTTCTTGTGTGTGACATATCATTCAATATTCTTTTCAACCACACAACTTGACAGGAAAATGAGGTAGTAGCGACATACTCTACCTCTGTAGAAGATATTAATACAATTGGTTTCTTCTTTGATTCCCATGAAATCAGGTTCGCGCCCAGGTGAAAAACATATCCTGAGGTGCTCTTTCTATGTCAAGAGCCACATAAGTGAACTGCTATGTCACCATTAGTGACGAGCTTGCGGATGAAGTGAAATTGAGTGTCAATATGCTTTATTTTCTTGTGAAACACATGATTTTTTGATAGAGAACTTTCAGGCTGTCCTTGTACCAATAATCTTGGAAGAGAAGGTTGAGGTGTTTGTTGTCCTGAATTCTTTGTGTCTTTAGGAAGTGGCAACAATGAATTTTGACTTTCCATAGGCTGATTTTCAGACTCACTACAGAACTAATTTTCAAGAAATTTGACATCGTTGTTGAGTATTAATTTCTTTGAAATTGGATTGTAGAGTCTTTAGGCTTTGGGTGTCTCACTATATCCAACAAAATTTAATTTATCACTTCTATCATCATGTTTCTTCCTCAATTCAAAAGGGATGTGAGTGAATGTTATGCATCCAAATTTCCTGAGATGAGCAACATTTAGCTTTGTCCCACTCCATGCTTCTTGAGGGACATTCATCTTGAGACTGGTGGTTGGAGATCTATTCAAGAGAAAAACTGAGCATGCTATTGCTTCAGCCCAAAATGTATTTGACAAACATATCTCTTTGTGAAGGCTTCTTGCCATGTTCATTATTGTTTGATTTTTCCTTTCAACCACTCCATTCTGTTGTGGAGTATACCTAGTTGTAGTTTGCATGATGATGCCTTGTGATTTGCATAAATTTATAAATTCTTTGGAATTGTATTCTCCTCCTCCATCTAACCTGAGAACCTTTACATATTTTCCACCCTGTTTTTAGCTTCAACTTTGAATTCTTTGAACTTTGCAAAGGTGTCATACTTGTGTCTGAGAAAATAGATCCATATTTTCCTGCTCAAGTCATCAATAAACGTTAAAAAATAAATTCTACCACCTATTGAATTTGTTTTCATTGGTCCACATAGGTTAGTTTGAACCAACTCTAAGTGTTTTTTGGCTTGAGTGGAAAACCGTGGAAAACTAGTTCTCTTATGTTTTCCAAGAATGCAAGACTCACATGGGGGGGTTTTCTCTTTGAAGACAAGTAGACCTTTGACCATGGATTGCTTCTGTAAAAGGCTTGGACTCTGAAAGGGTAGATGTCAAAATATTGTATGCCAAACCATAGTTTCATTGGGGGTGGATGCACTTTGTGCATATGATTGGATCAGATTTGTAGTTCTGAGGGTCAGGGGAAACATTCTATTCCTAGGCATGTGGATTTCAGAAATTAATTTCCTACGGGGGATTTTATCATATATCCTACATGATGCTCCTTCAAAATGTAACTTATAGCCATGTTCAATTAGTTTTCCTACACTTAAAAGATTATGTTTCAGATTTGGAACATGATAGACATTGTTTATATCTTTCTTTACATTTTATAGTAATAATAAGTACAGTTCATTTTCCTTGAACTGTGACTAAAGAATAATTTCCAAGCGTAATATCAGCTGAAATAGAATAATCAATGCATGAGAGTAAATCTTTGTTACCTGTCATGTGATTGTTTCAACCACTCTCCAACAACCAAAGATCTTTATGTTGTTCTCCAATCTTATGGCATGCGAGAAACATACCATTGGAGGTTTCTCCTTCATCATTTGAGACATGTGATCTGCCTGAGAGTTGATCTTCTTGCTTCTTCCATAATTTAGATCCATAGTGACCATACTTTTTTCAGTAATATCATTTTATGTTTGATTTGTCATTTGATCTTTTCCTTGTGCCTCTTTGAGGCTGAAAATTCTGATTCTGGTTCTGTTTTCTCTGACCTTGGAAATTTTGATTCTGGTTATGTTGTCTGTGACCTTCACTTGAGTGATGGTTACTTGGAATTCTTCAACTTCATCTTCCTCGTGCTTTCTGTCTCCAACGATCTTTTGAGCATACTGTGAACTGCAAACTACTCTCCAAGATCTGTGAAGAATCTTGCGTCCCATGCTCTCATCTGCGAGACAAGGTAAGCTTTGTGCTCTTTCTTCTTATGATCGAGATTATCTCCAAAAATTGTGAAGGGGATTACGTCCTATGCTCTGATACCATGACAAAATGAGAAGAAAAAAATATAATACAGAGAAGACGAATTTAGAAAACGGGAATGACCAGAGCGCATTGATAAAAGGAAAAGATATGAGGTAAATAAGCTTCAACAAATTAAGAAAATCAAGAAACAATCGTACAACTGGTCATGACAGTTGGCAGTGTATAGTCAAATACTGTTGAGGTTACTGATAAATTTAACAGTTTCTCCTCCATTCCTCGAGAAGGGAACTATCCCTGCGACTGATTTTTGAACCATGTCAACTTTGTTGTCGATTTATGACCACCCTAACAGCTGCCCACCAACTGCCTTATGACGACGACGCACCGATGTCTGACACATTTTTGCAACTACCATCAGATCTTGACAACTGCTGTCACCTTGAGGAAATGTGTTGAAGCATTACGTTTAATTTATTAATTTAATTCCTAAAATCTTAATGTGGCACAATGATGATGAATGATGAATATGGTTTGGATTTTTTTTAACTCTTATTTAGTGAGTGAAGCTTAGTTTTAAATTAGGTTGAATGATGCTTAAGTTTAAATTAGATTGGTTGTTAACACCTAGAAGGAAACTTATGATTTAGAAATAATTGAGACATCTAAAAACACACTCGAGAAAGGGTTCCACTCAAGAGGTGCCTATGGATATAACCTTATCACAATGGACCAAGATTTTGTTGAAAATTTAAACCTTCCCAACTATCTCATAAAACCACCTCAACCTTTCTCCACTTATAATTCTTACCTTTAATCCTGAAATTTTGGATCTTGACAATTGTTACCACCTTAAAACAATCTTCTCATCAAACCAGCTAAACCTCTCTCAACTTACAATGCTTACCTTTAATCCTACCACGACATTGGATCTTGACAACTACGACCACCTTAATGAAAAAATGGAGTGGATGGATTACATTTAGTTTATTAATTTAAATCATAATATCTTAATTTAGGACAATAATCTTGGATCCATTGTGAAATGATCAAATCTTGTATCCACAACGCACAAAGAAACTGTGCGCAACACAGTGACAAAACAATGTGTTCCACAAGCTTCATCATTGAACTCGCAGGACCTGTCGCACACTTCAAAGACTACACGAAATGTTGTGCGTTGTAATATAAAGCGCTTTAAAGAACAATTTATAAATTTGGAATAACAAAATGTTATGCTTAGCACATAAAATCAGAAATAAAAATTGCTTCATATTAATAAACTTCGACAGACTGTGCACATTTACACAATACAATAACTAAGATGAGCTTCGACTCCAATGGGTTCTTCTACTGACTTTACAGACACATATCTTGTGTTGAGACTTATTCAACTCCTCAACTATTGTTGGTTCTCCATTGTTCTCTCTACATCTCTGCTTCTTTTTCTATATATTTTTACTAACTAAACGACTTGGACTTACATGAACTTCAACTGAGACTTCCTACATAAGCTAAGACTGACTCAACATCGAAGACTACAATTAATTCAACGGACTCTTCAACTACTTATCATAACTCGAGAAATATAAAGATCTACTCCATTTATAGCTCTCCTGCCTGCTGACTGACTTTGAGTAAATGTGTGACTTTGCACTTACAAACTTTTAGACTGAATGATTGACAAATATACTACGGATAGATTGACTGACAGACAAATTGATGCCGATGTAAAAATATCTTCGACATGTAATTACTATTTCCATCACTCCCCCTTAATTATAAGTAGGTGGGATTATAAAAAATTTCATCAAAGATTTAGTTTACAATTTACTGTCGCTCATATGTTACTGTGAAGACTCCCAAACTATTGTGCAGATGATGAAAATCATCTCTTGCTAAAGACTTTGTAAAAATATATGCGACTTGTTCTTTTGACCTGCAGAATTCTAAACAAATCTCTTTGTTATTCACCAATTCTTTGATAAAATGATACCTTGTATCAATATGCTTGTTTTTCTTGTGAAATACATGATTCTTTGATAACATGATGGTTGAATTGTTGTCACAGAATACTGTTGTTGGTTCTTGTTGTTTCTGTAACAAATATTTTAACATCCTTCTCATCCAAACTGCTTTATAAGAAGTGCTTGTAGCTGCAATGTACTCTTCTTTTGTTAAAGAAAGAGTCACTATGGGTTGCTTCCTTGATTCCCATGATACCATACCTATTCCAAAATTAAATGTGTACCCATAGGTACTTTTCCTCTCATCTATGATGCCTCCAGAATCACTGTCAGTGTATCAAATGAGTTTGAAATATTCTTAAGTGGAGTACTTAATACCAAAAACTATTGTTCCATTCACATATCTCGGGATTCTTTTTCCCGCCTTCCAATGTGATTCTTTTGGAGTTTCCATGAACCTTGAAATCTGTCTCACTCCATACATAATAGGAGGTCTTGTTGCTATGAGATACATAAGACTTCCTACTAGTCTTTTAAACAGTGTGGGATCCACTTTGGACCCTTTATCTTCCTTGCTTAACTTTAATCCTGTAATGACCGGTGTTGGTTCTACTTTTGTAAGATAAATATGCTAGTTTTGGACTAGTGCACTTCTATTCTCAAAAAATATCTCATAAGCTGTAAATCAGTCATTTCAAATTCATCCTTCATGACTGACTTAAATTCTTCTATGCCAAAATTACTTGTAAAAATCAAATCATCTACATATAAACAAAAAATTAACATGTTACTTTGTAGATTTGATTTGATGTACAATGTTGGCTCATTTTCACTTCTTTGAAATACATTATGTGTCAGATAGGAATCAATACGACTGTACCAAGCTCTGGGAGATTTCTTTAATCCATATAGTGCTTTCTTCAATATGTACACTTTGTTTTCGTGTCCTAGAACCTCATAACCTTGTGGTTGTTCTACTTACACTTCTTCTTCTAAGTTTCCATTAAAAAATGTTGACTTTGGATCCATTTGATAAACTTGCCACTTATACTGCGTGACAATTGCTAACACTTTTCTGACTGTGTCCATGCACGCAATTGGTGAAAATGTTTCATTGAAATCAATTCCAGGTTGTTGTGTAAGTCCTCTTGCAACTAACCTTGCCTTTTGCTTCTACAATTTTATTTCTGCGTTTTGCTTGGTTTTATAAATACACTAGACACTTATAAAATCCTTATCTTTAGGTACATCTACCAATTTCCATGTCCGATTGTTCTTTATGCATCTGATTTTTTCATCCATGGTTTGTTCCCATACATCATATTTGACTGCTTCTTCAAAAGTTAATGGATCATCTATTTGTGAAAAAAAAGAAAAAACTAAAAATGAGTTTGGTGCATCTTCATTATAAAGGTCACACATACTTCTTGTGTTTCTTGGTAAAAGACTTGCTAGTGTTGGATCTAGAGATGTAGAACTGCTCGAACTACTTGTTGGTGTTTGTTTCGCTCTAGGTGTAGACTACGCACCTATTGTTTTTATTGGAGTACTCTGCGTTGTGATTTGCATCACAGTGCTAGGTGCAGAAGGGCCTGATCACTGAAATGTGCATGGTGTTTGAACCACTTCTTCGTTTGTGTCATCATGTTCCATTGCACCAATAATTTTGACTGTATTTGCTATGCTTCTATCCCATGCTTCATTCTCCATGAACTGAACATTGCAGTTGATTATGACTTTTATTGCAACAGGGTCATACAACTTGTATCCTTTTGTTTCTTCAGAATAGCCAACAAATATAAATTTATGTCCTTTATTGTCCATCTTCTTTGTCAGCTCATCTGGAACATGTGCATATGTGTCACAACCAATTTTCTTTTAGTGCGCTAGATTTTGCTTTAATCTTATCGAGGCTTCTTGAGGAACTTTTTTCTTCACACTCTTTGTCGAACATCTATTCAAGATGTAAACTGCAGTTGCTACTGCCTCAACCCAATACTCATTTGACAAATTTTTGGATTTCAAAATACTACGTTTCATTTCCATACTGGTTATGTTCTTTCTCTCTACGACACCATTTTGTTGTGGTGTGTATCATGCGGTAAATTGCTTGTAGATGCCATGGATTTTACAAAAGTTTTGAAATTCTCTTGAAATGTATTCATCTCCTCTATCAGTTCTTAGACACTTGATGTAGTAGCCACTCTACTTTTCCACAAGTGATTTAAACTGTTGAAAACAACCCAATGCGTCAGATTTATGCTTTAGGAAATAAATCCATGTCTTTCTTGAGAAATCAACAATGAATGTTAGAAAATATGTGTTGCCTCCTATTGATGGAGTTTACATTGGTCCAAAAATGTCTGAATGTACTATTTCTAGTGGATATTTTGTTCTGTAAAACTTGCCAACTTGAAATGATTCTCTGTGTTGCTTGCCAAATATGCATCCTTCACATATCCTTTCTGGCTTTTCAATCAATCACAAACCTTTTATCATATCCTTTTTGTGTATCATCTTTAGACTTCACAGTTCAAATGTCCAAATTTGAAATTCGATAGCTAGGAATCATCATGTATTTCAGATTGGAATGTTTCCTTCATCTTTGTGCCATTTTCTACTTTCTTAGTACTGTGCACACTATTTTCTTCATTAGTACCGCATCCACTTTCTGTTGTAAATGTAGTGTCTAACTGCACACTTTTTCGTTTTCCAATAGCTAGCATTTTAATCTTCTTCTTGGTTGGATTCAATGTCAATGGGAACATTTTGTTACTTGTCATCTAGATTCTTGCAATGAGATGATTGCTTGGATATCTATCCATAATCACACAATGATTATCTTTCATGTAGATTCTGTATCATTTCTATAACAGTTTTCTTGTGCCCATCATATTATCCTTCAGACTAGAAACATAATATACATCAGACATAAATTTATGTTCTCCTTGCTTACTTAAAATATTTATACTGCCTTCTCATAAGACAGTGACTTGGATATTTGTTCCAAGTGTAACCTTCATTTGGACCGACTCATCAAAACTAGAAAACAGTACTATATTTCCTATAATGTGGTTACTGTAGCATGAATCTAAATACCACATGTCACATGGACTTGCTTGAGAAACATCACATGCAAGTGGTGATACTATAGACATTTTTATAGCGCACACCATAAACATAGGGAGATTTTGATTATTTGCATTTTTTGACTGATCTTAACTTTTCTTGTTTTGATTATACTATCTCTTTCTGCACTCATATGCATAATGTCCATACTTTTTACAACAACGACACTGAATATTTGATTTGTCAATACTCTGACCACATGGTTGAATGGTACTTGGGTTTTGACCTTTTCCACCAGTATTTCTAGGACTGCTACTGAATCCACCTCTAACAAAACTTCTTCCTCTGCTTCTAGAGTTAGCTCTCCCCCTTCCTCTTTCACAACTTATAGATGACTACGTGAAAAATGAATTATCTAATGGCATACTTCACCTATTCAATCTATGTGCATGATTAATGAGGGACGCTTGCAGTTCATCTAGACTAAACTGACTCAAGTCTTTTCTCTCTTCTAGAGTCACAACAAGGGTATCAAATTTAAGAGAAACACTCCTAAGTTCCTTCTCAACAAATTATTTCTCTTCTATGGTTTCACCATGAGACTTAATCTGATTTATTGAGCCAATGACATGGATATAAAGGGAATCTACCGAGTCTAAATCTTTCATTGACATAGTTTCAAAACATCTTCTAAGAATTTGAATTTTTGCAGTCTTTACTTTGTCCATACCTTGATAAGAGGTTCATAATATGTCCCATGCCTCTGTGGCTTGTTTTGTTGATGCAACTCTTGGAAGTATGCTCTCATGCATGGCTTGATGTATGTACAACAATGCATTTCCATCCTTCTTTCTTTGATCTTTCAAGACATCATTCTCATCTTGTGTGTGGGCCTTGTATGATGCCTAATCTATTGGTTCTACATAACCATTCTTGACTATCTCCCATACATCTTGACCTTGGAACAACACCTTCATGCCCAAGGACCACATCTCATAATGCTTGCCTGTAAAAGTGGGAGGCTGAAGATTTGAAGTAGAATCCATATTTTAATTTTCAACAGAGTTTCTACTCTTGAACTTGTTCTGATAGAACATGCTCTTGATCAAATTTTTTTTATCAATTTGCTCTGATACCAGATATTGGATCCACTACGCAACGATCAAATCTTGGATTCACAACACGCAAGGAAACTATGCGCAACATAGTGACAAAACACTGCGCACCACAAGCTTCTTCACTGAACTCTCGGGATCACAGACTACATGAATTGTTACATGATGTAATATAAAGCACCTTAAAGAACAATTTATAAATGTGGAATAAGAAAATGCTATGCTTAACACATAAATTCATAAATATGAATTGCTTGATATTAATAAACTTCGACGTATCGTACGCAATTACAAAATGCAATAACTAAGATGAGCTTCGGCCCCAATGACTTCTTCTACTAACTTTATATACATAGAGCTTGTGCTCAGGCTTCTTCAACTCCTCAACTGTTGTTGGTTCTCCACTGTTCTCTCTACATGTCTGCTTCTTCTTCTATATATTTTTACTAACTAAATGACTTGGACTTATATGAGCTCTGACTGAGACTTCCTATAGAAGATAAGAATAACTCAACATTGAAGACTACCATTAATTCGACTGACTCTTCAACTACTTATCATAACTCGAGAAAGATAAAGATTGACTCCATTTATAGCTCTTAGCTCCATTTATAGCGCTCATGCTTGCCGACTGACTTTGAGTAAATGTGTGACTTTGCACTTACGGACTCTCAGACTGATTGACTGACAATTCAACTACTAACAGATTGACCGACACAGAAATCAATAGAGATGTAAAAATCTCACCAACTTATAATTACTATTACCAACAAATAAGGATGAAGACAATCCAAAGTCTCCACTTACCATATCTAGATAAAGGGCTCTTCGTTCTCGAGCCCAAGAAATGATAAAAAAATATTTATACTTATTGTATGCCAAATTTGTTGGTAAAAATGCATCAACTTGCACAATTTGGAGAAGAAGAATCTCGTGTGGAAACATATTTGAAAGCCCAAATGTAAAATATTTGAGATATTCCCACATTCGTTAGGCTTGCATTGCACATGATGATATTATGAGTCATTTCATAAGCGTTTGTCTGATGATATTATAAGTCATTTCATAAACTTATTTTGTGGTTTTGAGACGATTACATGTTATGTGTAAGATGATCTTTAGATTTGTATTGGTGGGCTTTTAAAGGTGGGTTGTGGGATTTAAAAAACAAGGTATATATCATCAATTTTTTTGGGAAAGGTTATGCTGGTCATTCGTTCCTGTGTTTTCTGGATTTAAATTGTATAGAAAATTATGAACTAGAATTTAAATTTTATAGAAAATTATGAAAGTTCAAAGTTTTGAAGTGTCTACTTCATCAAGGATAAAACAAAATAAACTTATGAGTAAAAAAAGAGTGCCCAAAAATGAAAATTAATGAGATAAGAGAATAATTATACTGTTGAAGATAAGAGAATAATGATATTGTTGAAGGGAAGAAGGAAAGTCAGATTGACAATTGAAACAGGCTTTGAATTGGTGAATTAAACTTTAGGAAAGAAATTTAGCCATTGTAAAGAATAGTGTTAAATAATTAGAAATAGTGTTTCATTTTTGTTTTCTTGACCATAGTTTTAGGCCACTTTTTGGAAAGGTTCTGCTTCTCTGCGTTTCATTTTTGTTTTCTTGACCATAGTTTTACGCCACTGCCAAAGCGATTGCATCCCGTGTGACCTGAAAACAAGTCAAATACTTAGTTGCTCATTGTCACTTCATTAAGCAATGATTGAGCTCGAATCTTTGAACATGGCGGCTGCTGAATAGTTAATAACCATGGGGTTCTAAGTCATTTGCGCCATTTGAAAATTTGAGAATTAGTGGTTACAAGCAGGATAGGAATTTGAAAATAGATTTACATCTTGAAATTTAAATAAATTTGCTAACCATATTCAACATTTTACTTAATTTGCATGATCTGGACTTTTGACAGTATCCATCCTTCCTTTTAAGTCCTGCCTTCGGGATTAACGATACCTTTTGAGTCTCGGAAATCCAGTTATAATTGCTTTTCTGCAGTCGGAACTGTTTCTTTACTCGATTTTATTCGGACAATTATTCCATTAATCTTGTTGGAAAGTTAATCAGGTCATTAGCTTATTAAGGTTTCGTTCAAATATTTTTTCACCAGTTTAAGCCTCTAAAAGCATTGCAGAAGCGGTTTTAACATTTTAACCTTATGAATTCATATTAACCTCTGAAAGCATTGCACAAGCGGTTTTTAACATTTTCGCATTACTTCATATTGACTACTAAAATCTTGTACATTTTATTCAGTTTATTTTTAACTTTATCATATATTAAGATATATAGCACCAGAACATGAGCATAATACTTTGAAACAATGAGGAATGTTACATTCTTCATGAGAAGCTATCACGACGGATATCCATTTAATCTTACTCGTTTCTCTTGGAAGTCATTGATTTCAAACAGACTCATATATTAAATATCGAATTCAGCCAATATACATTCTGAAATCATTCAACGTTATTTACATTAAAGGGTAGGAATAAGGAGGTATTGATATATAATGAGAAGAAATCACGCCGAAAATATGGAAATAAATATAGTGATGATTATGGGATTATTTGATGGATAGAACAGGCCAGCTAATTACCAATCACATGGAGAGATAGAAGAAGCTTAGAACGAACATCATCAAGCAAGTGGCCATGAGCACAACCTGTGCTGATAGACGTTGATTATCAGACGCACTGAATGCAAGGCTGTTGACGAATGGCTGGTTTAATAATGGCTGTCCCAGTGTAGTCAGCTGGTTGAGGCCCGGCTGTACGTTCACCAGTGGCTGGCTGAAGCCCGGTTGGACGTTTARTGGAGAGAAGGGCTGATTGAGAAAGCCAGGTTGGTTAGTCAATGGCTGATTCACTAATGGAAATTGCTGGCCGATTTGGGAATTTGCAGGCAGCTGATTGACTAAGGGCTGGCCGTTAAAAGGCGTGTAGGACTGGGCGTTCAATGGCTGATTTGATGGAGATAGAGGCTGATTACTTAATGGAGTACTGAAGCCATCTTCAGAGCAACCCTTGATCAGAATGTTCATGAAAACTGACACCCCAATCAAAACATTGATGACTGCAACTTGCACAGACTTCTCCATGGTAGATTCAGAAACAATTACCCAACAAAATCCGCAGGCGAGGAGAATATATTGTTTCTGCAGATCAGCTGAATCTCTTGAATAGAATCTGGTGATTTGTCCTCCTTTGGTGAAGCCAGGAGAGCAGGACAACATGTATATAGAAACATAGACTTAAACTGTGAAATATTGTGGACAGTTGATAGTGGTGCAGGTCGTTGGAGGGGCAGTCGTGGAAGATTTGGTTAGTGTTGCAGGTGATAGACTTTGTATTTTTCCATTTTAAAATAACAATGGAGTCGGCAAGGGTGGAACCATGGGGACTTGTGAGTGTTGCTTCATTTAATCAGATGATATGCAGGATGATTGATTATAATCATTTTCAAAAAATCAGATGAGCTTAAATGGCAAGTTGCAACTACCCACTGACTTTTCCTTGACAAGCGTCGAAAGGGACAATAATGCATGACAATAATGCATCATCATAAACGACAGGAAGGAGTTGGATATGTTTGTTGGATGTTATGGTAGTATTGAATATTTTTCAGATTTTAAAATAAGCAATTGTATTTGTTTCATGAATGTTTGTGGAGGGGTTGTAAAGTTGAAAGGAACAAAGGGTAAAATTAMGAAATTATGGATGCTAAATTCTGAAATTGTGTTATCCTTTATCCTTGACCTTATTGATTGGGGTCGTTGATTATATATTTGTAAGCYGTTGATTATATATTTGTAATATATGTTAATATATTTTGTTGATTATATATTTGTAATATATGATAATATATTTTGTTCATAAGAATAAAATATTTTAAGCATTCTTGTTTTGAGCATGCATATATTGTTATTTTGTGTCTAAATATCATGTAATTAATTGCATTGCTCCGATGTCTTGTAAAAATGATACCATTTTGATAATAGTTACGAATTAAACATTTTGTATATAGAAGTATGTTTAAAACATATTTTGTGATCCAATGATATTAAATAGATAGAAATGGTGTTTTTTTTTTTTTATTATTGGTTCTAAATCATACAAGAAGCTATACTCTTGTCCCCTCACCTATGGTTAAAGAAAATTACAATTGAGGTGGAAGTGGGGGAGGTGGTTGAAGATACAAATTTTCCTTTTAAAAGTGATAAAAAATATACACATATCTTTCTTTTTCTTGGAGCTAGACATATTCACTATCTTTCATTTTTGCATAATGTTCAAAGGAGAATAATAATGCTTTTCAAATTCTTGCTATAGATGTGGTGTGTGACAATGTCATGAAGGTCAATCTTTGAGTTTTAATGTTCCACAAATTATGTTTAATGGTGGGTGGGATTCTCAAAATGCAAGGTATTATTATGTCTTTCGATAAGGAGTCGTGGATTCACAAGGTCAACATTTAACAAACCTTTCCAATATGTTCTCCTCTTATCATCTCTACATTGAGATCAATGTTAATTATCTAGTAAGGTAAATGCATCCCCCCAACAACCTCCTTAAATATAATCAAATATGATGGAAGAACTAGTTGAATCATGTGCTTGTTTCCCAAGTTCAAGGAATGAATATAACCAAATATGATGGAAGAACCAATTCAATCACATATTTGGTACCCATGTTCAGGGAACAAGTTTGAGTTGCTAATTTATAGATTATTGATCCAGATTATTTTCGACATGAAATGAGAGCAAAGATATAATAAAGAAATGTACAGCGATATCTCACATATCCAATAATATAACATAAACATATCAGAGATGTAACCATAAACAAAAAGGTAAAGTATTACACAATTTCTATTAATTAGTAAAATGTACAATACTATAGAAATACAGAGTGAAAGACTCGCTAGAATGGTGGCAACTTATCTTTGAAAAGATATGTGACGACTACTCATATTCACAAGAAGATGATTTTACAATGAGGCTCCAAAGGCTTTTTTTATCATAAATAAAATCCAAAACCCTAACGTGGAAGATTGAAAGCCAACAATTTTGTGGACCCCATTTTGGGTAGTTTGGTGTATCAACTTCTCGGGGGCGTAACTTTGGCATACTATCTTTGTTTGAACTCGTTGGAAAGGTATCGTTGAGTAGATTCATTTTGGGGGATCAATGAGAGCATTCAACTATAATTGAGGTGCTCTATCCCGAAAAACTTCATTTAGTCCCTCAAAATGGCCCATGAAGTTTAGGAACCGAAAAACTGCTAAAACTAGTAAGTTACCAAAAAACTATTTTGAACTAATTGGAATAGGTGGGTGGCCACTGATATCAATTTGGATCAATCCTCCATCCTTACGAAGAAATGGTATCCATTGTGCTGAGTTTCTAGGGGAGAGGGGAAAGTGATTGTTGAATCTGAATCTTGGTGACTTGCTTGCTTTACTAGGAAGGTTGTCACGAACCTGTTGCTGGTGGAGTTGAATTTGTTCAACCAGTCGGGCTACATGAGGTGACTTTTTGCAGAAGGAATATTTTCACTTTGCTGCAATATTGTCGGCCTGCTTCATAGTGTCCTTATGTTCGCCCTTTGAACATATTGTGAAGAAGCTAAATTTTTTAGTATGAGATACTACCTTGTGGCACTATTTAGGTCAGACAATAGTTGTAACTACCATTGGTATCTTGTAGAGATGACCCCCTAGAGTAACAATGACACTACGGGGTCCAAACTCATAGATAACATGTCGCTTCCAAATATATGGTTGGCCCAAGAGAACATCACATACATCCAGCGGGGAAAAATCACATAATACCTCATCCTTGAAGGGTTGGATGTCGTATGACAATAGACACTACATGTTGACACAAAGATCACATATGTGTAAAAACCACCCGATGTTGTATGGATGTGGGTGTGGTGTTGTCAATAATCTCAACTATTTGATGAACTTTGTTGAGATGAGATTCTTCTGGATTCCAACAATAAAATGCAGTGGGATCCCCTTCACCCACATATGTGAATGAAAAAGGAACTCCCCCTCCTGAGGATCTGTTGGATTTTTTGGTTGAATTGTTGAGGTAGTGATAGTAGTAGTGGGGTCTGTGTTGATGATCTGTCTTATGCCAGTATTTTCTGAATCAGATTCTAAATCAAGGTTCGACTCCTTGTCTTTGATCTCGCCTACCGATGATTTTTTTGAGAGACATTTATTAATGTTGTGTCGGAGGATTATCTGGAAATCACACTACTTTCTAGTGTCTTTATTCATCTTCTCATGACTCTTATTTTCCTGTGGCTTGGACTGGTTTTCAAGAGGCTATTTGTAACAACATCAGGTGGCTTCACATCCCTCACGAAGCCACCTGATGGTGTATGGTTGTGGGTGTGGTGTTGTCGAAAATCCAAATTGTTTGATGACCTTTGCTGAGATGAGGTTATTCTAGTTTTGGCTTTCAACAATAAAATGTAGTAGGGTCCCCTTCACCCACATCTTTGAATGAAAAAGGCGCTCCCCTCCTCATGATATGTTGGTTCTTCTGGTTGAATTGTTGTGGTTGCGATAGTAAAAGTGGGGTCTTTGTTTATGATCTGTCTTATGCCATTATTTTCAGAATCGGATTCTGAAAAAAGGTTCGGCTACTTGTCTTTTATCTTCTCTACCAACGATTGTATTGAGCGACATTCAACATTGTTGTGCCAAGGGATTTTATGGAAATCACACCACTTTCTAGTGTCTTTCTTTTTCTTCACACGACCCTTCTTTTCTTGTGTCTTGGAATGGTTTCCGGGAGGTTGTTTGTTAGGGATGTATTTATCATACTTTGGTTGTTGCAGATTTGCATAACCAAACTCCTCTTTCTTCTTGTACCTAAATTTCTACTTAATTTTGATAGCATATTGATAGGAAAATCCCATTGCTGAGATTTCTAGAAACTCCATTTCAGTTTCGATGTATCTTTGTAGAGCCCCACAGTATTTCATAACCAAAACTCTCTCAGAATATTTGATACCCAACTTGGTGCACAAGGTATGGAAGGTATTGGTGAACTTTGGTGTTGCTTGGCCCCTCTCTTGACACAATATAGTCCATCTCATGTAGTGGTCATCATAGTTACCAACAGGATAATATTGTTCCTTGACCACATCCACAAAAAAATACCAACTGGGCTCGATCCCATATATTCCATACTCCTCTATGGAACTTTTCTCCCAGTAAGTTTTCCACCAATGTTTTACATGGGGGAGATCCTTAAGGAGTGTGAAGGTGATATTTTCCCTATCGAAAAAATTGTGAATAGAGAAATAACCTTCTAGCATATTTAACCATTTTTCTAAGGCATTTGCATCTATCTTTCCTTCAACTACGAGAATATGAAAATTAACTTGTACCTTAAAAGGAGAGATTGTACCTTAAAAGGAGAGATTGTACCTTAAAAGGAGAGCTTGTGAGAGCTTGTTCAAACAGTATATTAATAGAACTATTTTCTCTGTCATTTTTTATTTTCTTTCACCATGGAGGGTTTCTTGGGGGTGTGAGAGAAATTCTCCTCAAGAGAGACAAGCTCAAGACCCAAATTTATATACTCAGACCTCGTCGGGGACATGCACTGGAAAAAATGATCAAGAGAAGCCTGCTCTGATACCACTGATCTAGATTATTTTTAGCACAAAATGAGAGTGAAGATATAATAAATAAATGTAAAGAGATATCTCAGATATCCAATAATATAAAAGAAACATATCATATATGCAACCATAAACACAGAGGTACAATAATACACAATTTCTATTAATGAGCGAAATGTACAAAACTATAGAAATATAGAGTCAAAGACTCACTAGAATGGTGGTAGCTTATCTTTGAGAAGAGATCTGATGGCTACTCACATTCTCAAGAAGATCATTTTACAATGAGGCTCCATAGGCCTTTTTATCATAAAGAAAATCCAAAACCTGTTGAGATTCAACAAGAAGATCCTAGTGAAAATTATGCACCTACACTAGGATGGAGCCTCGAGCTATTTTTAGATGGAAGTCTATTTTTAGATGATGAGAAAATTTTAATTATAGATGATGCCTATTTATATATAGTGAGAGAATTCTATTTATACATGTATGTCGACTATTATTATCCCTTAATAATATTTAGACAATAAATATTTGTCTCTTCTGAATGAGCACTTAGAAATAGTTAACTGAAGTGGAAAATTAGTTAGGTATAGGAAATTCGAGTTCAAAGGTTGAATGGTGGGACATGCAAGTCGAATTAGTTGTAACTGAATGATTCGAAGTTGTAACAGAGTTATATGTGTAGTTATGTGAGTTGTGAAGTAGTTTAACTCAGTTAAGTGAGTTAAACTTAGTTTTACTAGTTGTAACTGAACTTACACTAGTGAGAGATCAGTGAATTAATTATTAATTAATTCACAATCAGTGATCTCACAAGAAACTAAAGATTTACCACTGTTAAATACATGCATGTCAGATCCAATGGAGACCCAATTGAGATAACAAGTGAAAGGGACAGTTTGACTATCAATTGTGACATTAGTGAGTGCATCCATGCAACCACACACATATTGGATGTGCCCATGAGGATTGTGCAGCTTAGAAAAGAGGAATTCATTCATTCTAGGGATTTCCATCAGGAAGGATTGCGCAGAGGAGGTAGGCTATCTGGAGGCAGTAAATTGGCACATGCATTTGTCAATTTTTGTATGATAGTGTGAGATGATTGTATATAGTACTGAGAGCTCTAGGATTATATTTTTTTATGAAATTATTTCATGATCCATGATATATACATAATATATGATAGTGTGGTTTTTAGCTTTATGCTTTCCATGTAAATCATCTTTGTTATGTGTGATTGATGTTTCTTCTTGGTATTGTAATTGGCGATTGTGTTTTAAATTCCACAAGAATATTAGTAGAAGTGATTTTGTATTTAACAGTGGCCTATAATTGTTAGATCAGGATAATCCAAGCAATATATAATTTGTATTAAAATTTCTACATGGTATTAGAGTGCAGAAGATTGCAGAAGTTGAGTTTGTGATTGGATAGAATTTGAATTTGCAGAAAGAATTTTTCGGTGCTACAGCTAATTCAAGATCGAAATGGATTTCAATGGCTCGAGGTTAGAGTATGCACTTAAGGGCATCATAAACTACATTTCTTGGAAGGACAGGATGGAGGCAATACTCGAAGACAATGTCTTGAATGAATTCATTGACAAAGATGTTCATAAGGCAGATGTTGCAGACGCTGCAAATCTTGATGCATGGCAAAAGAAAGTGGCAAAGGCGAGAAGGATCATGTTGGAGGGAGTACAAGACCACATTGTCTCAAGCCTCCATGGGAAATTCACACCATATGCAATGTGGAATACTTTGACGGATCTATTCCAAAAAAACAACGACCATAGGAAATTAGCGCTCAAGGAAAACAATCAGGAAGATCAAGATGGAGAAGGGAAACTCCATTCCAAAATATCTCATGAAGTTTGTCCAATGTTGGGATGAGATGGGGAGTGTGGTAATAAAAATCGCTAATGATGATTTGGTGAGCTTGGCTCTCTTAGGACTTCCCAAGAGTTGGCACAATTATCAAGACTCTATCAATGGAAGGGAAAAAATTCCATATTGGGAACGACTATGGTCAGATCTAGTGAATAATGAGTTTAGGTGGAACACCAGATATGGATCGTCATCAATGAATGATGATGAAGATGATTGTTCTTTGGATTCCAAGGAAAGGAAAGGGAAGGGGAAGAAATTCCATTCGAAATCCGAGTCTAAAGGCAAGAAGCTGGATTTGTGCAAAGTGAAGTGTTTTCACTTTCACGAACATGGGCATCTCGCCACTAATTGTCCGTAGAAGAAGAAGAACAAGAAGGTTGTTGGATTTGCAGATAGTGAGGCCCTTGCCTCACAATTTGAACTTGACTTCTCCTTGATTCCATGCATGGCATCAAGTGCATTGGGATCGGTGTGGTATTTGTATAGTGGCGCTTCCTTCCACATGACGGGAGATAAGGATATTTTTAGTGACTTGGAGGAGAGAGATATCAAAATGCATATAGAGATGGGCGACTATGGACTATACAGTGCGACTGGAATTGGTACCATTACCTTTCAGAGGGAGTCAGGTAAACCATTTCAATTGAAATATGTTATGCATGTTCCAAGTCTGAAGAAAAACTTTTTCTTAGTTGCAACGTTGGAGGACAGAGGCTATGACGTTGTTTTCAATGATGGAAAAGCCTTTGTGCGACATAAAACAACGGGTCAAGTTAGGAATATAGGGATTCATGTTAAGAATCTCTACAAGATGGAGGTAGATGGCTACGCTTTCATGATGAGCAAGGCAGAAAAATTTGTGAGTCAGGATGAGGGCAAATTATGGCACAGGAAATTGGGCCATCTTTATCATGGAGCCTTGAAAATCATGTAACAAATATCTACTAGAATTCCAACAGGAACACTTTCTTAGGTAGATCAGTGCAAGGGTTGCACCATGGGGAAGTATGTAAAGTCCACCTTTCATGAAAAGGAGAACCATGCTTCAGTGATCATGGAGAGAATTCACACAAACGTGTGTGGACCATTCTCGGTTGATTCGATAGAAAAACATAAGTATTATTTTATTTTTGTTGATGAATTTTCTTGTAAAAGTTGGATCTTCTTCATGTAGAAGGAGGATCAAACATTGTCAAAGTTATCTGAGTTTAAAGAATTGGTGGAGAAATATTCAGGGAAGCAAGTGAAGGCTCTGAGAAGAGATAATGGTGGAGAATACATATCTAACGAATTCAAAGACTTCTGCAGCAAAGAAGGAATATGAAGAGAAATCATAGTGCCTCATAACCCACAACAAAATGGGGTTGTAGGGAGGAAGAACATAATGATCATGGGTGCAACACGAGCGATGTTTCATGATCAGGGCCTACTAATGCATTTGTGGGCGGAAGCATGCAACACTACGGTTTATGTGCAAAACCATTGTCCTCATAGAGAACGGGGCAGGAGTACACATGAAGAAACTTTCACTGGTAAGAAACCAGAAGGTTCCCATTTAAAGATTTTTGGCTCATTTTTTTATGTTCATGTGACCATGAATGCAAGGAAGAAGATGGAGCTGACTACTAAATTTGGGATATTTGTGGGGTACACATAAACACCCCATAATTATTGTGTGTATTTTCCTAACAGTAAGATGATTTTTATGCGACGGGATATAAAATTCGATGAGGGGAAAGCCATGTGGTTGTCTCTTGAGAGGGAGATAGACTTGCATGCAGAGGAGGAACTATTAGATCCAAAAGATGAGTCTGACAATGTGGATCAGCCACATGAGGAGGTTCATGGACTGGAGGAAGCCACTCATGTAGATCCATCCATCAGAAATGGAAGAAAGTGCACCATGGAATCTTATAGATTGAGACTAGATGTTGCATAAAATGTAGGAGACCTTACTTCAAAACGCAAACAAAGACAATATCCTAATCGATTTACTGGATACATGGCTCTCATGAAAAATGTATTGTGACTAAACCATATTCCTTTTAAAAAGAATTGCAGGATCCCACTTGGGTTGATGCAATGATGGAGGATTATGACTCCATTGTTAAAACAGTGCATTGGAAATTGTCCCAAGACCGGTTGACAAATCAGTGGTAGGTCCAAGATGGATCTACAAGGGTAAGATTTTAATCATTGTTCTTTATGTTGATGATTTAATAATGTCTGGTGATGAGCAGTTGATACACTCATGCAAGGAGGACCTTGCAAAGGATTTTGAGATGAAGGATATGGGCCTCCTTCATTATTTCCTTGGATTGGAAATATAACAACGAGATGGTGAACTTTTTGTGTTTCAAGTAATGTATGCAAGGGAGACACTGGGTAAGTTTCACATGGAGGGATGCAAACCCATGGACACTCCTCTTCTAGCAAACTGGAGGAAAGAGGATGCTACTTCTGGAGAGTTAGCGGATGCTACTTTCTATCAACAGTTAGTTGGTTTGCTAATGTATCTAGTGAACACGAGAATGAACATTTTCTATGTGATTAACCATCTGAGTTAAGCAATGGTTAAGACTACCAAGCTATTTTGGAAGGCGAGTAAGCATGTCCTGAGATACTTGAGGGGCACATATGAGTATGGATTATGGTACAGATAGACGGATGAGGTGAAGTTTCATGGATTCACAAATCCAGATTGGGTGGTCAACCCAACAGACAAAAAGAGCACATCAGGGGGGACCTTTAGTATCACATCTTCAGTTGTTTCTTGGTACAACAGGAAACAAAGATCCGTGGCACTCAATTTAGTGGAAGATGAATACATGGTAGTGAGTCAAGCTGCATGTGGGGCTATCTAGATGAGAAAGATCTTGGTTCGTTTGTTTGGTTCTCATTTAGATCCGACATTGATTCATTGTGATAATCAGAGTTGCATTAAAATATCCACTAATCCTGTGTTTCATCATAGATATAAGTATATAGATATCCGGTATCATCATATCAGATATTGTGTGTAGCGGAAGATCTTGTTGCTTCAGTACATTCCTATGGAAGATCATGATGCATAAACTTTGACGAAGGCGCTCACCAGGAGCCAATTCGAGTACCATAGAGAAAAGATCGGGGTGAAGGATAATCCCTTTCTTGTTGAGAGGGAGTGTTGAGATTCAAAAAGAAGATCCTAGTGAAAATTATGAACCTACACTAGGATGGAGCCTCGAGATATTTTTAGGTGGAAGTCTATTTTTAGATGATGAGCAAATTCTATTTATAGATGATGTCTATTTATAGATGTTCAGTGAATTCTATTTATAGATGTATGTCGACTATTATTATCCCTTAATAATAGTTGGACAATAAATATTAGTCTATTCTCAATGAGCACTTGGAAATAATTAACTGAAGTGGCAAATGAGTTAGCTATAGGAAATTTGAGTTCAAAGGTTGACTGGCGGGACATGCAAGTCGAATTAGTTGTAACTGAGTGATTCAAAGTTGTAACATAGTTATATGTGTAGATATGTGAGTTGTGAAGTAGTTTAACTCAGTTAAGTGAGATAAGCTTAGTTGTACTAGTCGTAACTGAACTTACACTAGTGAGAGATTAGTGAATTAATTATTAATTAATTCACAATTAATGATCTCACATGCAATTGAAGATTTACCACTGTTAACTACATTCATGTCAGATCCAATGGAGACCCAATTGAGATAACAAGTGAAAGGGACAGTTTGACTATCAATTGTGACATTAGTGAGTGCACTCATGAAACCACACACAAAGTGGTTGTGCCCATGAGGATTGTGTAGCATAGCAAAGAGGAATTCATTCATTGCAGGGATTTCCATCTGCTGGGATTGTGCAAAGGAGGTAGGCTATCTGAAGGTAGTAAATTGACACATGCATTTGCCAATTTTTGTATGACAGTGTGAGATGATTGTATATTGTACTGAGAGTTGTTGGATTAGAGTTTTGTATGAGATTGTTTCTTGATCCATGATGTATACATAATATATGATAGTGGGGTTTTTACCTTTATGCTTTCCTGGTAAAACATCGGTGTTATGTGTGATTGATCTTTCTTCTTGATATTGCAATTGGCGATTGTGTTTTAAATTCCACAAGAATATTAGTAGAAGTGATTATGTATTTAATAGTGACATATAATTGTTAGATCAAGAGAATCTAGGCAATACATAATTTGTATTAAAATTTCTACAAAACCCTAACCATGGAAGATGAAAAGACAACATTTTTGTAGACTCCATTTTAGGTAGTTTGGTGTATGAACTTGTCGGGGGCGTAACTTTGGCATACGATTTCTATTTGGGGCACACGATAGCTTGTTGGAAATGTATCTTCAATAAGAATTATTTTGAGGGCTCAATGAGAGCCTTTGGCCATAATTTAGGTGCTCAATCCCGAAAAAACTTCATTTAGGCCCTCAAAATGGCCCTGGAAGTTTAGGAACCAAAAAACTGCTAAAAATAGTAAGATGCCAAAAGATTGTTTTGAGCTAGTTGGAATAGGTGGGTGGCCACCAATATCCATCTGGATCAATTGTGGATTTGAAATTATTTTTTCTTTGTTAACCTCTCTCTCTCTC
>JZKD02S2200263.1:338222-372587 GCA_000966675.3 Picea glauca
TATATATATATATATATATATATATATATATATAGATTCAATATTTTATGCCTTTCAAATTATTATTTCTTTGTTAACATATATTTGTTCTTTGATTCAATATTTCCTAGTGATATAATAGGAGTAAATGCACAATTTCCATTTTCCAAAGAAATTTTGTTATTATTTAGTGAGGAGACTTGAAAATACAATCAAGAAAGGATAATATGCATAGTTTTCGGTATTATATACCCATGAAATTATTCCATTGGCAATAAAATTACTTGGGGATCCATGGCCACCCTCGATAGGAAATTCAGTGTATTGTTATGTCTTCTTCAACTCACATATTTTCTTGTCTCTTCAAAGAATGTTCATGTCTTTGTATGAATTCCTTTCTATTTTGTTTCTTCCAATGCATGAGATTTTATTGGTGTTGCTAAGTCCTTCAATTTTGTATGTGTTAGTGAATTTTATCACTCTCTAAGAAACTAGGATAACAAATAATTAGATTGTATTAAATTAAATTATTATGAATCAAAGCATGGAACCTATCCTTATGATTTAAATTAATTTGTTATAGATCATTCAACATGAGACCTTTCCTAGTGGTTTAGATTAAATCAGTAGAAATAAAAGTGTAGATCCTCCCCCTATTGTTTAGATTGCATTGATTGTATGTGAAGGACCAAAAAAATTTACAATCACTTATAAAACCTTCTTCATTACATGTAGAGTTTTGTTGCTTCCACCATTGTGTTCTTTCTGTTGACTTGAAATTCAAGGTCTCTCGTTACACCACCCAATCCTCCATCAAAACCATTAAATAACAAGAAATAGGAATGCATAACAATGAAGTCATTTCCTATGTTGAAAGGGAACTAAGTAGAGAAACAAATGTATCCACTAAAATTTGTATGAATAATGATATAACATTATGTTGAAAGGCATGTGTTTGCAATATGGTTTATGTTTATGAATAGTATATGACACAGTCCAAGTAGGAATGCCTTTGTGAACTAAAGCCAAAATATGGCATATACACGTGGAGATTCATTTATAAATACAACGAGTAGTACGCAATCACCTAATTCAATAATGAACAAGTGCAACGAAAGGTAGATCTAGTGGCAAAAGATTTTGAAAAGGTTTATTTGGAAGGAAAATACCAATGATGTTTTTATCTCAAAGGTAGGGAGGGAATATTTAGTTCGATGAAATAAAAGGTTGAAGGCGTGGGTGAGAGAAGAATTATGTGTTTAAAAACATAGTTCAATTTGAGTTTATGCTTCAAAAATGTAGCAGTTGAAGAGAATAGATAGTACCAAGAATGAATAAAAAAACCAAGCCACTAAAAATGTTGGAAAAAAATCTTAGAAGAAGCTCACAAAGATGGAAGGTTGGGGAAACTAAAATGAATCAAAGTAGACATAATTTATGAGAAGCAAGAGAAACACTACAAGGAGAACACAATCTAACAAAGACTTTTGCTAAGGTTTTTAATGTGACAAAATTTGGTAAAATTTTCAAACAAACCTCTGTTACAACCTCCTCTATTGATTGTGAAGGTTTTAGTGAAGGCTTTAACAGATGTTCCATATAACTAAAAAAAATGGGCGGTGAAGGTTATAGAGGAGGGTTTTTATTAGTGATTTTATTACTATTGACAAACACACCTAGGTGAATTAATATAATACAAATTCATCGGTGTGTTTATAATTATTGTGCACCAGTTTTGAATTTTTCATTTTATGGAGACCATCGATGCTCTTATAATTTATACGCATCAGTTCCTCCTTTTTTCGTATGAAGCACCGATTCTTTTTAGTTTTTGTATGCCCCAGTTCATTTAAGTTACAGTGCACACATGTGCATTTAATTTATCCTGAGCCTCGATGAATTTAATATAGAGTGTACGAGTTCTTGTATAATGTGTGTCCCAATGCTTGTATAATTAGTATGTAGAAGTGTTTGTTTACCATGTACACCGAAGGGTAGTGAAATTTGAAATATTCGAGGTGAGATGTCGGCATCATTATTTTTAGTAAGAAAGATGTGTATATTATACTAAAAGCACTAATCTATACATTATATTTAGAGACTCGATGCGTATATTAAAAGTAGAGCAACGGTGTGTACATTATTTTTAGTTCCCCGGTTTTTATTTTAAACATGAGCACGATAAAATTTTGAAATGATAAACACTATTTTACATTATGTCTTTTACAGAATGATGTTTTTTTCTCTATAGTTTGTACCAATGTTTTATTATTAATGTGCACAAATGTGTATGACTCCTCAAAATGAATAGCTTTCTATATTATGGAAATAGCCATATAGTGAGTTCATAAGACTACAATGCAATGATATGTATATATTTTAATTAATGTTTTTTTTACAAATTTTCTATTAATCATTTTAAAATCAAATCTTTTATATAATAAGATTTTTTTATGTTTTTGTTATTGCATTTTGAATAATGATTGCATTGATGCATTATCCAATGAATTAAATCTATGTTATTTGTAACATTTTAAATCATTCACATATTAATTATTCAACAATGGAACATTTTACAACATTTGACAATGCAATAAAATAAGAAACCCATTTTAATATATATGAATAAGAGACCCATTGTCATACAAAAAGGGACAATGTAGAGGTCCACAATAATGAAATTGAAACCAATATATGTAATAGTTACACTTATAGTTAACATGTCCTCATGCAATTAGGACAATATGTCAAGTACATTAATGGGATGGCATCCCACTCACCCGTTTTCAAGTAATGAGAATCCCCATTCAAGTGCGGTAAACAATCCTAATTATAGTAGAAAGTTAAACCCAAAGTGGACGACTGGAATAAAAAACCTAACCCCAGTAAAAGCATGAATTTAAAGTGATCATTAGTAACATCATTCTCATTATTTTTTAATCATATTAATCTCCCTTTTTAATGACTAAGTGACATCTTTTTCCATGTAAGGAAGTTAATGGTTGAAATCAAAACCTTTCATTTATTGTGACGAGAAGAATATTCGAAGCATATTAAATCTTGTCCATTGAAAGCCGAGAGCATATGAAATTGTTGTCATTGAAAGACCATATGTGATAAAAATGTTATTAATTCTAGCAATTTCCAATAGATGTATGCCTATAGGATTAATAAATTGATTCAACCAAAAATAAAAAATAAAAATAATTAACATAATTAGATTTTCAACATAGTAGACACAAGGGAAAATGAGAAAAGATAAATAAATATTGTTATCATTTCCTATTGAATGAAATGGAGGAAACAACACAGCAACAGAGGAGGTGAAATAAAAAAGAGGAGAGTTGGTTAAGATGTCGGTAAGACATAAAGAAACGATGAGGGTTTATAGAGGAAGAGGGTTTTAAAAAATCAATAATGTGGAGGAGAAGAATGGTAACTCACCCGCGTGTCTGCAACAAAAGAATAAATACTACCATTGCATATTGAATGGAATGAAGGTTGCAACATACTATACTATTGTATTTCCAAGAGACCATATAACAAAGTATAAACATGGTAAAATGAGAAAAGAAGAAACATATTACTACCATTTCATATTGAATGGCACGGGGGAAACAAAAAAGGAGAATTTTAAAAGAGTAGAGTTGGATAGGATGTTGGTAATAGATAAAGCAATGTTGGGTATTTATAGGGGAAGAGGGTTTTATAAATCAATAAAAAAAATGATAACTCACCTATGCCTCTATAAAAAAAGAATAAATATTACTGACATTGCGTATTGAATGGCATGGAGGCAACGACAAAAAAGAAATTGAAAAGATAAGAGTTGGTTAAAATGCCAGTAAGAGATAAAGCAGCGTTGGGGATTTATAGAGGAAGAGGGTTTTAAAAAACAATATTCTGGGGGAGAAGAATGATAACTCACCTGTCTCTGCAACAAATGAGTACTCTTCCTATACAAAGTGAGTCTATCTCAAACCAGTGATCCTATTTCTGCAATGAAATTCGAGGAATAAATAAATCACAAAAAAATAATACATACAATACCTTACCATAGTAGAAAATACAAAAGGACAATCATACCTCTTCCTCCTTTTCCTTGGTTGTTAGTGGAAACTGTGTAATACAACCTTAACCCTAAACTGAACACCATATATGGTGAATAGAATCCTTGTCATAATTATTGCTAAAATCCAACTTATTCCCTATCCATTTGTGAAGACTACCTCTGATGCCCCTAGTAAGGATGCCACCATCAAAACCAGGACCTAATAAGCCACCACCACTACCACAACCCAAGTTGTTGCCATAGCTAAAGCCACACCCTTCTCCAAAGCTAGCAACAATTCCCATCCTTTTTCCTATAGTCATATGCGATTATCCATTGAAGACGCATTCATCGTCTACATATCCATGTTAACATATGCATCAGAACACCCAAGAAATTCAAACAACAATAATTGAACACAATATTTAACGTCAACTTCAAGAAACTTGTATCTTCTTCCCTACCTCTCCGCCAAGACCACCTCTGGGGCCTCCATCATCACGACTATGAACTATGGTAGCAGGATAGCACGTTGTTTCTCCTCCATTCCTAGAGTGGAGAATCATCCCCGTGACTAATTTTTGAAGCATGGTGACTTTGTTCATGATTTATGACCACCCTAATAGTTTCCCACTAGTTGGATTATGACGACGACGCAACGCTGGTTGACACATTTTCGCAACTACCATTGGATCTTGAAAACTGTTGTCACCTTTGTCGGATCTACAATGCGTAGGGAAACTGTGAATAGTGCAATTGTAAATATGGAAAGCCACAAATATTCATTGTTGAAGACTCAATATTGACCGCACAGTGTGAAAACTAGTCGATTTACTGTGTGTTAGCACCAGAAGTCACCTCTGGATTGTGGCAGAGGTAAAACGAGTGCCCATCAAGTTATATGTCATGGTTAATGGATTTAAAGAGGTCAAATGGAGAAGACTCAATAGAATATCATTTTAACTCTAAAAATTGGTGCAGTATGCACAAGAAAATGAGGTCTTGATCAAATTTAGCCAGTAAGTTGTAGTAAGGGTGAGTAGGAGGAAGAAATTGAGGAGAAGATGTAAAGGTATGCTCTGGACATTAATTCTTCCAGCTGCCCAAGGAGGAAAAACTTTGAAAACAAGATCCTCTTGAATTTGACGTTTCAAGAAAATAAAAATGCTATAATTTCACTGCAATAAAAAATCCATTACAACACAGTCACTACAATCCATGTGAATCCTTCAATCATGAACATTCAGTATCAGACTCAAATAAGATGGAAATAGAAGTTGACTTTCATTAAACAAGAAGTCTCAAAGAAAGTTACATAACCAGAGAACCAGAGCTTCATTAAAACATTACAATACGGGAGCTTAGCTCAACCATCGACCACAACAAAATATCAAAATTGCATACACATACTTAGAATTGTTGCAACCACCAAGAGTGTGATCGGACCACCGCATTAACGTTTCCAGTCAGTGCCTCCTCTGTCATATGTGAGCCAGGAGTAGATATGTGCTTTACAGGAAAATCTCTCCATAATTGACAGTCTGGCTTTACGACCACTCTCAGCATGTTTTCCATTTACAGGGTGAGACAACGTCTCAATTGACACCCCACTTTCATGAACTTTTTGCATCAGGATCAGGACGAGCTGCACTCTAAACTTCACCATCTGGAGCTTTGTTGGATTCTTGTAGGGAGGACTTGTCAGGCAGACGCCAACGTTGATGATAGGGAGATGACAAGATGACTGGGACTGTGTGGGCTCCAAAATGTCATATCATCGCCCTACTTAGGATATAAACATTTGATGGGGTTTTTTAGCCCTCTTCTTTCCTTTTTTATTCGCCAGAATGCCACTTCCTAGGGAAAAGACCCCCGGGATCAATAATCTGTGCTAACATTAGGCTCCATGGGGGATCATACGCTCCCTGTGAGCTACCAAGAACTTGTAGCTTCAGTCACCTTACTGTTGGGTTGTGGAGTCACTTAGTAAAAGCATAAACAAAAGGAAAAATGATATTTACAATGACATGGGAAGTCATTCATGGCTTAAAAAAAAAACTTCTTCAGAAAATGATCATTTACAGGGCCTCCAGAAACTTCATCACCCTCCAAATTCTACAACCTGTAAGTATTATTTGGAAACTTCCCATAAATTTCTTGAAGGGGTCGATCCACAAGGCTTCAAAATCGCCATGTTTGTCTTTTTCCTTCTTGGGTGCATCCCATTTTAGCACTAGATCTCCCAGTTGGAAATCCTCCTTTCTTACCTTTCTGTCAAAACCTTGCTTGATCTTCTGTTGATGACCATGTTCTCTGTCTAGTAGCTACTCTCTAGTCTCCTACACTTCTACCATTTGTTGTATTCTTCTGGTCATATCTTTAGACTCTCCTTGGTAGTCCTAGAATAATTTTTCCACAAGTAAGGCCAACTAAGAAGGAAAGATGGATTCAACTCCATATACAAGCTAAAAAGGAGAGACGCCAAGAGATCTCTTTGTTATCACTCTGTCATCCCACAGAAAAAATTTGATCTTTGAATCCTATGCTTTCATATTGTCCTCTAACAATATCTTGACGATATTTATAAGGCTCTTGTTTGAGGACTTTTCCAATCCATTCCCTTGGGGGTATTAAGGATTTGAGTGAATCAATCCAATTCCAAATTGCTCACAAAATTGAATTAATGGTTCAGCCTTGAAGGATGCAACATTATCAGTGTCAATTCTTTTTGGACAACCAAACCTTGCCATAATATCTTCAATAAAACCAATGATTACTTTGTGGGAAGCACTCCTTGTGGGCATGTCTTCTATCCACTTGGTAAAGTAATATGTGGCAGTCAATATCCACTTGTGTTGACCACTTGAAGGAGGATGAATTTCCCCAATAAAATCTAAGCCCCACTACTGAAAGGGTCCCGAGGCTACCACAAGATTCAAAGGCAGGGACTTGAGTTGTTGTTTTCCTGAGAGTTTCTGACACTTGACACAAGCCCTGATTTTAGAACAAACATCAGTGAATAGGCTAGGCCAGAAATAGAAAGCTCCGAGAATCTTGTAGGCTATCGTTCTCCAGAAGTGATGTCCCCCACACAAATGTTTATGAAAATCAAACATGATCTTTTGGGCTTCCTGTGGGTCTAAACATTTCAACAACACTCCTAGAGGATCTTTACAATATAAAACTTGATCAATGAGGCAATACTTAATTGATTTGAGCTTTAAAGCTCTTATCTTAGTTTTTTCCATGCCATCAAGAGGCTGCAACTTCTGTATAAAGAAAATGATGTCCTTGTACCATGAACATCCTGCTAATGGAGGAATGAATTGAGAACTTGTATCAGACAAGTCAGCCTGCTAATTTTCTGAGAAAGTGTTGATGAAATTCACCCCCAAGGCCTTGCAGTTAGATTTAGCCAACAACTTGGCTAAACCTTGACCCTTAACCAATTTGGTGGGCCTTATCTTCAAGTCAAATTCAAGGATTTTATCAATCCACATTCTCTTTCTCCCATTTATGTCAGGATGAATGAGGATCTACTTCACATAAGTTGAAGGGACATATGCAATGACCTTTCAATTCAAAACATAAAACCTGAAGGATTTGAGGGATTTAATAAGAGAATAGACTTTTTTTTCTATGATGTCATATTTCAGCTCTACATCTCTCAATGCCCTACTGAAAAAGGAAATGCGTTGTTCAAACCCTTCATCATTCTTTTGCAACAAAATGGTTGTCGCTGTGTTAAATGAAGCAGAGGATAAAATAGTAAAATATTTGGAGTAATTAGGACTGATGAGAACAGGTTATTCGGTCACGACCTTCTTTATTTGATCGAAGGAACTATGAGATTCAACAATCCATTTGATTTTGTTTCCTTTCCTCAACATGACTGTAATGTCCTTCACCAATTCATTAAAATTAGAAACAAACCTTCTTAGAAAATTAATCTTCCCCAAGAAAGACTGAAATTCTTTCTTGGATCTAGGGAGTGCTAAGTTTTGGATGGCTTCCACCATGTTGGGATCAATGTTTATTCCCTCAGTTGATACTATGTGCCTGAGTAATTTTCCCTCCTTCATAGCAAACAATGACTTCTTGGGATTCAGGTAGAGACCAAATTTTCTGCATTTTTGGAAGACCTTTCTCAAATGATGACAATATTATTTATCAGTCTTGGAGAAAACTGTAATATCATCCAGATAAATGACTACAAATTTATCCTTTTCCCTAATAAAGGCGATATCCATATCGCGCTGGAAATTTTCTCTAGCGTTCATCAATCCAAAGGGCATCTTGGCATACATGAATGTACCCCATGGAGTGGTGAATGTTTTCTTCTCTCTGTCTTCAGGTAAGACATAAATCTGATTGTAGCCAGAAAATTCGTCAATCATAGACATCCTGGATGTACATGTCACCCTCTGCAATATGTGCTCCATTTTCGGCAATGGGTAATTATCTTTCTTGGATCGTTTGTTTAGGTTCCTAAAAGAAACACAAAGTCTTATTTCTCCATTCTTCTTTCTCAAAGAGACCAATTTGGCCACACATTCAGAATACCTCAAAGGAACGATAATCTGGGCATCTAAAATCTTTTTTACCTCTTTCTCCATGATAGGAAACAACACAGGGTTGATTTGTCTCAATTTCTACCTAAATGGCTTGGCCTCTTCCTTTAGTGGGATCTTATGCTCAATGATTCTTGTGTCGTATGTTATGAGATCCTCATAAGTCCAGGAAAAGACATAAAAAAACTCCTTTAAAAGGGATCTTATGCTTAATGATTCTTGTGTCGTATGTTATGAGATCCTCATAAGTCTAGGAAAAGACATCAAAAAACTCCTTTAATAGCTTAGAATATTCATCCCTTTGTTCCCTTGACAGACTGCTCGACAAATTGAAAATTTTTGTATCTTTCTTTGTACCAATGTTGCATTCAGTTACATAAGCATCATCAATCGATCCTTTAAATTTCACTGCCACATCATTTCTATCAAATAGTATTTCAAAAGGAACTAGTCATTTTGAAACGTGATTTCTAGGCAAATGAACAATATGGTGATTAGCGATTTTGTTCAAGAAAACATCAACATGAGGATTACTTTCATAATCCTTAGATTGATCAATATGTAGTGCACAAAAATCATCAACAGTCTCAAGGAATCTTTTGATCTCAAGATCATCTTCAAATACTTTCCAATGCTTGCCATTGTCAAGTATAGAGGGTATGTAATTTACTTCTACATCATACCTGAGCTTTCGTGGCAAAGGGACTCTGAAATTCCTTGCTGAAACAACCAGACAATCAACCATGATGTTTTCTTATATTGGAATAAATGAAATGTTCAAAGCTAGGAAAAAATTGTCAATAAGGTCCCACACTTCATTTCTATAACTTCTTAGCCTAGGGTGCTTATCTTCATAAATATTTCTGACTTGATGGACAATTAAATCAACATCCCCAAATAATTATATCTCTTCAATTATCATGCCTTTTGCAGCCCTCAAACCCAATACGACAGATTCATACTCTACCACATTATTGGTAGCTTTGAATTGTAAATTGTAGGATAGAGCTATAGTCTCTTGAGTAGGTGAAAGAAGAACCACTCCAACATTAGCACCTTCCTTAGAAGAGGATCCATCGAAGAACATTTTCCACACAGAGGTGATAAGAGGGGAATTTTCACAAAACGTAATAGGCCTCTTTTTTATTTCCAAAGGAGGTTCAGGAGCATCGGTGAGTTGCAGCAAAGTAGATCCAAAATGTGTCAAGAGAAACGATAGGATGGTTTGTGGGGTTTTCTTCATCACTAATAATGTAGGCCAATTGAGCTTCCTTGTAAGGTCTCCTATGATCAGCCCCAAACACTCGAATGGTATCATAGGTGAGGTCCATATGCAAAGTTTCCCCTAGTATTTTTATCCAATATCTAGACAGAAGCATCCCAAACTTAGGGGGAACGTCAGCTACCATTATTTCCATGATCACGCTTTTCATTGGCAGTTGGAACAAAGATACGACCAAATCTTTGATAACTCCAAGGCACTTGACCTTCCTAGAGTCAAAATAATACAGGTCGTGGTAGGCTTTTATAATCTCCAGATCGAGCTCTTCCATGACAATCTTAGGCATAAGATTGTGATATGCCCCTGAATCCATCAAACAGTTGTGCACCACCTTTTCATGTATGTTCAGTGAAGTATATAAGGGATGGGATGAATAGTCTATATATTCTACCAAAGAACCTAGGATGACTGCAGGCTTCTCATCTTGGAGGTTTACTGAGTCTGTGGAATGAGACGAAGGTTCGAGCTGCAACATTTTGGAGAGGAACCTTTTCAATTATTCATGCTTGACCAACTCTGAAATGGGTACAGGGGTTCTCATATTTTGTATTTCATGCTCAAAGATGAAAGAGGAGGGGGACTTTAGAATTTATATCACTTATGGAACGTGAATTTTTACCACTAGTGGGGGGTCTATGCCTTATTTTCCTTGCTTCGGTCAGCAATATCTTTAGCATGTTTTTCTTCTTTGGGAGGCTGATCAGGGATGTACAATTTCCCTTCTTTTTGTTTGGACCTCATATTATATCTCTTTGGAGTGTGGCTAGTTTTTTCCCCTTTACTTAACTCATTTAGTTGGTTGTCCATTAGAGACTCCTCGTATGTAGATTGAGTTAAATGTGTAAATGAGGAGGTATCCCCAAGGCAATGGATTTCGGGATCAACCTCCTCTTCCTCTTCTTCTTCATCGATGACAAGGCTATTTTGGAGAGGGGCTTGAATTCTTTGATCATACCTATCCCGACCTCTTTGATATCTTGGAAGTATCTAAGGAGAATTATTAGGTCTCCTGAAGTTACCTCTGTTATTAGCATTTTGAGTACTTCTATAGGTCTGTCTTGATTCAAGTTTTACCTTATCCATATCAACAGAAAGAGATTTTACTAATTTGATAAGCTCATCATCTTGAGGGTGGGAAACAGAGGATGAGGTTGAAGTTTCAGACCTTCCCCTTCTTCTGTCTATGTCAGACTTACTCCTAATCCCATCAACTTCCATAATATTGGATTCTACTTCAATGGTTGCATATTTCATATGAGCCAAGGAGGTATATCTCCTTTCTCTTAATAGGAGGTATAAATTAGGGTCAACAGAACTAGAATAAGTAATCTTTGTAGAGGTTTCTGTAGGATTAACCTTAGTGGAAATTTTCTATACATTTTATTAAATCTCTTTGAGAAGTCAGAAACAAATTCATCTTCCTTTTTCTTTAGTGATCCAAACTATGTAATATAGTAAAGGAAATCCTTTCTATCCCCCAAATTCTTTAAGAAGAATTCATCTAGGGCTTCAATCCCATCGATAGATCTAGGATGCAAGGCCCTAAACCACTTCCTAGCCTCGACATCAAGGCTATGAGAAAAAATGCTCATCCATACATCTCCATCCATGATGACATGAAAATCGATAAAACTGTGAAAGGATTCAAGGTGTTCCTCTGCGGTTATGTCTCCCTCGCCTATGAACTTGAGCAACTACTTAAGGTAGCCATCCGGTGGGATGACATTCAGAGACTGAGGAAAAACAAGAGGGACATACCTAGCAACTATTATAGCTTCCATCCTAGTTCTGGGGGGATTATATCCTACCATTGGAGTGTTAACATGAGGAGAACCATGAGAAGATGGAGTTCAGACAGGTGAGACTAGCGTTGTTCTTCTAGGAGAAAAAGGAAAAGGTTGAGCGTTAGGAGATAAATATGAGGGGCTATAGGTAACAAAGGTTTCCCCTTCTGTAACTGCAACAACTCTAATAGGAGGAGGAGTAGGAAATCATTCTAAGGTCAAATCTCTCTCCTTCCACTTTAGAACTTCGGGGAAGAAAGGGTTGTCAAAGATATCTCCTTCTAAACCAATAATAGGAGGGAAGAAATCAATAGGAAAACTCCCAAAATTTAAATTTCTTGAAACTCCAACAATTTGTATAATAGGAGAATCAGAAATAATTACTGGATTTTGTAAACAGGGATTATGAAAATTATCAGAAAAACTTGGTACATCTATGGAGGTACCTTTTTGAGCGGTCTTTCCTTTTTTGATAATTTCTTCTGGTTCATCTTCAGACGTTGCTAGCGACAACAATGAAGTGGACCTCATGTGTTTTCCTTTAGGAACCAAAATTGAAACAGTGGAGTCTCCAGGTTAAGTCTGCAATCTTCAATGGTATTGATGTCTAATGCACCTTCAGAATTAGTAGCTCATTGTCATTCTTACCCAGGGAACTGTCTTCAATTCATTTCCCGGCAATGATGCCATAAATGTTAGCACCAGATGTCACCTCTGGATTGTGGAAGAGGTAAGCCCAGTACCCATCAGGTTATATGTCAAAGTTAATGGATTTAAAGATTTCAAATGGGGCAGACTCAAGAGAATATCATTTTAACTTAGAAAACTAGTGCAGTATGAACAAGAAAATGAGGTATTGATCAACTTCGGCGAGTAAGTTGTAGTAAGGGTGATTAGGAGGAAGAAATTCAGCAGAAGATGTAATTTTTTTCTCTGGACATCAGGTCTTTCAGCAGCATAAGGAGGAAAAACTCTGAAAACAAGATCCTCTTGAATTCAAAGTTTCAGGAAACTGAAAACGCTATAACTGCACTGCAATCAAACATTCATTACAACACAGTCAATACAATCCATGTGAATCCTTCAATCATGAACATTCAGTATCATACGCAAATAAGATGGAAATAGAAGTTTAATTTCATTAAACAAGAAGTCTCAAATCAAGTCACATAATCAGAGAACTAGAGCTTCATTAAAACATTACAATACGAGAGCTTATATTAACCATCGACCATAACAAAATATCAAAACTGCATACATATACTCAAAATTGTTGCAACCACCAGGAGTGTGATCGGACCATCGCATTAACATTTTCAATCAATGCCTACTCTTTCAAATGTGAGACAGGCACAATTATGTGCTTTACAAAAAAATATGTCCATAATGGGCAGTCTGCCTTTACAACCACTCTCTGCATGTTTTCCATTTACAGGGTGAGAAGAGGTCTCAATTGCCGCCCAATTTTCATGAACTATCTGAATTGGGATCAGGACAGGTCGCACTCTAAACTTCACCATCTGGAGATTTGTTGGACACTTGCAGGGAGGACTTGGCAGGAAAATGCAGACATTGATGATAGGGAGCTGACGATATGACTAGGACTGTGTGGGTGCCAAAATGTCATATCATCACCCGACCTAGGATAAAAACATTTGATGGGTTTTTAGAGCCCTCTTCTTTCATTTTTTCTTCGCCAGAATGCCACTTCCTAGGGAAAACACCCCCCCAATCAATAATGTGTGCTAACACTGTGTGTTGTGATAAAACACTTAATGAAGGATTTATAGATGCAAAACAACATAGTGTTATTCTTAGCACATATACTAAAAAATACACATGAAAATTGCGAACACGCAAAATACTTGATATTAATAACTTTGGGACTACACGCTAATAAAAAATAAAATATTGTGTCCAGCTTCGAATTAAATGACTTCTTAGACTTCTACAAGGCACAGATCTTGTGCTCTCATTCTTCTTCGACTACCTTTAGTTGTTGTTGCTCCTCTCAACTTTTTTCTCTGTTCTTCTTCTACATCTACTTCTTGACTAACTAAAGACTTGCACTTAGAAACATGAAATTGAGACTTCTTACAGAAGTAAGACTAACTCAACATTAAAGACTAGAATTAATTCAACTAACTCTCAACTACTTAACTGGACTCAAGAAATATAAAGATCGTATCCATTAATTCACTCCCATGCTTGCCAACTGAATAAACTGAGTTTTCCTAAATGTAAAAGGAAAACTAAATAAATTGTAGTTGTAGATTGACAAATGACTAATTGACTGAAAGATTGACAAATTGACGAAGCCGTAAAGCACACCGACTTGTAATTACTATTTCCAACACTCCCCGTTAATTATAAGTACGTGGGATTACAAAAATTTACATCAAAAAATGAATTTACATATATTTCATTCATTTGATATGTGTAGACTTTCAAACTACTACACAGATGTTGAAATGCATCTCTTTCTAAATATTTTATGAAAATATCTGCAACTTGTTCTTTTGACATGAAAAACTCTAAACAAATTTCTTTGTTATTTACCAATTCTCTAATAAAATGATGCGTTGTATCAATGTGCTTGGTTTTATTATGAAACACATGATTATTTGATAACATTATGGATGAATTGTTGTCACAAAATATTGTAGTTGGTTCCTATTGTTCTTGCAACAAATATTTTAACATTCTTCTCATCCATACTCCTTGACAAGTTGCACTTGTAGCCATGGCGTAGTTTTCTTCTGCTAAAGAAAGATTCACTATGGGATGTTTCCTTGATGCCCATGCTACCATTGATACTCCAAAATAAAATATGTACCCATAGGTACTTTTCTTTTCATATATGCTACCTCCACAATCACTATCAGTGTATCCAATAAGTCTGAAATATTTTGAAGTAGAATATCTAATGCCAAAGTCTTTTGTTCAGTTCACATATCTTAGAATTAATTTTCTTGCCTTCCAATGTGATTCTTTTGGATTTTCCATGAACCTTGAAGTTAGGCTCACTCCATACATAATATCATTCCTTGTCACTGTCAGATACATAAGACTGTCTACCAGTCTTTTAAACAGTGTGGGATCCACCTTGGACCATTTATCTTCCTTTCTTAACTTCACTCGTGTTATGACATGTTTTGGATATGCTTTTGAATTTATCATGTTGAATATTTTCATAATTTCATTCACATACTTAGATTGTGAGATAAATATCCCAGTTTTGGACTAGTGAACTTCAATACCCAAGAAATATCTCATAGGCCCTAAATCAGTCATTTCAAATTCATCCTTCATGATTGACTTAAATTCTTCTATGAAAAGATCACCTGTAAATATCAAAACATCTACATATAAGGAAACAATTAACATATTACCTTGTTGATTTTATTTGATGTACAATGTTGGATCACATTCACTTCTCTGAAATCCATTCTGAGAGAGATAGGAATCTATGTGACTATAACAAGTTCTGGGAGCTTTCTTTAACCCATACAATGTTTTCTTTAATATGTATACTTTGTCTTCTTGTCCTGGCACCTCATAGCCTTGTGGTTGTTCCACATATACTTCTTCTTCCAAATGACCATTCAAAAATGTTGACTTGACATCCATTTTGGTAAACTCACCATTTTTTTTGCACAGTAATGGCTAATATAGTTCTGACTATATCCATGCGTGCAACTAGTGCAAATGTTTCATTGAAATCAATTCTAGGTTGTTGTGTAAAACCTCTTCCTACTAACCTTTCCTTGTGCTTCTACACATTTCCTTCTGCATTTTTCTTGGTTTTATAAATCCACTTGAAACTTGTCACATCCTTGTCTTCAGGTACACCTACCAATTTCCATGTTTGATTGTTCTCCATGCATTTGATTTCTTCATCAATGGATTGAACCCATATATCATATTTGAAAACTTCTTCAAAATTTAATGGATCATTTATTTGTGAAAACAGAGAAAAAACTAAAAATGAATTTGATGTGTCCTCATTATAGATGTCACAAATACTTCTTGTCTTACTTGGTAACAAACTTGCTAAAGTTAGATCTAGGGATGTATAATTACTTGGACTTCTTGCTAGTGTTTGTTGCACTCTAGGTGTTGAATGTGCACCTGTTGATCTCACTGGAGTATTCGAAATTGTAGTTTGTGTCGTAGTGCTAGGTGTAGAAGGGACTACACACTGAATTCTACATGGTGTTTTAACCATTTCTTCTTCTGTGTCATCATGCTCAATAGAATCAACAATTTTGGCCGTCTTTGTTATGCTTCCATGCCATGCTTCATTCTCCATGAACTGAACATTGTGACTGATTATGACCTTTTTTACGATAGGGTCATACAACTTATATCCTTTTCTATTTTTAGAATACCCAAAAAATATACATTTATTTCCTTTGTTGTCCATCTTCTTTCTTGGCTCATCTGGAACATGTGTGTATGTGACACAACCAAAACAAATTAAGTGCACCACATTATGCTTCATACTTTTCCAAGATTCTTGAGGAATTTTATTCTTTACACTCCATTGGAACAAATATGTTTTTTCAAATACTCCAGTTACCAAAAGGTTGAATCCACCCTTTCTTTCAAATAACAAAAATGATAACCATAAACCCCAAATCTCAAATTTCAGGATTTCACAAATCTAACAGTTATACGTATCAAAGCTCCCAATGTCCCGATATGTGAAATAGCGAAGTCGAGTTATGTTTAATCATGATCATCAAAACATTATGCAACAATTATCATTATTTTAATGTGTCGCGCTTTCGCGATTCAGGAGTCATGCCTCGAGCGACCTTCGAATGTCCAATGTACAAAGTTGCGAAAGAGACTTAAGATAAACCTAGTTAATTACAAGAATAATGATAGTTAACGTTAGTTAACTTTCATGACTTCGTGACTCAGTGGTTTTACCTTAGAACGATACCTTTGTAATCCTGATACCTGATGTCAGGAAATTTATAAAATAATCATGATTAGTTAAGAACTTAAGTCTGATCAAAGTCAATTAACCAAATCGCAATATCGCGAATTTGAGGTTCATGTCCCAAGACTAAGACTATAATCATCCGAGACTGCCAACACCAAAAAAGGATTAAGAACTAATTGCGATTAGTTAAATGATTAAACTGGATTAATTAATATCTTAAACAAATTTAAACCTGTGGAGCTTATGGGTAACGATTTAGATATTCCTACAATCAACCCAAGTCACAAAATATCGAACACTTATGGAATTTATAAGCGAATTAGGAAAATGATTGAAATTAAGATCCTGCTTTATTTCCAAATATTTTGAATTAAACGTTGTGTCAACAAGGACCCGCATAGACTCGAGTATTCTAAACCAAATAATTTCCGTCATTATTTGAATTTCATTTTAGTTTCACAGAGCCATTTTAGCGAGTTAACCACTATTTTTATTTTCATCCTCTGTAATAGGAAATATATCTCGATATTTTATATCATGGCTCCAAGGAAAACGCCCAAAACAGCTGGTGAATGTTCAGGTCAGAGTTCGGATATTATTTTTGATACCTTGCCTAGAAACATCGACAAAGTCAAAACATGGACACAAGTTTTCAAAATCTTGCAATACGAGTTGATAAACTACCCAGACGACTCGAGTGACAATGAGAAAGATGATTTGTATATCAAATACAAAGTGGTCACTCAATCGGAGATGCAAAAGATAGCAACCAGGCCGTGACTTTTTCCCTATTGTGATATGGTTAAATGGGCACTGGACCATGTAGATGTCCCGACTAGGATAATATTTAACGCGCAGAAGGTGGTTGTTGGGACATTTAGGCTAGAGCATCTTCAGGCAATGTAAAAATTGTCCCCCACACCCAATTTTACTTACAATGTCGAATTCTTGGACGGTTTAAAAAGTAAAGAATGTGAGAAATTTGGAAAAAGATTATCTGACCTGATCAAGGATTGGTGCTCAAAAAAAAAAAAGTTCAGAGAGGAAACTCATGGTATATACACAATATCTTCTCTACAACCACAATTTATGTATGTAGCAATGATGGTGTGCATGCTTTATGGGAGAGAGAATACTGCGCATTTTTTTCTCCCATGGGTGCCACTTATCCACACAGTAGCAGAGGGGTACTCTTTAGACTGGGATAAATTGTTGTCACACAGTCTGGCAAGCCAAGTTACAGAATATCAAGCACAAAAGGAGAGAGGGAAAGCAACATCTTTTTTCATTTCTGCGTACATTATGGATGTCGTTTGCTTCACGACACCTTTTCCATTAATGAGCTGGAGTTGGAATCAAAATAATGGAGAAACTATTCACGTTTACCACTCCAAACTCTGGGAAGATAACGCCAAGGACTTCATCTATGAGATTTTCAATTGTATAATGGTACCAATGCATGTCGTTATCTACGACCATCCACCTCCCAAGATTTTAGATAAAGTTGTGACAAACTTAAACAGCATGGCAGACTGGTACCTGGAAGAACAATTCTCGTATATTAGGGTTTTTGGTTGCTTTGTTCCCCCTTATGCCCTACCGCTATTTTTACCAGACAAGCTAGTATGTTGATAAATCACCAAGAAAATTGTGCTTGGCGGGATAAGCAAAGAAATCAAAGGATTTCAGAAAAAGGTATGGTCATCTTTTCCCATACACATTGGTACATATTCTTTATTAGATTTCAGCGATGCCAAAGTGGAGGCCACGACCTTAGAGGAAATGAGCCTAGTAAACATTGAATTTAAGAACCATGATCCTCATAGGATCGTGGGTAACCATATGGAAAGTTGTGGTCTAAAATATATTAGCACGAGGATTCCCCCAATGAATAAATGTTCTGAGGAGTGAGATACTGCTCAAAAGTATTAAATCGAGTTTGAGCTCTGCTATTCAGAGATATGTTTGATTTCTACAAATTCCAGGAACACCGGAAAAGTGGCCTCCCCAAAGTTTTGCAGGGAAAAACCTCAAAACCTCCAGGTGTATAAAAAATAGGAGCCCAAGGTTCAACAAATACAAATCCTGGAAAACAATAAAATTAGGAGAACACAGACGACATTGAGACCTCGAAACAGGAAAACGAGATCCCAAGCCAAGAGGAAAAACTCCTAGAGATAGATACACTAGTTAAATAGGTCAAAGATCAAACATATACCTCCTTAAAGGGGGTAGGAGACACACCCTTGTCTCCATAAAATGAACCAGACATAGATGCTATCCTTAAACAAGCATCCAAATAAATCGACAGTCCCATTCCATCTGTCACACCCTTACAATCTACCAAGGGGAACCCCAATGCAAAGATAATATCTAAAGAGGATTTGACACCTATCTCTATAGAAGAATTTCCTCCTACTGATTTTATTTTTAGCAAGAAAAGGAAGGTCGTGGTGAAGAAAGAAACATATCAAAAACCGGTTGTAGTGGCTAAAAATTATAGAATATAATAGGATGGAGGAGCTTTAGAAGAAGAAGAATTCACCAATGAGATAGCAGGAACATTGGGGGATTATGCAATGGCCAACCAATATTCAGTTGGAACCTTGAAGGAACGGTTGAAGCAAAGAGACCTGTTGATTAGCAAGTTACAGACTCAGATAGCAGATGTAGAGATGAATGCCAGGAATGAGGCATACAAAGATTCTGAACAAATCAAAGCAACCAACCAATAGGAAATCAAACAACTTAAATCCAATCTTGAGAAAATGCATCAATCGACTTAGACAAGTCAAGAATAGGTAAGTCAACAGGAGGACTTAATAAAACAGCTGCAATCTAAATCAAATTTTGTTGAAAGCCAGGACATAGACATAAAGGTATTTTGAACTCAAGCCAAAAAAATATGAAAGAAGATAAAAGAAACCCAATAGAGTCTACTTACTAAAGTAGAAATAATCCAGGAACATTTTCAGTTGATTGATCAAGCCTTAGAAAAAATCACCTTAAGAGAGAGAGAGAAGCTAAGGTGGCTTGAAGTACTTTCTAGGAGGCTATTATAACAATGACGAAAGAGGAAATGGTCGTTGCTTCTATATTATCCATTCGATAACAAACCATAGGTAACATTCTATTAAAATCATGGGAATCTATCATAGAACAAAAAAATGGCCAAAGAGGTGAGAGACTCTTGTGAAGAAACATTTGGCCTAATAAATAAAAAATTGCTAGATCTCGATAAGGAGAATAGTTCTAGAACATTGCGCAAGATTAACATAGTTAAACATCTACTAGATATCAAGGAAAATGTGGAAAGGGACCAAGTTCAACTATCTCAGATAAAGAAATTCGATATTTCCCAAATAGACAAATGGTTGATAAAACCAAACCTACAATTATTGTCTATCATTTTAGAAGGCAAGCAAATAGGGGAAAGACTGCCACAGTTGGAGAGGAAGTGCTACACTTTTGAAGCAAATGACCAAATTGAACTTCCCAAGTTAATAGCCCAGTTGGTAGAAAAGTTTGTAAATTGTATTGAACAGGGGAAAGAGAAGACTTCTAGAGGAAAGTAATAGAATTGCTTATTCCATCCTATTTTGGAGCTAGAGGACAAAGAAAGGAAAATGCCCCACCAACATGAAGGAAGACAAAGGACAACTAAGTGAAGCGTTTCATCTTTTCATTTGTAACCGAAAAATTTAGAATCATATAATTCCAAACATTTTAATCTAGTATAAATATACATTTTGATGAAGAAACAAAGGCTTATTTTTGCCAATTGTAAAGGAGAGGACTCTCTTCACTGAGAATTAATACAAATGTATTCTAGAGATTCTACATCTTGTCTATTCTAAGTTATGTGTTCTTTGTCTTTTCATATCCCAATATAATTTCATATATTTTCTTTGATGAATGAAAATCACAATTTAGTACAACTTCTACCATGGTTATGTTATACTCAGTTATCTAATAACAAACAGATTTTCCTCTATATTCACTATTATTTAATACAAGACCTGAATGTTGATTAGATGCTATACTTTATACTTCATTGAAGATTACATCAATCACTTTCTTCTTCTGTTATAAAGTAAGATTTTTTAGCATTTGATGCCTTTCTTTGATTAGCAGCTTTATGTTTTTCTTTCCTTTCATTCTATATTTGGATTTCAACTCAGGTGAGAGAAACAACCACTGAGCTCTCATAATATTAATTAATTTTAAAAGAACTTTATTTTGTTATTTATCTGGCAAAATGAAAACATTGAAACATTTCCCTCATTTCCTGATGCTTGGCCTTATAATTGTAGCCTTAGTATAAACTCAAGAACAACATATTTTTGGCGCTATTGCTGGGGACAGAGAAATGAAGTTACTTTTCCCTGGGAGAATGACATTCGCAAGTTTCTTTCTTTGATAGTGAAAAAAGACTGAACACATTATAAAGGCTAAGTTTTTATTATTCACTTAGCGACTCCACATTTTAATAAGCTGACATATGGTCGAAGGAACACTATACAAAGCCCAGATGATAAGTAGAACACCCTTGTTTCTGACCCTGAAAAAGTATTGAAACCAAGAGGATTCCTTAAGCAAGCTACTGTGGTTTACCAACCTAAATACACACAGTCTAAGGCTAAGATTCCACTTGAAACCATAAACCCTAAATTAGTTCCGCCCGAAACTAAGATTGAAGCTCATTCGACTACCTCCGACGAAAGAGAAGGTGAGACATCTACAATAAAGTTTGTTTCAATTGATATCCCATCAGTTCTTGAAATAAATTTACCAACCTCGCAAAGTCTATAAGAGTATAACATACACTCAGATTCAACTCCTATAGGTTCCCCCATTTACATATGTTGCAAGTTAGAGGAACCAAGTCTCGTTGTCTCGTTTCCCCCTTTTTCTGTTTTTTTGTCTCCTAATAAATGGTTCTCAGAATATTTTTTTCGTCATATCGAAGAAGATAAAGGATCGATATACATCTTTGAAAACCCTCTTTATAACATACCATCTTCCTCTCCTAGAATATCTATGGCATCTATCGAAGGAGGAAGGGGGGGTGGTCAAGGCCCACCGCCACCCCCTAAGATTTTTCCTAAAGTAGCTATTAGATATGCTCCTTTGGTCCTCCCAATATCCCTTCATGATTTACCTAAAAACTACATGAAAAAAATACCTAAGTTTACAGGGGAGGGAGACTTAACCGCGACCGAACATATAAATTTCTTTGATCAATTCGTAGATATTCTCAGTCTCGAGCATGAAGACATATATTCACGGTTGTTTGTTCAAACTTTTGAAGGACAGGTGAGAACCTGGTTTCGAAGTTTGCTCATGGGTTCGATATTATCCTACAACGCATTAGAAAACTCTTTTCTCAGACAATGGGGTGAAAGGAAAGATCACTTATATTATTTAACTAAGTTTGGGGCTTTAAGGAGGAAAAATTCATAAACTGTTATTGAATTCATCCAAAGATTTAATAAATTATATAACAAGATCCCAGTCAAAGTTAAACCTTCCCATCTTTCAAAAAAGGTAACTTTTGTAGGAGCTTTCAAACCTGATTTCACACTATTATTGAGAGAAAGGAGAGAGGTCGAACATACTTGAATCCAAGATGATGTTGTAGAAATCGAGTCAAATATGATGGCTTCTGGAAAAATAAAAACAAAAATGGAAATGGGAAACAAAGAGAATAAACGATTTAGGGAACAAGCCGGACCCTCCGGATCTGGGAGGTCTACAGATGACAAGAGGGATGATATGGAAAATATAATTAAAGAACCGTCAAATAAAATTTCAAAGATGGAATTGGATCAATCTAAACTAGATCAGTTCGTTAGAAGAGAATTCAAGAGGAACCCCAATCCTCAAATAGAACAGAGACAAATTAAAAATGAATATTAAAAGTTTCAGACTCCTTTGAAAAATGAAAATCTTATAGGAGGTAATGACATGCAAGAATTTGAGGATTTATAAAAAGATATCAATAATCTCGGTGAAGATTGTTATCAACCTCATTTAACTAGACAAGATTATGAGAGGTCTTTAAAAACAAAACATTGGTCAAATGAGGATAGAAACACAAACAATATAGAGGATCCTGCTTGTCAAGGAATCATTGATGCTATAATGGTCGAGCTCCAAAAAAAGTATAATCTAAGGTCTAAAACTAAAAGCATGACAACTACCCAACCAAAGAAAATCCTACCGAGAGGCGAAGTATATGAACCAACTCCACAGGAAATTGAAACACAGAACACCAAGATAAAAGGAGTGGACCCACAAGGTGCCAAAACTAAGACAACCAAAACACAGATGGCAGGGACAAAAACAACTGAAAATAAATAAATACAAACAAATAAAGAAGAAAAGAAGGAGATCGAAGTACCAATCAGAGAAACTAAAAAAACTATAGGAGGTTTTAGCATAGAAAATGAGATTAACAAAATAAAAATACCAATACCTTTGGTTGAACAGGCAAAGAATCCTGTTTACTGAAAACAGATCACCAAAATGATAAATTTTTGAGATATGGGAAGTCAAGATGACATTATAAATTTGGAAGATGATAAGCCTAATATAATTTTTGGTCTACATTTTGAAGGGGCTAGAGATACCGTTGCTCCTTTCTACATTACACTAAATGTGCATGATCGTCTGCTACATAACTGTATGTTGGATTCTGGAGCCTTCATAACGTGATGCCCAAGGCTATTATGGATAGACTTCGCCTCATAATTACAAGGCCATACGAAGACCTGTATTCATTTGATTCAAGAAAAGTTAAATGTATGGGAATGATCAAAGATTTAGAGGTAAATCTTGCACAGATCCTAGTAAAAAGTGTTTCCATGGATGTGGTTATTGCTGATATACCTTTGAAGTATGGTATGCTATTATCCAGCTCTTGGTTCGTTAATCTTGGAGGATCCCTTCAGCTAGACATGACATATGCCATTATTCCCATCTTCAGAGGATAGTTCACTCGATTCTACCGGATAACGTGGCTGACATATATGGTAAGTGATCCTCATAATCCTAGAAATTACCCTGTCTATGTTGTTGATCAGGATCTTGGAAATTGTATTTTATTGATCGATGATGATATAGATGAATGTGTTGAATATTTCAAAGAAGAAAATAAAACTGAAAAGATAAAAGAAAGTGTCTATAGTACTGGAATATGGAAAATGTATTTCAATGGTGCTTCGTCATGTGAAGGAGAAGGCGCAGGAGTACACTTTGTAGCACCTGGATATGAGTTTACCATTCCTTTATCTTACAGACTACAATGAGACATAGACTACATGAATAATGTATGTGAGTACGAAGCCCTGTTCTTGGGACTAGAAGCTGCCAGAAAATTAAACATAAAAAAATTGGAAGTCTATGGAGATGCAGAATTAATTGTAAAGAAAGTAAATCGGTAGTACCAGGACAAACAACCAATATTGAGACCTTATAGAAATTGTTCCTGGGATTTAATGGAAAAAAATTTATCATCAGTTAATGTTCATTACATTCCCCATACAGGAAATCTGCAAGTTCATTCATTAGCCAAAAAAACCTCAACATTTTCACTTATGACACTACAGTAATTGAACACAAGATTCCTTTAAAGCCAGGTGTCAAACCTTTTAGGTAGAAGTTAAGGAAAATCAATCCCATATTATTTCCTGTGGTAAAAAAAGAAGTAAAAAATCTCCTGGACGCTAAAATAATTGTACCACTTAGTTACTCTAACTGGGTAGCTAATCTGGTCCCGGTTAGGAAGAAGATTAAAGAAATCAAACTATGTGTGGATTTTAGAAATTTAAATAAATCATCTCTCAAAGACAACTATCCCCTACCCAAAATAGACCATGTTCTATAAAAAGTGGTCGAAACAAATAGAATGTCAATGATCGATGATTTTTTTGGTTACAATCAGATTGTTGTTAACAAAGACGATAAAGAAAAGACAACATTCACCACCCCATGGGGTACATTTATTTATGATAAAATTCCTTTTGGTTTGATGAATGCAGGTGCTACTTTCTAGTGAGCTATGGATATCACTTTCATCGACGAAAAATATAAATTCGTCATTATTTATCTCGACGATCTGAACGATTTTTCCAAATCTGATGAAGAACATCTAATCCACCTCAAGCAAACGTTCGAGAAATGCTGCAAATTTGGTTTGTCTCTAAATCCCAAGAAATATCACTTTGCACTGCAAGAAGGTAAACTCTTGGGCCATATTGTATCTCAGGACAGAATTAAAATCGATCCTAAAAGGGTCGAAGCTATTGACACTATAAATGTTCCTAGAAATGTAAAGGAAATCCAATCATTTTTAGGGAAAATAATTTTTTTGAGGAGATTTATCCCGAACTTTGTTGAAATTGTGAAATTGATTATAGATATGCTCAAGAAGAACAGTGAAGTTAAATGGATGACTGAAGCAACAACATCATGCTCACACATCAAGAAATTTATAGGTGAAGCACCTGTACTGGCAAGCCCTGATCATATAAAGGAATTTTTTATTTTTTCATTTGCATCTGAACATACAATTGTTGCGGTACTCCTCTAGAACAAGGAAGAGGGTTTTGAGAAACCAATAGATTTTTTCAGTAAGATCCTTATAAACGCAGAATTGAAGTACAACATAATGGAAAAACAAGCATATGTCACGGTGAAAGCACTAAAATATTTCAAAACTTACGTGTTTCATTCCAAGATCATTTTATATGTACCAACTAGTTCCATTAAGGATATATTGGTTCAACTTGATAGTGATGGGAAGAGGGTCCAGTGGCTTGCTAAAATTCAAGAATTCGATCTAGAGGTAAAATCGACAAAGCTCGTAAAGGGACAGGGTTTGGCTAAGCTACTAGCCAAATCAAATTTCAGAGCACTTGGAATAAATAACCTACAAGAGAATGAAGTATATTTAGACATAGACGAATCTGATGATCATATAGCCACAACCAGAATCAAAGGGAAGTTTGCATCTTCGGGTTGGTATAAAGATATAGTATCTTATCATTGGACTATGAAATGACCAAATGATATTTCTCTCTCTAAAACTAGCACATTGAACTTGCATGCGGTAAAGTATTGTATCTCAGAAAGCTAGTTGTATTGGAAATATCCTCTAGGTTTTCTACTAGTTTGTTTACTAGAATCTGAAACAGAAAGAGTTATAAATGAATTTCATGAAGGAGTGTGCATAGGACATCATGTGTGGAGACAAACGACCTATAAAATCCCGAGAGAAGGATATTATTGGCCTAATTTATTCACATATTGAATGCCAAAGTCAGAGCCTGTAACTCCTGCCAATTATTTTCAGGCAAGCAGAAACTCTCGGCGTTACCTTTGGTCCCGGTTAAAACAGAAGCCCCTCTCCAAAAATGGGGGTTAGATTTTATAGGAGAAATCAATCCATACTCCAGTGCACAACATAGATGGATCCTGACCGCCACAGACTATTTCACCAAATGGGTAGAAGCTATCCTAACCAAGAAAGCAACAAATTTAGTGGTAATAAATTTCTTGTTGGAAAATATATTGTCTAGATTTTGTTGTCCCTAGAAGATAGTTACAGATAATGCCAGATTATAACTATCTTAATGCATCACGCTTTCGCGATTCAGGAGCCAAGCCTCAAGCAACCTTCGAATGTACGATGTACAAATTTGCGAAAATGACTTAAGATAAACCTAGTTAATTACAAGACTAATGATAATTAACGTTAGTTAACTTTCTTGACTTGACGGTTTTACCTTAGAACAATACCTTTGTAATCTCGATACCTGAGGTCGTGAGATTTATAAACTAATCACGATTAGTTAAGAACTTAAGTCTGATCAAAGTCAATTAACCAAATCGCAATATTGCAAATTTGGGGTTCATGGCCCAAGATGAAGAATAAAATCGTCTGAGACTGTGAACGCCGAAAAAGGATTAAGAACTAATTGTGATTAATTAAATGATTAAACTAGATTAATTAATATCTTAAACAACTTTAAACCTGTGGAGCTTACGGGTAACGATTTAAATGTTCCTACGATCATCCCAAGTCATGAAATATCGAACATTTATGGCATTTATAAGAGAATTAGGAAAATGATTGAAAGTAAGATCCTTATTTATTTCCAAATATTTCAAATTAAACGTTGCGTCAGCAAGGACCCGCACAGACTCAAGTATTCTAAATGAAAGAATTTTTGTCATTATTTGAATTTCATTCTAGTTTCACAGAGTCATTTTAGCGAGTTAACCATTGTTTGTATTTTCATCCTCTGTAACAGGAACTATATCTCGAGATTTTATATCATGGCTCCATGGAAAATGCCCAAAACAACTAGTGAAAGTTTAGGTTAGAGTTCGGATATTATTTATGATACCTTGCCTAGAAACATAGACACAGTCAAAACATGGACACAGGTTTTCAACATCTTGTAATACGAGCTGATAAACTGCCCAAATGACTCGAGCGACAACGAGAAATATTATTTGTATATCAAATACAAAGTGGTCGCTCAGTCGGAGATGCAAAAGATAGCAGCAAGGGCGTGAATTTTTCCCTATTGTGATATGGTTAAATTGGTGCTCGACCACGTAGATGTCCCGACTAGGACAATATTTCATGCGTAGAAGGTTGTTGTTGGGACATTTAGGTTGGAGCATCTATAGGCGATGTACAAATTTTCCCCCACACCCAATTTTACTTACAATGCCGAATTCACGGAGGGTTTCAAAAAGAAAGAATGCGAGCAATTTGGAAAAATATTATCCGACCTGATCAAGGATTGGTTCTTGCACCCTGAAAAGTCTCGCGCCCTGAAAAGTTCAGAGAGGAAACTCATGGTATATACGCAATCTCTTATTTACAACCACAATTTATGTATGTAGTGATGATGGTATGCACGCTTTATGGGAGATTGAATACTATGCATTTTTTTCTCCCATGGGTACCGTTTATCCGCATAGTAGCAGAGGGGTACTCTTTCGACTAGGCTAAATTGTTGTCAGATAGTCTGGCAAGCCAAGTTATAGAATATCAAGCACAAAATGAGAGCAGGAAAGCAACTTCATTTTTCATGTATGCGTACATTGTGGATGTTGTTTGCTTCATGACACCTTTTCCATTAATGAGCTGGATCTGGACTCTAAATAACGCAAAGCCTATTCATGTTTACCACTCCAAACTCTAGGAAGGTAAGGCCAAGGACTTCATCTATGAGATTTTCAAATATGTAATGGTACCAATGCATGTCGTTATCTATGGCCATCCACCTCCTAGGATTTTAGATAAAGTTGTGAAAAACTTAAACGACGTGACATACTAGTACCCTGACGAACAATTCTCGTATATTAGGGTTTTTGGCTACTTTTTTCCCCCTTATGCCCTACTTCTATTTTTACTAGACAAGTTAGTATGTTGATAAATCACTAGGAAAACTGTGCTCGGTGGGATAAGAAAAGAACTCAAAGGATTTTAGAAAAAGGTATGGATGTCTTTTCCCATACAAATTGGTACATATTCTTTATTAGATTTCATCCATGCCAAAGCGGAGGCCATGGCCTTAGAGGAAATGAAACTAGTAGACATTGAATTTAAGAAGCAGGATCCTCATAGGATTGTGGGTAACCATATGGCAAGTTTTGGTCTAAAAAGATATGAGCACGAATATTCCCCCAATGGAGAAATGTTTCGAGGAGAGATATCCTACTCAGAAGTCTTAAATCAAGTTCGAGCTCTGCTACCTGGAGATATGACTGATTTCTACAAATTCCAGGAACACTGGAAAAGTGGCCTCCCTAAAGCTTTGCAGGGAAAAACCTCAAAACCTCCAGGTGCACAGTAAATAGGAGCCTAAGGTTCAGTGGATACAAATCCTGGAAAACAAGAAAATTAGGAGAACACGGAGGACACTGAGACCTTGAAACATGAAACTGAGATCCCAAGCCAAGAGAAAAAACTCCTAGAGACAGATACACCAGTTAAACATGTCAAGGATCAAACAAAGACCTCCTCAAATGGGATAGGATACACACCCTTGTCTCCATCAAATGAACCAGACATAGATGCTATCCTAAAAGTAGCATCCAAAGAAATCAACAGTCCCATTCCATATGTCACACCCTTACAATCTACCAAGGGGAACCCCAATGCAGAGATAATATCTAAAAAGGATTTGACACCTATCTCTATTGAAGAATTTCCTCCTAGAGATTTATTTTTTAGCAAGAAAAGGAAGGTCATGGTGAAGACAGAAACATATCAAAAAGAGGGTGCAGTGGCTAAAAGGCATAGAATATTAACGGATGGAGGAGATTTAGAAATAGAAGTATTTGTCGATGAGATAGCAGGAACATTGGGGGCTTATGCAACAAATAACCAATATTTAGTTGGAACCTTGAAGGAACAACTGAAACAAAGAGACTTATTGATTAGAAATTTATAGACTCGGATAGAAGTTGTAGAGAGGAATGCCAGGAATGAGGCATACAAATATTTTGAACAAACCAGAGAAGACGACCAATAGGAAATCGAACAACTCAAATCCAATCTTGATAAAATGCAACAATCGGCTTAGGAAAGTCAAGCACAGGTAAGCCAACAGGAGGAGTTAATAAAACAGTTGCAATATAAATTAAATTATGTTGAAAGCCAGGTCATAGACATAAAGGTATTTTGAACTCAAGCCACAAAAATATGAAATAAGATAGAAGAAACCTAATAGAGTCTACTTATTAAAGTAGAAATAATCTAGGAACATTTTCAGTTGACTGATCGGGCCTTAGACAAAATCACCTTAAGAGAGAGAGAGAAGCTAAGGTGGCTTGAAGTACTTTCCAGGAGCCTATTATAGCAACGACGAAAGAGGAAATGGTCATCGCTTCCAGATTATCCATTTGAGAACAAACCACAAGAAACATTCTATTAAAATCATGGGAGCATAATCTATCAGAGAACAGAAAAATGGCCAAAGAGGTGAGAGACTCTTCTGAAGAAACATTTGGCCTAATAAATAAAAAATTGCTAGATCTCAATAAGGAGAATAGATCTGGAACATTGGGAAAGATTAACATAGTTAAACATCTGCTAGATATCAAGGAAAATGTGGAAAGGGACCAAGTTGAACTATCTTAGATAAAGCAATTTGATATTGCCCAAATAGACAAATTGTTGATAAAACCAAAACTACATTTATTGTCTATCATTTTAGAAGATAAACAAATAGGGGAAAGACTGCCATAGTTGGAGAGGAAGTGCTACACTTTCGAAGCAAATGACCAAACTGAACTTCCCAAGTTAATAGACCAGTTGGTAGAAAAGTGTGTAAATTGTATTGAACAAGGGAAAGGGAAGACTTTTGGAGGCCAATAATATAGTTGCTTATTCCATCCTATTTTGGAGCTAGAGGACAAAGAAAGGAAAACTCCCTGCCAGCATGAAGGAAGACAAAGGACAACTAAGTTAAGCATTTCATCTTTTCATTTGTAACCGAAACTTTTAGAATGATAGAATTCCAAAAGTTTTAATCTAGTATAAATATACATTTTGAGGAAGAAACAAAGGTTGTTTTTTTCTGATTATAAAGGAGAATACTCTCTTCACTTAGAATTAATGCAAATGTAGGCCAAAGATTCTACATCTTGTCTATTATGAGTTATGTGTTCTTTGTCTTTTCATATCCCAATATACTTTCATATATTTTCTTTGATGAATGCAAATCACAATTTAGTACAACTTCTACCATGGTTATGTTATACTCAGTTATCTAATAACAAACATATTTTCCTTTGTATTCACCATTAGTTAATACAAGACTTGATTGTTGATTAGATTCTATACTTTATACTTCATTGAAGATTACATCAATCACTTTCTTATTATGTTACAAAGTAAGATTCTTCAGCATTTGATGCCTTGCTTTGATTAACAACTTGATGTTTTTCTTTCCTTTCATTCTATATTTCGATGTTAACTCAGGTGCGAGAAACAACCAATGATATGTTATAATATTAATTCATTTTAAAAGAACTTCATTTTGTTATTTTCCTGGCAAAAGGCAAACATTGAAACATTTCCCTCATTTCCTGATGCCTGACCTTATACTTGTAGCCTTAGTATAAACTCAGGAACAACACACTCTTTGTCAGAAATCTATTCAATCTATATACTACATTTTCTAATGCTTCAACCCAATACTCATTTGAAATTTTTTTGGCTGCCAACATTTTAAATGCCATTTCCATGATGGTCTTATTCTTTCTTTCCACGACACCATTCTGTTGTGGTGTATATCGCGTAGTAAATTGCTTGTAGATGCCATGAAATTTAAAAAAGATTTTAAAACATCTTGAAATATATCTCCTCCTCTATCAGTTCTCAAAAACTTGATGTAATAACCACTTTGTTTTTCCATAAGAGATTTAAACTATTGAAAACAACCCAATGCGTCGAATTTACGCTTTAAAAAATAAATACATGTCTTTCTTGAGAAATCATCAAGAAATGTTAGAAAATAAATACTGCCTCCTATATATGGTGTTTGCATTGATCCACAAATGTTTGAATGTACTATTTCTAGTGGACATTTTTCTCTGTAAGACTTGTCAACTAGAAATGATTCTTTATACTGATTTCCAAAAATGAAGCCTTCACATATTCTTTCTGGTTTTACTATTAATAGAAAAACTTTTACCATATCCTTTGTGTGTAGTAGCTTCAAACCTCCAAAGTTCAAGTGTCAAAATATGAAATTCCATAGAAAGGAATCATCCTGCACTTCAGATTGGAAAGTTGGTTGCATCTTTGCGCCACTTTCTCCTTTATTGATATTGTGCATACTTTATGTTGTAAATGCAATGTCTAACTATGCATATTTTTATTTACCAACAACTAGAAATACATTTTTCTTCTTAGCTGGACTTAATGTCAATGGGAACATTTTGTTACTTGTCATCTAGATTCGTTCTATAAGTCGATTGCTTGGATATTTTTCCATAATCACATAATGATTATCTTCCATATAGATTATGTATCATTTTTGTAACAACTGTCTCGTGCTCATCAAATTATGATTTAGACCAGAAACATAATAAACATCAGGAATAAATTTGTGTTCTCCTCGCTTAGTTAAAATTTTTATACCTCCTTTTCCTAAGACAATGACTTGGATGTCTTTTCCAAGCCTAACCTTGATTTGCACTGACTTGTCCAAAATAGAAAACAATTCTATGTTTCCTGTCATGTGGTTACTGTAGCCTGAATATAGATACCAAATTTCATAGGTACTTGCTTGACAAACATTGCATTCAACTGGGGATACTATAGACATTTCCTCAACACACGCCATACACATAGGACCAGAGGGACTATTTGCGCTATATGAATGTTATTCACCTTGTTTGTTTTGATTATACTGTCTCTCCATGCATTCATATTGATAATGTCCATACTTTTTACAATAATGGCACTGAATCTTTGATTTATTAGTTCTCTGACGACTTGATTGAATGGTATTTGGATTTTGACCTCTTCCACTAGTGTTTCCAGGACTTCTATTGCGTCCACCTATGACATAACTTATTCCTCTTCCTCTAGAGTTATCTCTTCCCCTTCCTCTTCCACGTATTATAGATGACTGCGTGGAAAATTCATTCTCTAATGACATACTTGACCTATTCAATATGTGTTCATGGTTAACGAGGGAAGCTTGCAGTTCATCTAGGCTAAATTCACTCAGTTCTTTTCTCTCTTCTAGAGTCACAACTAGGGTATTAAATTTAGGAGGAAGACAACTAAGTACTTTCTCGACAACCTTTTTATCTTCTATGGTTTCACCATGAGACTTAATCTGATTTATGAGGCCAATGAAATGGGTTTAAAAGGAATATATTGAATATATATCTTTCATTGGTAGAGTTTCAAAATCTCTTCTAAGAATCTATATTTTTTGTTGATCTGCAGCGGAAGTATATAGAACAAGGTAAAAGAAAATGAGAAAACACAGAATTGACACAATGTTTTTACATGGTAAAACCCTATACACGGGGACAATGATATTCAGTTAATATTATGAAAGGGAGATAATAAATCGACTAGGCCACTCACACTCATGTGTGTCAAGCACTCTCACATCTCACACTTTCTGACTTAACAAGCTTACATAAATATATATCAATCTTCACTCAGTTATAAGAAATTGATTACATTGAATGTGCTTCTATCCCTATTCTAAATCTCGTTGATTTGATCCAGCTAATTACAAAATAATAGGGGCCAAAAAATCTTCCCAATATCTAAAAACATGAGTGTAAATTGGTTGGAATTATCCAACAATATCCACCTTCACAACAATTTACCTAAATATCATTGTCCAATTTATTCATCACCTATACTGCAATCCAAGAGAAGTCAAGCACCACTGCAACTTATCTAAGAAAATAGGTTTCATGATATTGCTCGTGTGATTTTCTCGAGTTTGGATTTCCTGAGGGGTCACTCCACCTCCAACATGTCTTCCACAACAATGTTTTGAGACATACGTAGTGATAGATATCCTTCTATCTAAGACACCTGTAAAATATACATTAGAATTATCACATACTAATTCATTGTAACGATTATAGGTGACATTTGTGTTTGTCAAACGTTGAAGCACCCATTGCACTGCAGCACTTGAATCTGTCACGCATTTGACAACATCATTAGCATGTGAAACATCTGGTCTTAACCATTTCATCACATACAACATATCTCCTACTGAAATTACACGAGACATAACCTTTTCTTCTTTATAAACAATACCTATGGTTGAAGAAAACTTATAATGGAAAACAACCCAGATAAAAACTGGTTTTACAGTGTTCATACTGAACTCCAACCACAACTTACCATTACCATATCTATGTAATTCTATGCCCATAATTGTTTTTGTTGCTCCTTTATCCCTCATATGAATTGTCTTGTCCACCTGAGTCATTTCCTTACTGATTTTATCCACGCTTCAAATTGCATCGAGCATATAATCACCAAATAACATCAATACTATGAATGTACTATAACTTGTATATTCATTCCTACCCTTTGAAAAATTATGACTCACTATGAAGGATTCAAAACTCTTGTATATTTTCCTGGGTCCCAATAGGCCATAAAATGAATTATGTACCATGGAAACAAATTTACCGTTGTGATCTTGAATAAAAAAATTTGGTTGTTCCATACATACCATATCTATGTCAATGATGACCTTGTGAGAAGTAGGATCCCACACACAAAATCCCTTTATACCACCATCATATGCAAGATACCAGATATATAAAATATGCAGAACAAAAATAAAATGCTAGAAATGGCAGAATAACAATAAAATATCCAGCATAATCTTCACAATACACAAAAATGATATACAAAATAGCAATAGAAAAGCACTTTGATTCAGAAAGCAATGTTCACAGGCCTCTTCGAGGGGGCAACATCCAGTCTAGCAGCGCTCTGTTACAATAATATCCAAGATAGGGTTTTCATACCCTCGACCCTTATTTATACTAAATATGTCTATTAAGAGAAGCATCTAGAGGAAGATCCTTCTAGAATCGAAATCTTCTATTAGGTCTTCTTACATCCGCCATATTCTATTTTATTGAAAGGCCTTATTAATATTGACCTTTATTACATCCGAATACATTGATCTACCTATGTGCGGGTTAGGACCTTA
>JZKD02S2200263.1:376778-422438 GCA_000966675.3 Picea glauca
TTTTACAGCTGCGGGGTTATGCTTTGGTCTGAAGAATGATGCAGTGCTGAAATCCCCAAATTCTGAACCAGAGAGTATTTACTTAGCAACCCAAACACAGATGCGTGTCAATAGATCTCGTTGGTTTAATTTGTTTATGTTGGTGTTTATGTTCCCCAAGGGTTAGGTATTCAAGGGTTCTACAGACAATGGTTTGCCCTATGCTATAGCTCTCTGATATACGTGTGGGGTCCAACCAGTAGTACTCGGCCCAATATCCCAGGGCACTAACTAAGGAGGATAGACCGTACCCTTAGCCGTACTACCCGACTACCCAGGTACTAGAGAGTATCTTCCTGAGTGTTGTTCTCGGTGATACTATAGCAGTCCGGCGGCCAATAGGTTTATCTAAAGAGGGCTTCAGGAAATCTAGGTTGATCCGTACACAGGTACTTTCTGATGCGCTACCACTCGAAGGGGTACCAACAGGGGTTACAAGGGTGGCCAACAGATGTGCGCTTAAGAACCACTTGTATTTCCTGCGTGTATGAATCCCTCAACCACGGGTTTATGCGCATAATGGCAGATCTCTGTGGCTTAAAGACGCTGGAATACGTCTCTACCCTGAAGAAAAAAAATACCCACAATTTTTGCCAAGGAAAGTGCTCTGATACCACTTGCAAGATACCAGATATATAAAATATGCAAAATAGAAATAAAATGCTAGAAATGGCAGAATAACAGTAAAATATCCATCATAATCTTCACAATACACAGAAATGATATACGAAATAGCAATAGAAAAGAACTTTGATTCAGAAAGAAATGTTCACAGGCCTCTTCGAGGGGGCAACCTCCAGTCGAGCAATGCTCTATTACAATAATCTCCATAGGGTTTTCATACCCTCGACCCTTATTTATACTAAATATGTCTATTAAGAGAAGCATCTAGAGGAAGATCCTTCTAGAAGCGGAAGCTTCTATTAGGTCTTCTTACATCCTCCATATTCTATTTTATTGAAAGCCCTTATTAATTTTGACCTTTATTACATCCGAATACATTGATCTACCTATGTGCGGGTTAGGACCTTAACATCATAACTTGCAAATATATAAAACAAGCAGGAATTCAGAAACAAAGATTTTAAGTCTGAAAATGATTTACCGCTTACCAGTACCTGCAATTATTTCTTGTTCTTATGACCTTGATGCTTCTGCCATAAACAATAAGATACATATGTCACTTCATATGCCACTTATGTACTCCCTTCCAGCTTATAAAGGTTATCAAACTTTGTTTCCTTCATCACTACTAAGCTACCTTTCAACAATGTGAGTGCTCCACCTTGACTTGTATACGTATATCCACAAGAATCCAACACTCCTAATGAAATCAAAACTGATTTAAGCTTAGGTACATATCTAACATTTGTTAATTCCCTAACAATACCATTGAAAAACCTGATTCTAATACTGCCAACCCCAACAATTTTACAGGGAATGCCATTTCCCATAAACACTACACCCTCATCAACAGATTGGTAAGAAATGAACCAATTTCTATGTGAGCACATGTGGTGGGAGGCACTTGAATCTAACTGTCATTCTTCTTGATATTGTAAATTACTAGAAATGGATAAAAATTCATCAGTCATACTTGAATTTGTTACAACCCAATTTTCTTCCTGTGTAGAGTTTTCCTCAGATTCCTTTCTTTTCCAGCAGTCCTTCTTGAGATGTCTTGTTTTTCTATAGTACCAACATTTTACTTTACCCTTTCTGTGTCTTGACTTAGATCAATAAGATATTCTCTGATTCTTCGCTTTAGTTCAACCTATGAACAACATCATCTCTAAATTTGAGGTTTCTTAACTAGATTTTCTCCTCATATCCTCAACCAACAAAGCTCCCACAACAAAATCATAATATAAAAAATTTGTTGAGCTAAAGCTAATAGAGGTGACTAGATTTTCCCAAGACTCACACAACAAACACAATAGTGTAATAGCCTTATATTGATCTTCGAATTTAACTTCCATACTAGTCAATTAAACTATAATGGTAGTAAAGGTATTTAAATGGTCAGCAATTGTTGTACCTTCTTTCATCCACAAGCTATACAATTGTCTCTTCAGTTAGATCGTGCTCGTCAAGGACTTCGTCATAAGATACTTTCAATCTTTCTCCATAAGCCTAATGTTGTATCCTCTCCTACGATATTAAACAAAACATCATCCGCCAGACATAAAAAAATGGTACTAAGAGCTTTGCATCCAGATCTTGCCATTCTTCATTTGTCATAATCCTTGGTTTCTTTGTCTTGACTGCCAATGATTTTTGGAACCCTTGTTGCACTAGTAAATCTTGCATCTTGAGATTCCAGAGATCAAAGTTTCTTTTACCACTAAATTTATATACCTCAAACTTAGAACTTTGAACTTTTCCCATTAGCAAAAACTCTCAATAAATAAATAAATAAAAGAGCTTCTTAAAATGGAGGAATATTTTATAGTCAAAAGTGGAACCCAAGAAATTTTTTTTTAATATAACAACTAAACATCCACTTTAAAAATTATCCATCCATTTAACTATGATCCTTCATAAATTATCCACGTTGTGTGTATAAAATATTCACCTGATAAAAGAAATTATATCCTTCTGGTTAATGGAAATAAAAGTATGTCATTATACCTTCGACGAATCACTCTACTCTTATGCTTTTAAAGAATTAACAACTTGTCGTGAAAGGCTTCAAAGGTTAACACTATTCTCAAAGAATAAAGGATAATCTAGGAGGACACTTGAAATGGTTATGTACAGTGCGTCTGAGATGCTCCTCTCCCCATGGATAGAAGTGTATATACATATGTGATGCTTCGTTGTCCTTCTATAAGTGTGTATGAATTACAAAATAAATCCCCTTGCCTTCCCGCACTCAGATCGATTTTGTCAGATGCAAAATTAAACTCACCTCATTCTTGAATTTGCGAAGATTTGCTCAACGTGCTTTGCAAACTTGCTTAATCTAAACAACCATGCTCGGATACCACTTGTTGATATGCAATGGAAGCAAATATAGAACAATATACAAGCAAATGAGAAAACACATAATTGACACAACGTTTTTACGTGGTATAACCCTATACAGGGGGACAATGATATTCGATTAATATTATGCAAGGGAGATAATACATCAACCAAACCACTCATGCTCATGCATGTCAAGCACTCTCACATATCACACTCTCTACCTTAACAGGCTTACATAGATATATAACAATCTTCACTCAGTTACAAGAAACTGATTACATTTAATGTGCCTCTATCCCTATTCTAAATATGGCTGATTTGTTCCAACTAATTAGAAAATAATAAGGGCCAAAAAATCTGCCCAGTATTTAAAAAAACGAGTGTAAATTGGTTGGAATTATCCAACAGTTTTGAAGTCTTGACTTTATCCATACCTTGATAAGATGTTTTCAATATGTCTCATGCTTCCTTGGATTTCTTTGCTAATGAAACTCTTGGGAGTATGCTCTCATGCATGGTTTGATGTATGTAAAACATCGTCTTTCCATCCTTCTTTCTTTGATCTTTCAAAGCATCCTTCTCATCATGTGTGAGGGTATTGTATGTTTTCTGATCTGTTGGTTCCACATAGCCATTTTCAACTATCTCCCATACATCTTGACCTAGGAATAGTGCCTTCATGGTTAAGGACCACAACTCATATTTTTTCATGTGAAAGTGGGAGGTTGCAGATTTGAAGTAGAAGCCATATTTTATGACATAATTGTTTCTATGATCAACCTGCTATGATACCAGATCTTAGATCTATAGCGTGAAGGGAAATTGTGCGCAATGCAGTTGTAAATACTGCACACCACAAATCTTCATAGTTGAACACTCAAGATTGACCGCGAAGTAGGAAAACTACTCAATTTACTATGTGTTGTGATAAAACACTTAATGAATGATTTATATATGAAGAAAAACACAGTGCTATGCTTAGCACATAAAATCAGAAATACACATGAAATTGTGAACACACAAAATACTTGATATAAATAACTTTGGCGTTGCTCGCTAATACAAAATACAATACTCTGTCGAGATCCGACTCCAATGACTTCTTAGACTTCTGCAACACACGGATCTTGTCCTCTCAGACTTCTTAGACTACCTTTAGTTGATGTTGCTCCTCTCAATTGTTCTCTTTGTTCTTATTCTGCATGTACTCCTCGACTAACTAAAGACTTGCACTTATAAAGATGAAACTAAGACTTCTTACAAAAGTAAGACTGACTCAACATTAAAGACTACAATTAATTTGATTGACTCTCAACTACTTAATTGGACTCGGGAAAGATAAATATCAGCTCCATTAATTAACTCCCTTGCTCGCCAACTGACTAAACTGAGTTTGCATAAATGTAAGAGGAAAACTAAATAAACTGTAGTTGCAGAGTGAGGACTGACTAACTCGCTAAGAAATTGACCGAGATATAAAGCTCACCAACTTGTAATTACTATTTCCAGGAACCTTGAAGAAACTTGCTGAAGGATTACATTTAATTTGTTAGATTAATTCCTAAAATCTGAATTTGGCACAACCATGATGAATACAGTTTTGATTTTTTTCTTGGATTCTTATTTCTTTAATGAAGTTAAAGGGAATTGATAATTGGTTGGGATTATATGAATGAGTTTAGGTTTAAATTAGGTTAGTTGTTACTATAAATTTTGGGTTGGTATTAATAGTTGGCAAGTCAACACTTAGTAGGAAGCTTATGACTTAGCAATAATTGACACTTTTTCAAACACTTGAAAAAGAATCCCACTCAAGAGATAGCTATCATTTTAACTTTACCACAACTGACCAAGATCTCATTGAATATTTGAACCTTCCCAACCATCTCATAAAACCACCTCAACCTTTCTCCACTTATAATACTTAACTTTAATCCTAAGAGGCTTGATCTTAACTACTACTGCCACCTCAAAAAAATCATCTCGTGAAACCGCCTAAACCTCTCTCGAGTTACCATGCTTACCTTTAATCCCACCACGGCATCGGATATTGACAACTGCGGCCACCTTAAAAGAATGGAGATGACGAATTACATATAGTTTATTAATTTAAATCCTAAAATCTTAATTACGCCCAAAGGCGTATACCTATTGACAATGAGCACAATTAATCACCTTTTAATCTAAAATTCCAATCTGATGGTTAACAATTGAAGATGCTGGCATATTCTTAGTCGTCCTCCCAAATCAATGAATGTRATTTATTTTTCATAAYWTSYTTGTATTTYTRAAWGCATCMRTTAACCTGTTTACTTTTTAACATTTACCTAATCATATTAAAAAATTACTGCAGCACTATATGATTGCCACGTTTAAATGATTAACCTTTCATATTACCATTTAGATTTCCTCAAGTATCCAAGCGTTTGATTTTCTAACTACCTGTGCGTTTGATTTTCTAGCTAACTGTGCGTTTGATTTCCTGTGCGTTTGATTTTCTAACTACCTGTGCATTTGATTTTCATTTTCGCCACGGATTTTCGCACAGGATTAACACAGTAGTTGTGATGACGTTTGTTATTAGTGCGAAATTACCTGTGCGAAACTGTGCGTGAGAAGGGTTTTAATGATGACCAACCGCTTTTTGAGTGACTGTGCCAAAAACAGCCTGTGCGTTATCATGGGATTTAAATAAAACCTAAAACATTAATGGTTTTCTTTTTATGAAATTTAAATCAAAACCAACATTTATCATTTTAATAGAAAAATTGTGGCTTTTTTGTCGAGGCCTTTCGGCGTTAACCAGCCACGGTTTTGAGTGGCTGTGCTAGTTTAGGACAATAAGGATGAAGACAATCCGGTCTCTCCACTTACCATAACCAGATAAAGGGCTCTTTGTCCTCCATACGAAGAAATTATAAAAAGTATTTATTCCTGTTTTATGCCAATAGACATAATTAAATTTTGTTGGTAAAAATGCTTCTCAACTTGCCCAATTTAGAGAAGAATCAAGTGTGCAAAATTATGAGAAAGTATTTATGCATATTTTATGCCAATAGACAATTAAATTTTGTTGGTAAAATTGCTTCTCAACTTGCACAATTTGAAGAAGAAGAATCAAGTGTGCAAACATATTTGAAAGCCCAAATGTAAAAAATTTGATATATTCCCACGTTCGTCATGCTTGCATTGCACATGATGATATTATGAGTCATTTCATAAACGTTTTTCTAATGATATTACAAGTCATTTCATAAACTTATTTCTTCTGTGGTTTTGAGAAGATTACATGTTATGTGTAAGATGATCTTTAGATTTGTATTGTTGGGCTTTCTCAGGTGGGTTGTGGGATTCTAAAAGCAATGTATATACCATCAATTTTTTGGAAAGGTTTTTGTTAGTTGTTTGTTTGTTGTTGGTATTTTTTGGATTTAAATTGTGTAGAAAATTATGAAAGGTTTAAAATTGGACACTTCATCCATAAGTAAGAACAAAAGAAACTTATAATTAAAAAAATATAAAAAAGAGTTTAAAATTGGATACTCCATCATAATCAAGAACAAAAGAAAATTGGACACTCCAACAATAGTAAAGAACAAAAGAAACTTATAACTATAAAAATACCAAGAAAGAAATGACAATTAATAAGAGAAGAATGATGTTGTTGAAGGGAGGCAGATTAATAAAATAAGAAAACAATGATGTTATTGAAGGGAGGGAGGAAAGTCAGATTGACAATTGAAACGGGCTTTCAATTGGTGAATTAACCTTTAGGAAAGAAATTTAGCCGTTGTAAAGAATAGTGTTAAAATAATTAGAAATAGTGTTTCATTTTTGTTTTCTTGGCCAGATTTTTACGCCACTTTTTGAAAAGGTTTGCTTCTCAAAAAAAAGTCAAAAACTTAGTTGGTCATTGTCACTTCATTAAGCAATGGTTGAGCTCGAATCCTTGAACATGGTGGCTGCTGAAGAGTTAATAACCATGGGGTTCTAAGTCATTTGCGCCATTTCAAATTGAAATTTGAGAAATAGTGCCATTTGAAATTTGAGAATTGGTGGTGACAAGCAGGATAATAATTTGAAAATAGATTTACATCGTCAAATTTAAACAAATTTGTTAACCATATTCAGCATTTTACTTAATTTGCAAGATTTGGCTTTTTGACAGTATCCATCCCTTCTTTCAAGTCCTATCTTCGAGATTAACGAAAAGTTTTGAGTCTCGGAAATCCAGTTATAATTGCTTTTCTGCAGTCGGAACTGTTTCTTTACTCGATTTTTCCATTAAATCTTGCTGGAAAGTTAATCAGGTCATTAGTTTATTAAGGTTCCGTTCAAATATTTTTTCACCAGTTTAAGCCTCTAAAAGCAATGCACAAGTGGCTTTAACATTTTAACCTTATGAATTCATATTAACCTCTTATGAATTCATATTGACCTCTGAAAGCATTGCACAAACGGTTTTTAAAATTTTCAAATTACTTCATATTGACTTATAAAATTAAGATATATAGCACAACAACAAGAGCAGAATGCAAGTGGCCATGACCACAACCTGTGCTGATAGACGTTGGTTATCAGACGCACTGAAAGCAAGGCTGTTGACGAATGGCTGGTTTAATAATGGTTGTCCCAATGTAGTCAGCTGGTTGAGGCCCGGCTGTACGTTCACCAGTGGCTGGCTGAAGCCCGGTTGGACGTTTAATGGAGAGAAGGGCTGATTGAGAAAGCCAGGTTGGTTAGTTAGTCAATGGCTGATTCACTAATGGAAATTGCTGTCCGATTTGGGAATTTGCAGGCAGCTGATTGACTAAGGGCTGGCCATTAAAAGGCGTGTAAGGATGTGCGTTCAATGGCTGATTCAATGGAGATAGAGGCTGATTACTGAAAGGAGTGCTGGAGCCATCTTCAGAGCAACCCTTGATCAGAATGTTCATGAAAACTGACATCCCAATCAAAACATTGATGACTGAAACTTGCACAGACTTCTCCATGGCAGATTCAGAAACAAATACCCAACTAAACAAAATATATTGAAATAAATATGTGATTACAAAGCTATTAATTCTGGCCATTTTCAATAGGTGCATGCATAGAGTATTAATAAAATTGAGTCAATTAAGAAAAGAAAATAAAGGGAAAATGAAAAAAGATATATAAATATTATCATTGCATTCCAATAGATGCATGTTTATAGGATTAATAAATTGAGTTAATTGGCCCACAGGGGTGTAGATCCATTAGCAAGGGTTGTGTAAATAGAAGGAAATATATAAAAAAAGTCTCAAGATGGATTAGGAAGTGCTTACTATGGTTGTTACGGATTCCCTAGTTATTGAAAAAAATAAAAAATATTGAGTTAATAAAAAATAAAAAATAAAAGGAAAATGAAAAAAATATATAAATATTATCATTGCCTATTAAACGGCATGGAGGCAACAATACAAAAACAGAGGAGGATAATGTGGAGGAGAAGAATGATAAATCACCTCTGCGTATGCAACAAAAGAATAAATACTACCATTGCATATTCAATGGCACAGAGGTTGCGACAGACTATACTATTGTATTTCCAAGCGGCCATATAACAGAGTAGAAAGAAGGTAAAATGAGAAAAGATAAAACATATTACTACCATTTCATATTGAATGGCATGGAGGCAACAACGAAGGAGAATTTTAAAAGAGTAGAGTTGGCTAGGACGTCGGTAAGAAATAAAGCAATGCTGGGGATTTATAGAGGAAGAGGGTTTTATAAATCAATAAGAAGAATGAAAACTCACCTCTGCCTCATTGCGTATTGAATGGCGTGGAGGCGGCAGCAGAGAAGAAATTTAAAAGAGAAGAGTTAGAATGCCAGTAAGAGATAAAGCAGCGCTGGGTGTTTATTGAGGAAGAGAGTTTTAAAAAACAATATTCCGGGGGAGAAAAATGATAACTCACCTGTCTCTGCAACAGATGAGTACTCTTCCTATACAAAGTTAGTCTATCTAAAACCAGTGCTCCTACTCCCGTAATGCAATTCGAGGAATAAATAAATAGCAACAACATAATACATACAATACATTACCATAGTAGCAAAAAAAAAAGGACAACCATACCTCTTCCTCCTTTTCCTTGGCTATCAGTGGCAGCTGTGTATTACAACCTTAACCCTGAACCGAACACCACAGATGGTGAATAGAAACCTTGTCGTAATTATTGCTAAAAGCCAGCTTCTTCCCCAGCCATTCGGGAAGACTTCCTCTGATCCCCCCCACTAAGGATGCCACCATCACAACGAGGACCTTATAAGCCACCACCTAGAACACCACCCAAGCCGCCGCCACCAATGAAGCCAGACCCAGCTCCAAAGCCAACAATAACTCCCATCCCTTTGCCTATAGTCATATATGATTCTCCATTGAAGACACATTCGTTGTCTACAGTCCATGTTAACATCTGCATCAGAACACCCAAGAAATTGAAACAACAATAATTCAACACAATATATAACGTCAACTTCAAGAAACCTGCAGCTTCTTCCCCGGCTCTCCACCAAGACCACCTCCGAGGCCGCCATCATCACGACCACGACCTCTGATACGAGGACATCACGTTGTTTCTCCTCCATTCCTGGAGCGGGGAATCATCCCCGCGACTAATTTTTGAAGCATGGCGGTTTTGTTGGTGATTTATGATCGCCCTAACAGTTGCCCACCAGCTGCCTTATGACGACGGCGCACCGCTGGCTGACACATTTTCGCAACTACCATCGGATCTTGACAACTACTATCACCTTTCTCGGATCTACAGCGCGTAGGGCAATTGTGCGCAACGGAGTTGTAAATATTGCGCGACACAAATCTTCGTTGGTGAAAACTCAGGACTGACCGGTTGAAAAAATACTCTATTAGCTCTCTGTGATAAAAAAAAACTTAATGAACGATTTATAGATGCAGAACAACACAGTGTTATGCTTAGCACATAAACTCAGAAATATATATGAAAATGGTGAACAATTAAAATACTTGATATTAATAACTTTGGCACTGTAAGTTAATACAAAATACAATAGTGTGTCAAGTTTGATAAATTGTGAAGCAAGAAATGCAGAGAGAAATAATAGAACATAAAACAGGGAGAAGTTTTGAAGTATATTAGAATATAGGAAGAAGAGTACAAAACGAGTATATGAAGAAGTTTTGAAGTAGTACACTTGGCTAGGACAGCTGGCAGTGTACAGTCAGCTTGTTGAGGTTACATTATATTTAACACTCCCTCTTAAACTCAACAGTTACAAACATCAGCACTGATTATGCCTAAGTGTTGTCTCTGAAAATCAAAAACAGATTTTCCTAGTGGCTTTGTAAAGATATCAGCAAGTTGATCTCGAGAACCACAGAATTGTAGTGCAATATCATCATTATTGACTAGCTTGCGTATGAAATGAAAACGAGTGTCAATGTGTTTGTTTTTCTTGTGAAACACATGATTTTTGGATAAAGCAATTGTTGAAGTATTATCACAAAAAATAGGAGTTTGATCATTTTCTGTATGTGACATATCTTTCAATATTCTTCTCAGCCACACAGCTTGACAAGAAGCTGAGGTAGGAGCAACATACTTTGCCTCTGCAGAAGATATTGAAACAATTGGTTGCTTCTTTGATGCCCATGAGATTAGGTTTGTGCCTAGTTGAAAAACATGTCCAGATGTGTTTTTCATGTCATCTAGGCTGCCTGCAAAATCACTGTTTGTGTAAGAAGAAAGTTGATTACTATCAGATATAGTGTACCATAAGCCAAAATTGAGAGTTCCTACAACATATCTCAGAATTCGTTTCGTCATTTTCCAATGAGAATCTTTGGGGGATTCAATGAATCTAGAAACAAGGTTGGTTGCATACATAATGTCAGGCCTAGTTGCTATAAGATACAACAAACTGCCTACTAAACTTTTGTACATGGTAGAGTCCACTGTAGGGCCTTCATCTTTCTTGCTCAATTGTGTGCCTAGTGGTATGGGGGTTTCTGCTGGATTGCATTCTTCCATGCGAAATCTTTTGAGGATGTCTGCTGCATACTTTTGCTGACAGACAAAAATGCCTTTGGTTAACTGATCAACCTCAATCCCTAAGAAAAATTTCATTATGCCAAGATCTGTCATCTCAAACTCAGATTGCATGGCATGTTTAAAATTTGTTAACTCAAGATTTCCCGTATAGATCATGTCATCAACATATAAACATACAATCAACATTTTACCGTGATGATCTGTTTTGGTGTAAAGAGTTGGCTCATTTTGGCTTTTACTGAAACCACTTTTGATCAAATAAGTGTCAATTCTGCTGTACCAAGCTCTTGGAGCTTGCTTTAAGCCATACAAGGCTTTCTTCAACTGATATACCTTGGTTGGCTGCTCTTGGACTTCAAATCCAGGTGGTTGATCGACATAAAATTCTTCTTCTAAGAAACCATTCAGGAATGCTGACTTGACATCCATCTTGTATACTTGCCATTTGTGTTGGGCTGCTATGGCCAATAGAGTCATTACAGTGTCTAATCTTGCTACTGGAGCAAAAGTTTCACCATAATTAGTACCTGGTTGTTGTGAGAATCCTTTGGCAACAAGTCTTGCCTTGTGTTTTTCGATCTGCCCTTTTTCATTGAGTTTAGTTTTGTAAACCCACTTGACACCAATACTCTTCTTGTGACTTGACAAATCAACAAGATCCCATGTCTTGTTCTTCTCATTGGAGTCAATTTCTTGGTTCATGGCTTGAACCCAATGTGGCTCCTTAGCTGCTTCCTTAAAAGATGTAGGTTGACATGACATTAAAGAAAAAAGGTTGTGTTGTTCAAAGTCATCCAACTGCTGATGGATTTCTCTCACACTTCGAGTTCTCTGATTTTCTGGTTCAGAGAATGATTCTCTGCTGGAAGTTGAGTTATCCTGAGAATTTTCAGGTTGTCTTTGTACTTGCAATCTTGGAAGAATAGTTTGAGGCACTTGTTGTCCTGAATTTTCTGCATTTTCAGAACTTGATAGCAATGGATTTTAAATGCCCATTTGTTGATTTTCTGAATCATTCCAGAATTGATTTTCTAGAAATTTTACATCTCTACTGAGAATTAGTTTCTTGGTGATTGGATTGTAAAGCCTGTAGGCTTTAGATGTTTCACTATATCTAGTGAAAATACATTTCTCACTTCTGTCATCAAGTTTCTTCCTTAATTCAAAAGGTATGTGAGCATATGCTATGCATCTAAATGTCCTTAGATGCGCAACATTGAGCTTTGTCCCACTCCATGTTTCTTGAGAGACTTTCATCTTTAGACTTGTGGTTGGAGATCTATTCAGAAGATAAACTGAGCATGCTACTGCTTCAGCCCAAAAAATATTTGACAAACTTTTCTCTTTGACAAGTGTTCTTTCCATATTCATTATTGTCTGATTTTTCCTTTCAGCCACTCCATTCTGTTGTGTAGTATACCTGGTTGTTGTTTGCATGATAATGCCTTGTGATTTGCAGAAATTTGCAAATGCTCTGGAGTTGTGTTCTCCTCCTCCATCTGACCTAAGTGCTTTGATATATTTGTCACTCTATTTTTCAGCTTATGCTTTGAATTCTTTGAATTTTGTAAAAGTTTCAGACTTGTGTCTGAGAGAATAGATCCATATTTTTCTGCTGAAATCATCAATAAACATTAGAAAATAAAAGTTACTACCTATTGACTCTATTTGCATTGGTCCACATAGGTCAGTGTAAACAAGTTCAAGATGTTGTTTGGCTTGATTGCAAGACTATGGAAAACTAGTTCCCTTATGTTTTCCAAGTATGGAAGACTCACATGGAGTAATTTTCTCTTTAAATATAAGAAGACCTTTGACCATGGAGTTCTTCTCAAGAATACTTAGACTCTTAAATGGTAGATGTCCAAATCTTGTATGCCAAACCATAGTTTCATTTAGGGTGGATGCACTTTGTGCATATGGTTGAATCAGATTTGCAGTTCTGAGTGTAAGGGTAAACATCCTATTCTGAGCCATGTGGATTTCAGAAATCAATTTTCTGCTTGGGATTTTGTCATATATCTTACAAGATGCTCCCTCAAAAAGTACCTTATAGCCATGTTCAATGAGTTGTCCTACACTTAGCAAATTATGTTTCAGATCTGGAACATGATAGACATTGTTTATGTCTTTCTTTACATTATGTTTAGTAAGAATAGGAACAGTTCCGTTTCCTTGAACTTTGACTAAGTAATCATTTCCAAGTGTAATATCAGATGAGATTGAAGAATCAATGCATGAAAGTAATTCTTTGTTACATGTCATGTGATTGCTGCATCCGCTGTCCAGCAACAAGAGATCTTTAGGTTGTTCTTTAGTCGTGTGACATGAGAGAAACATACCTCCTGAGGTTTCTCTCGTATGATTTGACACATGTGCTCTGCCTGAGAGCTGATCTGTTTGCTTCTTCCTGCATTCAGAGTCATAGTACCCATACTTTTTGCAAAAATAACATTGTATGCTTTATTTCTCATTTGATCTTATCCCTCTACCTCTTTGAGGCTGAAAACTATGATTCTGATTTTGTTGTATGTGTGCTTGGAAGTGTTGATTCGGTTGTTGTTGTCTATGTCCTCCACTAGAATGAGGATTTATGTGACTGCTCCCTCTTCCTTGGTGATCTCTGCCTCGCCCTCTGCCTCGCCCTCTGCTAAAGGAGAATTGTGTTTTGAAAGCATTGGCGATTGACTCATCTGTGAGATGCAGTCTGGTCTCATGTGTCACCAAAGAACCAATTAATTCATCTGTTGAAAAACTTGACAGATCCTTGGATTCAAGGATTGTTGTTACAACCATTTCAAATTTATTGGGTAAACTTCTGAGGACTTTCTCAACAATCCGTTGATCAATGATGGTTTCACCAGTCAATCTGATCTGGTCCATGATGCCCATGACTCTGGTCATGAACTGATCCACATTTTCGGACTCTGTTATCCTTAGAGTCTTGAACTGCATTCTCAAGGTCTGCAGTTTAATTGTTTTGACCTTGTCATTTCCTTGGTAGGAAGATTTAAGGATTTTCCAGGCCTGTTTTGAAGTACCAGCGCCTGTGATTTTTGAAAAAATCGAGCCATCCACATAATTTTGAATCGATAATTTAGCTTTGTTTTCTCTGTTTCGCTGAGTGGTCTGAGCAATTTTCTGCTGATTAGTCATGGAAAATAGGTCTGCTGGGTCTGGTTCCACATATCCAACATCCACTGGATCCCAACACTCTCGTGCTTGCAAGAAGGATCTCATCCGAAGAGACTAGAACTCATAGTTATTTACAAGAAGAATCAGACCCTAAGTTGGCCCTAAGTTGCTAGACGACGCCATATTTAAAAAAAAAAATGAACAAAACAGAAAGAAAAATTTGTATTTACCTATCTCCCGCGTGTAAAACCAAGTCTATTGCTTTCTTGTAGTGATTTTGGAACTCCGTTAGACAAGACCTTTGAACTCACCAACTTTTGATTGTCGAAACACCGAAGAGAGTTTATCGGCCTTGAATTGGCCCTTAGTCTCCGATCAATGTGACCACGAGCCTTGATGTTAAAGTGCTATGGGCTTTTTCGGTTCTTTGTCTTTCAATTTGTTGAAATGTGAAATATGATGGAAAGGCCCTTCTTGAAATCCTTTTCGGGATTTGTGTTTCGGGACTTCGCGATGTGAAGTGGCCTGATCCTCTATTTGCAGGATCCCCGATATGCCGAAACATGGATCAACGGTCCAGATATTCCTGTGATCTAACGGTCTATATCCCTTCGGGATTTCACAATTCGTTATTTCGTGAGTTTAGAACTTTTGTCTTAGAGTTTCCAAAATCGTGAACTCCGAAATGTCGATTTTCCAAAATGGCGTTAAATTTAGTTAGCCCCTTGGGCTATACCTCTAGTCCACATGACCTCTCCCGATATGACCACAGTCCCTTTCGGGGTTTCGCGACTCAAACGCGTGACCTCTTGGTCTCTCGACTCCCGAAAAAACAATTCCTGAAATGTCGATGGCCTTCACTTGCGGGACTTCAAATGCCAAAATGCCGAAATGTTCCTATTGGACAATCAACAGTCCAGATCCATTGATGATCTGACGGTCTAGATCCTATCGGGATTTCGCGAATCGATATTTTGCAACTCGTGATTCCTCCTCATGCTGCGCTTCCAAAACGCGAAGTCCGAATTGTCGATTTGCCGAAATCGCTTTTTTGGGAAATTTCTCAAGATCGTGGATTGTTGCCACGTGTCCCCGAAAGATGGAAGGTCATCGTCATTTCGTGATTTCGCGACTTGCGAATCCAAATCCTCTGTCAACTTGAAACCCCGATAGGCGAGATGTCGACGGTTTCCTCGATCTCTGCCATGTGTCCGAACGAATGGACGGCTGTGATCTTTTCAGGATTTCAAGACTTTCATCATGAAGTGTCGCGACCTTCGTCAACAAGACTTCCGATATCCCGAACTCTGAAATGCCGAAATGATGGCACTTGGATCTACTGCCACCTGTCCTCTGAGATGGATGGCTCACAATCTTTTCGGGATTTCATGATTTGCGATTTCAGGATTTCGCACATCGGGGTTTTGGAGAGTAGTCTTCTTCACTCGTCCAACTCCCGATCCTCGATATTGCGATCGGATCAGATCAACGACTCATGATATTTCACGATCCTATGGTCCAGAAGGACTTGTGATTTCACAATTCGTGAATTCTCACGGCTGTCTTCTGACCTTTACACCTTGCGAGCCAGTGAAATGTCGAGATCTCGCCATGTGTCTCTTGATGGACGATCTAGATGATTTCGGGATTTCGCGACTTCACAAGTCGAAATTTCCCCTGGGCACTCCAGAGGACTAAACCTCGTGCACTTTCTCATTGATCCAACGGCTGTCGATCCTCTGCATAAGATTTAACAGCTGAAATTCTTTCACCTTTTCCGCACTCTCCTCGTCCCTTTTGACTGGATTTCCGCCTCGAATTTGTTCGTAGGAAAAATCTTATGGCCGCGACGGTTTTTCTTTGAACCCGAGACGCGTTCTTTACTGCCTTTGCAAGGATTTTCTTCTGCGGAAGAAAAAATCATGAATCTTTCAAAGATTTGAAAGAATTTCACGAGTTCTTTGTTCTTTGCTGCAATCTTTGACAGATTTGAGCGATCTCTGAGATGATTTAAATGCTTCTTCTTTCTGCAACTATTTTTCATGAATTTGAATAAATGCTTTGAATTATTCAACAGTTCCCGCCTCCTGCATCTCTTCTTCGTGAATTTTTTATGATTCTTGAAAATTGTACAAGAATATCTACTGTTTCTTCCTTCTCATTCTCTACTTCCTTCTCGTGTTTCTGCTCCTTGAAACTTTCGAGCGTAGTATGCTCTGCGACCTTGCGTGAGATTCTTACGCTGGTCTTTTGAGCGGATGACGGTCTGCTTCCTTGTGGAAGTTTCCTACGAGGATATTTCAAGAGTATGACAGACAGCTCTCCAAACCTTGTGAAAAGTCTGTGTCGAATGCTCTCAAGATCCGTGTAAGCTCTACGCTGTTTGAGGATCGTGTTTCTCTCCAGCCTGTGTGAAGAGGCTTACTATTGTAGCTTTGATACCATGATAAATTATGAAGCAAGAAATGCAGAGAGAAAGAATAAAACAGAAAACAGTATATTAGAATATAGGAAGAAGAGTACAAAATGAGTACATGAAGAAGTTCTCAAGTAGTAAGTACTATGCAAAGGGAAATAGCTGAGCTAAATAGGCTCAAGCAAAACAAGAATAGAAAGTACAGCTGGCCAGGACAATTGGCAGTGTACAGTCAGCCTATTGAGGTTACATTATATTTAACAAAGTTTAGGCTTCAATGACTTCTTAGATTTTTTCAACACCCATAAATTGTGCTCTTAGACTTTTTCGACTACCTTCAATTGTTGTTGCTCCTCTCAATTGTTCTCTATGTTCTTCTTCTGTATCTACTCCTCCACTAACTAAAGACTCACACTTATAAAAATTAAATTGAGACTTCTTACAGAAGTAAGACTAACTCCACATTAAAGACTAGAATTAAATCAACTAATTCTCAAGATGGTCTCCATTAATTAACTCTCGTTCTTGAATACACTCTAGTTGTAGACTGTCAAATGACTATTTTACTGAGAGTGACAAATTTGATAAGACTTAAATTTCACCTATTTATAATTACTATTTCCAACACTCCCCCTTAATTATAAGTAGGTGGGATTACAAAAATTTACATAAAAAATTGAATTTACATATACTGTCATTTATCTGATAGTGCACAGACCCTCAGACCCTCATACTATTGTGCAGATGTTGAAATGCTAAATATTTTGTAAAAATACATGAGACTTATTATTTTGACATTTATCTGATAGTGTGAAGACCCTCATACTATTGTGCATATGTTGAAATGCTAAATCTTTTGTAAAAATATATGTCACTTATTCTTTTTACGTGCAAAGCTCTAAACAATTTTTTTTGTTATTTACCAATTCTTTGATCAAATGACACCTTTTATCAATGTGCTTGGTTTTCTTGTGAAACACATGATTCTGTGATAACATGACGGTTGAATTGTTGTCACAAAATATTGTAGTTGGTTCTTCTTGTTCTTGCAACAAATCTTTTAGCACTCTTCTCATCCACACTACTTGATAAGCTATGCTTGTAGTTGCAACGTACTTTGCTTTTGCTAAAGAAAGAGTCATTATGTGATGCTTCTTTGACGCCCATGCTACCATTCCTCTTCCAACACAAAATGTGTACCCATAGGTACTTTTCCTGTCATCTATGTTGACTTCACAATCACTGTAAATGTATCCAATAACTCTGAAATCTTTTGAAGTAGAATATCTAAAGCCAAAATATTTTGTTCCATTCACATATCTCATAATTGTTTTTCCTTCTTTCCAATGTGATTCTTTTGGAGTTTCCATGAACCTTTAAATTACGATCACTCCATACATAATATCAAGTCTTGTTGTTGTTAGATACATAAGACTTCCTACTAGTATTTTAAACATTGTGGGATCCACCTTGGACCCGTTATTTTCCTTTCTTAACTTCAATCCTATTATGATAGGTTTTCGAGATGATTTTGAATTTATCATGTTGAATATTTTCATAATTTCATCCACATACTTATATTATGAGATAAATATACCAGTTTTGGATTGGTGAACTTCAATACCCAAGAAATATCTCATAATCCCTAAATCAGTCATTTTAAATTCATCCTTCATGACTGAATTAAATTTTTCTATGCCAAAATCACATGTAAATATCAAATCATCTACAGATAAGAAAAAAATTAACATATTATCTTGTTGATTTGTTTTGATGTACAGTGTTGTCTCATATTCACTTCTCTGAAATACATTCTGAGAGATGGGAATCTATGTGACTTTACCAAGTTCTGGGATCTTTCTTTAACTCATACAGTGTTTTCGTTAATCTGTATACTTTATCTTTGTGTCTAGGAATCTCATAGCCTTGTGGTTGTTCCACATATACTTCTTCTTCCAAATGTCCATTCAAAAATGTTGACTTTACATCCATTTGGTAAACTAGCCATTTGTTCTCTGTGGTAAGGCCTAATACAATTATGACTGTGTCCATGCGCATAATTGGTGCAAATGTTTCATTGAAATCAATTCTAGGTTTTTGCGTAAAAAAACTTGCTACTAACCTTTACTTGTGCTTCTACACACTTCCTTCTGCATCTTGCTTGTTTTTATAAACCCAGTTGACACTTATCATATCCTTGTCTTCGGTTACATCTACTAATTTTCATGTTTGATTGTTCACTATGCATCTGATTTGTTCATCCATGGCTTGAGCCCATTCAACATCTTTGACAACTTCTTCAAAAGTTAGTGGATCGTGTATTTGTGAAAATAGAGAAAAAACTAAAAATGAATTTGTTTTGTCCTCATTATAGATGTCACACAGACTTCTTGTCTTCCTTGGTAACATACTTGCTAAAGTTGGATCTGGGGATGTAGAACTACTTGGACTATTTGCTGGTGTTTGTTGTACTCTAGGTGTAGATTGCGCACCTACTGATCTCACTAGAGAATTATGCATTGTAGTTTGTGTCACAGTGACAGGTGTAGAAGGGACTGCACACTGAATTTTACATGATGTTTGAACCATTTCTTCTTCTTTGTCATCATTATCAACAACATCAATAATTCTAACTGTCTTCGCTATGCTTCCATCCCATACTTCATTCTCCATGAACTTAACATTGTGACTCATTATGACCTTTCTTGTGACAAGTTCATACATCTTATATCCTTTTGTATCTTCAGAATAGCCAAAAAATATACATTTATTTTCTTTGTTTTCCATCTTCTTTCTCAGCTCATCTGGAACATGTGTGTATGCGATACAACCAAAAACTTTTAAGTGCACCACATTATGCTTCATACTTGTCCAGGAATCTTGAGGAATTATGTTCTTTACACTCTTTGTCGAACATATGTTCAATATGTATACTACAGTTGCTACTGCTTCAGCCAAATACTCATTTGAAAAATGTTTGGCTGCCAACATACGACACGCCATTTCCATGATGGTCCTCTTCTTTTTTTTTGCAACACCATTGTGCTTTGGTGTATACCACATAATGAATTTCTTGTAGATTCCATGAACTTTACAAAAGTTATGAAATTCTCTTGAAATATATTCTCCTCCTCTATAAGTTGTCAAGAACTTGATGTAATAACCACTTTGTTTTTCCACAAGAGATTTAAACTACTAAAAAAAACCTGATGCATCAAATTTATGCTTTAAAAAATAAATCCATGTCTTTCTTTAGAAATAATCTATAAATGTTTGGAAATAAATATTGCATCCTATAGATGGTGTTTGCATTGGTCCACAAATGTCTGAATTTACTATTTCTAGTGTAGATTTTTCTCTGTAAGACTTGCCAACTAGAAATGATTCCCTATGTTTCTTTCCAAAAATTCAACCTTCACATATATTTTTTTTTCTATTAATGAAAAACCTTTTAATATATCCTTTGTGTGTATCCACTTCAAACCTCTAAAGTTTAAGTGTCCAAATATGAAATTCCATAGCCAGGAATCATCCTGCACTTCATATTGAAAAATTTCTTGCATCTTTGCACCACCTTCTTCTTTCTTGACACTGCACATACTTTCTGTTGTAAATGCAGTGTCTAACTACACATATTTTTCTTTATTAACAACTAGCAATGTATTTTTCTTCTTAGTTGGATTTAATTTCAATGGGAACATTTTGTTACTTGTTATTTGGATTCCTGCAATAAGCTAATTGCTTGGATATGTGTCCATAATCACATAGTTATTATCTTCCATATAGATTTTGTATCATTTTTGTAACAACTGTCTTGTACTCATCAGATTATGCTTCAAACCAGAAACATAATAAACATCAGGCATAACTTTTTATTCTCCTTGCTTACTTGAAAAGTTTATACATCCTTTTCCTAAGATAGTGACTTGGATGTCTATTCCAAGTGTAACCTTGGTTTGTACTGACTTTTCCAAATTAGAAAACAACTCTATGTTTCATGTCATGTGCTTAGTGGAGCCTGAATCTAGATACCAAATGTCATAGGGAATTGCTTGAGCAACATGGTATTCAACTGGGGATACTATAGACATTGCCTCAACACATCCCATAAACATAATACTAGAGGGATTGTTTGCACTATATGACTATTCTTGACCTTGTTCGTTTTAGTTATATTGTTTGTTCCTGAACTCATTGCATAATGTCCATTTTTTTTACAATAATGGCACTGAATCTTTGATTTATCAGTTCTCTAATGACTTGGCTAACTGGTATTTGGGTTTTTACATATTCCACCATTGTTTCCATGACTACAAATACATCCACCTCTGACAGAACTTCTTCCTCTTCCTCTAGAGTTATCTCTCCCCCTTCCTCTTCCATGGCTTATATATGACTATGTGGAAAATACATTCTCTAATGACATACTTGACCTTTTCAATATGTGTTCATGGTGTTGGCGAAAGGTTGATCAAACTAGGGTCCTTCTTAGTTTACCAACAAAAGGGTAATGAGTACTCTAGAGTGCTGGAATTTTCATCTTCTCTGGAGAGAAGAAGTCTCACCCGAAGCGCAACCAAGACAATAAGATAGGGAAGGGTAAGGAGAATTCTTAGACAAATCCATACATTCTAAGGATCTATGTTAGTCTTGTGCAATATCGATTAAACCTAGAACTGTGTGAACATTCCTAACTCAGATTACATAAAATAGAGTTGTGTTGCATTCATAAAGAAACTATATTCAATTAAGTAGATCTGACATCAAGATAATACGAATCAACATTCATGACATTTTGAAGCCAAGAAAACATAATAATTTCAAAATTTGGATCTATTTGTATTAGCATCATCTGGATCTTCTCAATTACATGATTCCACTCAAATACATACAAAGCTCGATCATGTCATATCTTGAAAGTAAAACTCTGCTGCTGAGAGACAAGGTTAACCAGAACCCTTTCTGTTTCAAAATTACATCAGGACATAACTCGGTTACAATTATGGTCAAGTTCCAAAAACCCATACTCTTAGAACTCTAGCTACCTCTTTTCCTCAAATGGACAATAGCACAAAACCCGAACCTTCTAGGAATCAACAATACCAATATCATCAATATAGAAACTCGGATACTTTACAATCATATTCATCCCTTATATATAAGCTAATTGGGATTTCTGGTTTGATACTTTGCATGCTTTCTTGTTGTCTCATATTCACTTCTCCGAAATACATTCTGAGAGATAGGAATCTATGTGACTATGCCAAGTTATGGGATATTTCTTTAACTCATACAGTGTTTTTATTAATCTGTATACTTTGTCTTCTTGTCTAGGAACCTCATAGCCTTGTGGCTGTTCCACATATACTTCTTCTTCCAAATTTCCATTCAAAAATGTTGACTTTACATCCATTTGGTAAATTGGCCATTTGTTCTTTGTGGTAATGCCTAATACAATTATGACTGTGTCTATGCGCATAACTGGTGCAAATGTTTCATTGAAATCAATTCTAGGTTGTTGCGTAAAAACACTTCCTACTAACCTTTACTTGTGCTTCTACACATTTCCTTCTGCATCTTTCTTGTTTTTATAAACCCACTTGACACTTATCACATCCTTGTCTTCCGTTACATCTACTAATTTTCATGTTTGATTGTTCACTATGCATCTGATTTCTTCATCCATGCCTTGAGCCCATACAACATCTTTGACAGCTTCTTCAAAAGTTAGCGGGTGGTCTATTTGTGAAAATAGAGAAAAAAACAAAAATGAATTTGTTGTCTCCTCATTATAGATGTCATGCAAACTTCTTGTCTTCCTTGGTAACAAACTTGCTAAAGTTGGATCTGGGGATGTAGAACTACTTGGACTATTTGCTGGCGTTTGTTGCACTCTAGGTGTAGACTACACACCTACTGATCCCAATAGAGAATTATGGATTGTAGTTTGTGTCATAGTGCCAGGTGTAGAAGGGACTGCACACTGACTTTTACATGGTATTTGAACCATTTCTTCTTCTTTGTCATCATTATCAACAACATCAATAATTCTAATTGTCTTTGCTATGATTCTATCCCATGCTTCATTCTCCATGAACTAAACATTGTGACTCATTACGACCTTTCTTGGGACAAGATCATACATCTTATATCCTTTTGTATCTTCAGAATAGCCAAAAAATATACATTTATTTCCTTTGTTTTCCAGCTTCTTTCTCAGCTCATCTGGAACATGTGTGTATGTGATACAACCAAAAGCTTTTAAGTGCGCCACATTATTCTTCATACTTGTCCAGGCTTCTTGAGGAATTATGTTCTTTACACTCTTTGTCTAAGATATGTTCAATATGTATAATACAGTTGCTACTACTTTAGCCCAATACTCATTTGAAAAATGTTTGGCTGCCAACATACAACACACCATTTCCATGGTGGTCCTGTTCTTTTTTATGCAACACCATTGTGCTTTGGTGTATACAACGCAGTTAATTTCTTGTAGATTCCATGAAATTTACAAAAGTTATGAAATTCTCTTGAAATATATTCTCCTCCTCTATCAATTGTCAAGAACTTGATGTAATAACCACTTTGTTTTTCCACAAGAGATTTAAACTACTGAAAACAACCCAATGCATCAAATTCATGATTTAAAAAATAAATCCATGTCTTTCTTGAGAAATAATCTATAAATGTTAGAAAATAAATATTGCATCCTATAGATGGTGTTTGCATTGGTCCACAAATGTCTGAATGTACTATTTCCAGTGTAGATTTTTCTCTAAAAGACTTGCCAACTAGAAATGATTCCCTATGTTTCTTTCCAAAAATGCAACCTTCACATATTCTTTTTTTTTCTATTAATGGAAAACCTTTTACTATATCCTTTGTGTGTAGCCACTTCAAACCTCTAAAGTTCAAGTGTCCAAATATGAAATTCCATAGCCAGGAATCATCCTGCACTTCATATTGGAAAATTTCTTTCATCTTTGTGCCACCTTCTGCTTTCTTGACATTGCACATACTTTCTGCTATAAATACAGTGTCCAACTACGTATATTTTTCTTTACTAACAACTAGCGATGTATTTTTCTTCTTAGATGGATTTAATTTCAATGGGAACACTTTGTTACTTGTCATTTTGATTCTTGCAATAAGATAATTGCTTGGATATATGTCCATAATCACATAGTTATTATCTTCCATATAGATTATGTTTCATTTTTGTAACAACTATCTTGTGCTCTTCAGATTATGCTTCAAACCAGAAACATAATAAACATCAAGCATAACTTTTTTTTCTCCCTGCTTAGTTGAAAAGTTTATACTTCCTTTTCCTAAGACAGTGACTTTGATGTCTATTCCAAGTGTAACCTTTTTTTGTACTGACTTTTCCAAATTAGAAAACAACTCTATGTTTCATTTCATGTGCTTATTGGAGCCTGAATCTAGATACCAAATGTCATAGGGACTTGCTTGAACAACATTGTATTCAACTGGGGATACTATAGACATTGCCTCAACACATCCCATAAACATAATACTAGAGGGATTGTTTACGCTATATGACTATTCTTGACCTTGTTCGTTTTGGTTGTATTGTTTGTTCCTGCACTCATATGCATAATGTCCATACTTTTTACAATAATGGCACTGAATCTTTGATTTATCATTTCTCTAACGACTTGGTTGACTGGTATTTGGGTTTTTACATATTCCACCATTGTTTCCATGACTACAACTATGTCCACCTCTGACAAAAATTCTTCCTCTTCCTGTAGAGTTATCTCTCCCCCTTCCTCTTCCATGGCTTATATATGACTTCACAAAAAATCCATTCTCTAATTACATACTAGACCTATTCAATATGTGTTCATGGTGTTGGCGCAAGGTTGATCAGACTAGGGTCCTTCTTAGGTTACCAACAAAAGGGTACTGAGTAGTCTAGAGTGTTGGCATTTTTATCTTCTTCGGAGAGAAGAAGTCTCACCTAAAGCGCAACCAAGATAATAAGATAGGGAAGGGTAAGGAGAATGCTTAGACAAATCCATACATTCTAAGGATCTCTATTATTCTTGTGCAATATCAGTTAAAGCTAGAACTGTGTGAACATTCCTAACTCAGATTACAGAAAACAGAGTTGTGTTGCATTCATAAAGAAACTATATCCCATTAATCATATCTGACATCAAGATAATACAAATCAACATTCATGACATTCTGAAGCTAAGCAAACACAATAATTTAAAAATTTGGATCTCTTTGTATTAACATCATTTGGATCTTCTCAATTACATGATTCCACTCAGATAGATACAGAAATCGATCATGGCAGAGCTTGACAGTAAAACTCTGCTACTGAGAGACAAGGTTAACCAGAACCCTTTCTCTTTCGAAATTACATCAGAACATAACTCGGTTACAATTCTGGTCAGTTTCCAAAAACCCATACTCTCATAAATCTAACTACCCCTTTTTCTCAAATGGACAAAAGCACAGAACCCGAACCTTCTAGGAATCAACAATACCAATATCATCAATACAGAAACTCACACACTTTGCAGTCATATTCATCCCTTATCTACAAGTTTATTGGGATTTATGGTTTTATACTTTGCATGCTTTCTTGTTGGCTCATATTCACTTCTCTGAAATACATTTTGAGAGATAGAAATCTATGTGACTGTACCAAGTTCTGGGAGATTTCTTTAACTCATACATTGTTTTCTTTAATCTGTATACTTTGTCTTCTTACCCAGGAACCTCATATCCTTGTGGTTGTTCCACATATACTTCTTCTTCCAAATGTCCATTAAAAAATGTTGACTTTACATCCATTTGGTAAGCTGGCCATTTGTTCTGCGTGGTAATGCCTAATACAATTATGACTGTGTCCATGCACATAACTGGTGCAAATGTTTCATTCAAATCAATTCTAGGTTGTTGCATAAAAACACTTGCTACTATCCTTTACTTGTTCTTCTACACATTTCCTTCTGCATCTTGCTTGTTTTTATAAACCCACTTGAAACTTATCACATCCTTGTCTTCGGTTACATCTACTAATTTTCATGTTTGATTCTTCACTATGCATCTTATTTCTTCATCCATGGCTTGAGCCCATACAACATCTTTGAAAACTTCTTCAAAAGTTAGTGGATCGTCTATTTCTGAAAATAGAGAAAAAAATAAAAATGAATTTGTTGTGTCCTCATTATAGATGTCACACAGACTTCTTGTCTTCCTTGGTAACAAAGTTGCTAAATTTGGATCTGGGGATGTAGAACTACTTGGACTATTTACTGGTGTTTGTTGCACTCTAGGTGTAGACTGCGCACTTGTTGATCTCACTAGAGAATTATGCATTGTAGTTTATGTCACAGTGCCATGTGTAGAAGGGATTGTACACTGAATTTTAAATGGTGTTTGAACCATTTCTTCTTCTTTGTCATCATTATCAACGACATCAATAATTCTAACTATCTTTGCTATGCTTCCATCCCATGATTCATTCTCCATGAACTGAACATTGTGACTCATTATGACCTTTCTTGCGACAAGTTCATACATCTTATATCCTTTTGTATCTTCAGAATAGCCAAAAAATGTACATTTATTTCCTTTGTTTTCAAGCTTCTTTCTCAACTCATCTAGAACATGTCTGTATGCGATACAACCAAAAAAAATTAAGTGCGCCACATTATGCTTCATACTTGTCTAGGCTTCTTGAGGAATTATGTTCTTTACACTCTTTGTTGAACAAATATTCAATATGTATATTGCAGGTTCTACTGCTTCAGCCCAATAATCATTTGACAAATGTTTGGCTGTCAACATATGAGACGTCATTTCCATGATGGTCCTGTTCTTTTTTTCTACAACACCATTGTGCTTTGGTGTATACGATGCAGTGAATTTCTTGTAGATTTCATGAACTTTACAAAAGTTATGAAATTCTCTTGAAATATATTCTCCTCCTCTATCAGTTGTCAAGAACTTGATGTAATAACCACTTTATTTTTCCACAAGAGATTTAAACTACTGAAAACAACCCAATGCATCAAATTTATGCTTTAAAAAATAAATCCATGTCTTTCTTGAGAAATAATCTATAAATGTTAGAAAATAAATATTGCATCCTATAGATGGTGTTTGCATTGGTCCACAAATGTCTAAATGTACTATTTTCAGTGTAGATTTTTCTCTGTAAGACTTGCCAACTAGAGATGATTCCCTATGTTGCTTTCCAAAAATGAAACCTTCACATATTTTTGTTTTTTTTGCTATTAATGGAAAACCTTTTACTATATCCTTTGTGTGTAGCCACTTCAAACCTCCAAAGTTCAAGTGTCCAAATATGAAATTCCATAGCCAGGAATCATCCTGCACTTCATATTGGAAAATTTCTTCCATCTTTGCGCCACCTTCTGCTTTCTTGACATTGAACTTACTTTATGTTGTAAATGCAATGTCGAACTACGCATATTTTTCTTTACTAACAACTAGCGATGTATTTTTCTTCTTAGCTGGATTTAATTTCAATGGGAACATTTTGTTACTTGTCATTTGGACTCTTGCAATAAGCTAATTGCTAGGATATATGTCCATAATCACATAGTTATTATCTTCCATATAGATTTTGTATCATTTTTGTAAAAATTATCTTGTGCTCATCAGAATATGCTTCAAACCAGAAACATAATAAACATCAGGCATAACTTTTTTTTCTCCTTGCTTAGTTGAAAAGTTTATATTTCCTTTTCCTAAGACATTGACTTGGATGTCTATTCCAAGTGTAACCTTGGTTTGTACTGACTTTTCCAAATTAGAAAACAACTCTATGTCTCATGTCATGTGGTTACTGGAGCCTGAATCTAGATATTAAATGTCATAGGGGATTGCTTGAGAAACATTGTATTCTACTGGGGATACTATAAACATTGCCTCAACACATCCCATAAACATAATACTAGAGGGATTGTTTGCACTATATGACTATTCTTGACCTTGTTGGCTTTGGTTATATTCTTTGTTCCTGCACTCATATGCATAATGTCCATACTTTTCACAATAATGGCACTGAATCTTTGATTTATCAGTTATCTAACGACTTGGCTGACTGGTATTTGGGTTTTTACATATTCCACCATTGTTTCCATGACTACAAATACATCCACCTCTGACAGAACTTCTTACTCTTCCTCTAGATTTATCTCTCCCCCTTCCTCTTCCATGTCTTATAGATGACTGCGTGGAAAATCCATTCTCTAATGACATACTTGACCTATTTAATATGTGTTCATGGTGTTGGCACAAGGTTGATCAGACTAGGGTCTTTCTTAGGATACCAACAAAAGGCTACTGAGTAGTCTAGAGTGTTGTCATTTACATCTTCTCCAGAGAGAAGAAGTCTCCCCCGAAGCACAACCAAGACAATAAGATAGGGAAGGGTAAGGAGAATGCTTAGACAAATCCATACATTCTAAGGATATCTGTTAGTCTTGCACAGTATCGATTAAACCTAGAACCGTGTGAACATTCCTAACTCAGATTATAGAAAACAGAGTTGTGTTTCATTCATAAAGAAACTATATCCAATTAATCAGATCTAACATCAAGATAATACGAATCAACATTCATGACATTCTGAAGCTAAGCAAACATAATAATTTCAAAATTTGGATCTCTTTGTATTAGCATCATCTAGATCTTCTCAATTACATGATTCCACTCAGATACATACACATCTCGACCATGTCATAGCTTCACAGTAAAACTCTACTACTGAGAGGATAGGTTAACCAAAACCCTTGCTCTTTCAAAATTACATCAGGACATAACTCAGTTACAATTCTGGTCAGGTTCTAAATACCCATACTCTCATAACTCTAGTTACCCCTTTTCCTCAAATGGACAATAGCACAGAACCCAAACCTTATAGGAATCAACAATACCAATATCATCTATAAAAAAATTCCCACACTTTACAATCATATTCATCCCTTATATATAAGCTAATTTGGATTTATGGTTTGATACTTTGCATGCTTTCTTGTTTTCTCATATTCACTTCTTTGAAATACATTCTAAGAGATAGGAATCTATTTGACTGTACCAAGTTCTGGGAGCTTTCTTTAACTCATACAGTGTTTTCTTTAATCTGTATACTTTGTCTTCTTGTCCAGGAATCTCATAGCCTTGTGGTTGTTCCACATATACTTCTTCTTCCAAATTTCCATTCAAAAATGTTGACTTTACATCCATTTGGTAAACTGGCCATTTGTTATGCGCAGTAATGCCTAATACAATCATGATTGTGTCCATGCACATAACTGATGCAAATATTTCATTGAAATCAATTCTAGGTTGTTGTGTAAAAACAATTGCTACTAACCTTTACTTTTGCTTCTACACATTTCCTTTTGCATATTTCTTGTTTTTATAAACCCACTTGACACTTATCACATCCTTGTCTTTGGTTACGTATACTAAGTTTGATGTTTGATTGTTCACTATGCATCTGATTTCTTCATCCATGGCTTGAGCCCATAGAACATCTTTGACAACTTCTTCAAAAGTTAGTGGATTGTCTATTTGTGAAAATAGAGAAAAAACTAAAAATGAATTTGTTGTGTCCTCATTATAGATGTCACGTATACTTCTTGTCTTCCCTGGTAACAAACTTACTAAAGTTGGATATGGGGATGTAGAACTACTTGGACTATTTGTTAGCGTTCCTTGCACTCTAGGTGTAGACTACGCACCTGTTGATCTCACTAGATAATTATGCATTGTAGTTTGTGTCATAGTGCCAGGTATAGAATGGACTGCACATTGACTTTTACATGGTGTTTGAACCATTTCTTCTTCTTTGTCATCATTATCAACAACATCAATAATTCTAACAGTCTTTGCTATGTTTCCATCCCATACTTCATTCTCCATGAACTGAACATTGTGACTTATTTTGACCTTTCTTGCGACAAGTTCATACATCTTATATCCTTTTGTATCTTCAGAATAGACAAAAAATATACATTTATTTCGTTTATTTTCCATCTTCTTTCTCAGCTCATATAGAACATGTGTGTATGCGATACAACCAAAAACTTTTAAGTGCGCCACATTATGCTTCATACTTGTCCAGGCTTCTTGAGGAATTATGTTCTTTAGAATCTTTGTCGAACATATGTTCAATATGTATACTGCAGTTGTGATTGCTTCAGCCAATACTCATTTGAAAAATGTTTGGCTTCCAACATACGACATGCCATTTCCATGATGGTCCTGTTCTTTTTTTCTGCGACACCATTGTGCTTTGGTGTATACCACACAATGAATTTCTTGCAGATTCCATGAACTTTACAAAAGTTATGAAATTCTCTTGAAATATATTCTCCTCCTCTATCAATTGTCAAGAACTTGATGTAATAACCACTTTGTTTTTCCACAAGATATTTAAACTACTGAAAACAGCCCAATGCATCAAATTTATGCTTTAAAAAATAAATCCATGTCTTTCTTGAGAAATAATCTATAAATGTTAGAAAATAAATATTGCATCATATAGATGGTGTTTGCATTGGTGCACAAATATCTGAATGTTCTATTTCTAGTGTAGATTTTTCTCTGTAAGACTTGCCAACTAGAAATGATTCCCTATGTTGCTTTCCAAAAATGCAACCTTCACATATTCTCTTTTTTTTCTATTAATGGAAAACCTTTTACTATATCCTTTGTGTGTAGCCACTTCAAACCTCCAAAGTTCAAGCGTCCAAATGTGAAATTCCATAGTCAGGAATCATCCTGCACTTCATATTGGAAAATTTCTTGCATCTTTGCGCCACCTTCTGCTTTCTTGACACTGCACATACTTTCTTCTATAAATGCAGTGTCTAACTACACGTATTTTTCTTTACTAACAAGTAGCGATTTATTTTTCTTCTTAGCTCTATTTAATTTCAATGGGAACATTTTGTTACTTGTCATTTGGATTCTTGAAATAAGTTAATTTCTTGGATATATGTCCATAATCACATAGTTATTATCTTCCATATAGATTATGTATCATTTTTGTAACAACTATATTGTGCTCATCAGATTATGTTTCAAACTAGAAACATAATAAACATCAGGCATAACTTTTTTTTCTCCTTGCTTACTTGAAAAGTTTATACTTCCTTTTCCTAAGACAGTGACTTGGATGTCTATTCCAAGTGTAACCTTGGTTTGTACTGAATTTTCCAAATTAGAAAAAAACTCTATGTTTCATGTCATGTGATTACTAAAGCCTGAATCTAGATACCAAATGTCATAGGGACTTGCTTGAGCAACATTGTATTCAACTAGGGATACTATAGACATTGCCTCAACACATCCCATAAACATAATACTAGAGGGATTGTTTTTGCTATATGACTATTCTTGACCTTTTTCGTTTTGGTTATATTTTCTATTCCTGCACTCATATGCATAATGTGCATACTTTTTACAATAATGGCACTGAATCTTTGATTTATCAGTTCTCTAATGACTTGGCTGACTGGTATCTAGGTTTTTACATATTCCACCATTGTTTCCATGACTACAACTATGCCCACCTCTGACAAAAGTTCTTCCTCTTCCTCTAGAGTTATCTCTTCCCCTTCCTCTTCCATGGCTTATAGATGACTGTGTGTAAAATTCGTTCTCTAATGACATACTTGACCTATTCAATATGTGTTCATGGTGTTGGTGCAAGGTTGATCAGACTAGGGTCCTTCTTAGGTTACTAGCAAAAGGGTACTGAGTAGTCTAGAGTGTTGTCATTTTCAACTTCTCTGGAGAGAAGAAGTCTCACCCGAAGCACAACCAAGACAGTAAGATAGGTAAGGGTAAGGAGAATGCTTAGACAAATCCATACATTCTAAGGATCTCTGCTAGTATTGCGCAATATCGATTAAACCTAGAACTGTGTGAACATTCCTAACTCAGATTACAGAAAACAGAGTTGTGTTGCATTCATAAAGAAACTATATCCAATTAAGTAGATCTAACATTAAGATAATATGAATCAACATTCATGATATTCTGAAGCTAAGAAAACACAATAATTTCAAAATTTGGATCTCTTTGTATTAGCATCATCTGGATCTTCTCAATTACATGATTCCACTCAGATACATACACAGCTCGATCATGTCAGGGATTGACAATAAAACTCTGCTACTGAGAGACAAGGTTAACCAGAACCCTTTCTCTTTCGAAATTACATTAGGACATAACTCGGTTACAATTCTGGTCAGGTTCTAAAAACCCATACTCTCATAACTCTAGCTACCCCTTTTACACAAATGGACAATAGCACAGAACCCGAACCTTCTAGGAATGAACAATACCAATATCATCAATACAGAAACTCACACACTTTACAATCATATTCATCCCTTATATATAAGGTAATCGGGATTTATGGTTTGATACTTTGCATGCTTTCTTATTGGCTCATATTCACTTATTTGAAATACATTATGAGAAATAAGAATCTATGTGACGATACCAAGTTCTGCGAGTTTTCTTTAACTAATACAATGTTTTCTTTAATATGTATACTTTGTCTTCTTGTCCAGGAACCTCATAGCCTTGTGCTTGTTCCACATATACTTCTTCTTCCAAATGTCCATTAAAAAATGTTGACTTTACAACCATTTGGTAAACTGGCCATTTGTTATGCGTGGTAATGCCTAATACAATTATGACTGTGTCGATGCGCATAATTGGTGCAAATGTTTCATTGAAATCAATTCTAGGTTGTTGTGTAAAAACACTTGCTACTAACCTTTACTTGCGCTTCTACACATTTCCTTCTGCATGTTGCTTGTTTTTATAAACCCACTTGACACTTATCACATCCTTGTCTTCAGTTACATCTACTAATTTTCATGTTTGATTGTTCACTATGGATCTGATTTCTTCATCCATGGCTTCAGTCCATACAACATCTTTGGCAGGTTCTTCAAAATTTAGTGGATCGTCTATTTGTTAAAATAGAGAAAAAAACAAAAATGAATTTGTTGTGTCCTCATTATAGATGTCATCCAGACTTCTTGTCTTCCTTGGTAACAAACTTGCTAAAGTTGGATCTGGGGATGTAGAAGTACTTGGACTATTTGCTGGTGTTTGTTGCACTCTAGGTGTAGATTGCGCACCTGCTGATCTCACTAGATAGTTATGCATTGTAGTTTGGGTCATAGTGCTAAGTGTAGAAGGGACTGCACATTGAATTTTACATGGTGTTTGAACCATTTCTTCTTCTTTGTCATCATTATCAACAACATCAATAATTCTAACTGTCTTTGCTATGCTTCCATCCCATGCTTCATTCTCCATAATTGAACATTGAGACTCATTATGACCTTTCTTGCGACAAGTTCATACATCTTATATCCTTTTGTATCTTTAGAATAGCCAAAAAATATACATGTATTTCCTTTGTTCCAGCTTCTTTCTTAGCTCATCTGGAACATGTGTGTATGCGATACAACCAAAAAAATTTAAGTGCGCCACATTGTGCTTCATACTTGTCCAAGCTTCTTGAGGAATTATGTTCTTTACACTCTTTGTCGATTTATGGTTTGATACTTTTCATGATTTCTTGTTCTTGTTCTGTTGTAACTTCTACTCCTTATTGGTGTTGCACTGTCCTTCTTTCCAACCATTTTACGTTTCCTCCCTTACTCTGTTGTCCAACTTGTTTGTGTCTTGAGCAACTTGTGTTTGACTAAAATTGGGACTATATTCTTCCTTGCACAACTTCTAATCAACAAAACGAAGGGCCCAATAGGCTCCAACCACTATCCTTGAATTGTCCTCAAGGCAAGTCCTCAGTTCTTACGTGATATATGGACTAGCATGTTTCTTTCCTTTGTTTTCTGTCTCTACTTTGCTTCCATATTCTTCTTGTGCTATTTCCTTTTTCACCTCTTCAAACAAAGAACCCAACTCTAGGACCAATTCCAAGGCTCTCTTCCTTACTCCTTCAAAACTAACAATTTTATCCTGCCACTTCCTAGCAAGCAGTGAATCTTCAGCCATGAACTGCTGAGTCACATCTGCAATGCATCCCTTAGGCTTGTATGTGACAAGGGAGTTCCACTTTGAATCATATGTAGCATCTACTTGATGCATCTGGATGTAGGTTGTCTAAAGGACAGGTCAAAACTCCCTTAGCTCTTTTTTTAGCTACTAACTGTGGTTCAAATAGAGCATTCAGCTCATTGTCTGTATGTTGGATCTGGTCAAATTTTTCCTTCTACTCCAGTGGATCCATGGTGAAAACAACTTCCTTGTTAATCGACTGGATCTTCATGTGCACATCCTCCAAAGTCTAGTTGCGTCTTGCAATGATACCCATACAATCGCTAACTTACCGAAAGATCCTTGTGAATTATTTTGTTTGTTTGTTCAAGGATGCTCTTGCATTATTTCCTTCAAGCACTAATTTTTCAATTTTCCCTTGAAGCTTCCTGGGTTGTTGTTTTGCTTCAGGCTGACTCTTCCACAATTGTGATTCAAGGTTCTCTTTTTGAATGGACAACTCTGAACATGCTCCCTGGAGTAGCTCAATCTGTTGCTTAAGATTGCCTGCTACACTGGACTGTGGCAGTTGTGGTGCTTTCCTTCAGATCAGTGGCCATGCTTTTGCAATCTTTTCCTGGACCCTTTCTAGTTTTTTCTTTGCCTAGATCCTTATACAATCTTCCTACGTTCGGTTTTCTTGCTAAAGGAGTTCTTTCTCTTTTCAAAATTATGCTTCCCTTTCAGCCCATTGGAACCTTTGTTCTAGTTTATCAGTTGAGGCTTTGATCATCCCTACTAGCTATGATGACGACCATTGAGCAAGGCCAGATAAGAAGTAGTGGCCTCTGTGGGTACTTGGACCTACAGTGGGATTCCACTAGTCGTTGAGTGTTCCGAAGGTGTCTCCACCTCTTACTCCCTTGTAGATGGACCTTGTGGCTACTGCGCAAGTCTCATCCTCAATGTTTATGGAAGGAATGGTAGCAGTTCTATTTTTTTTAGGAAGAGTTGCATTAGCTCTGCACACTGTTGTGGGTTTTAGAGTACTAGCTCCATTTTCTCCTGCAATGACATTGCACTCTGTCCTAATGTAGTTTCAGGTTCCTTCTAAACCTATGGTACTTATGCCTCTTTATGGAATTCGACTTATGGGGTTCCGATCCTTTGAATGGTACTCTCAACATTGATTGTTGAGAGGGGTCATGGCATGCTTGGGGTTTGCGATATGGGCATAGTTTGTGTCTCGTTCAAAGGTTGAGTGTCCTGCATTGGTATAAATGGAATAATTTGTTGGCTCAGGACTTCAGGGTTTGGACCAGTGTGTTCTGGTCTATGCACGGGTAGTTCAGGGGGCTCCAATTGCATGGGCTCTGGTTTAGTAGTTTGGGGTTGAAGGGTTATTTCTTGAGGTGGTGATTGGGGTTGTGGGGGTGATGGGGCTTGTTTGGTGATGACGGTGGTGGATGGAGTCATATCAGGTTCAAGTTCATCCCGAATGTTAATGATCGTTTGGGTCACTCGAGTCACTGCTCAAGTATGAGGGATGGTTGATGATATAGAATAAGGGTTTAGGATATTCACGTGGGAGATTTGTGTCCTCAGTTTCTTGAACAACAGGTCTCCAATGAAAGAAGTGTTTAGGATGCCATTGACATCTTTTACCTCTCAACATAGCTTGCTCTAGAAGCTGTGGGAACATGGAAAATGTACTCTTCTTGTGTTCCAGCAGCTACCTCTCTTAATCCTCCTCCTCTGATTTGTATGCATTGGAGAATATTTATTTTTCTCTTCTGGGCCCGAGATATGTCCTACCCTTACTTCCTGTCCCTTTTTCTTCAGGAGCTCCGGAGGTAAAAGATAGTGCATCCCCGAATTGCGTGGGTTTCACTTCACTCTTGACCATGAAATGACCTCCTTTTCAAAGGCTTCTTCATCCATGTAGAACGACAACATATAGTAGTTGAAGTATTCTAACTTGGCATACCTTGGCAAAACAAAGTTGTGGTGGCGGTTCATTCTGAATGTGATGTTTCACATGTTCATGTTGAGCAATTCCTAAGGTATGCGCAACCTTTGAGTTGCGTAAAGTAGCTGGTTATACCATTTTAATAACATTGTGTTGTTGAATGTCGTGTTCTTTGAGTTCGACCTTGAGTGCCAAGGCTCAAAATTCTTTGCTAGTCGGTCTTTATTTGTTGTTGATAGTGGTCTTCCTAAAGATGGCATCCGCTTCAGCATGGTGAACGCAACTAGAAGGTATCCATAGGTGAAGGTTCATGTTGGCCCTCGACCAAGTTTTATGGAAACATTGGTCATGTTTGAACATTTTGGGGGATTCAACAGGATGGTCGAAGATGAAGCACCCAAGAAAAGAGGAGATCATGGGATCTCACCCTTTTTGCGGGCTTTTTGGTTTTTAGGGTTTATGTACTGGGTATGGGATATCAACCCATGGGTTTTCCCATGTTTAGGCCCCTTTTGTATTGTATAAATAAGTATCTAGGTGATGTAAGAAAGAGACCTAGTAGGCTGATGGCTTAGTGCTAATGTTGGCTATGTGCAAGAAGATATGTTAAGGCTTGCAGAGCTAAGTCCAAGTGTTTTGTAAGTTCTTTGTGCATAGACTGTGTAAAGGATCTGTGCTTGGACCTAACTCGGGGAAGGAGGATATCACGAGGTGCGCACAGATCTCCTGTCCTATGCCGAGTTGGATTTGTGGATTTGTGCATGTAAGAAGATTGAAGGAGACTAATAAAGAAGAAGAAGAGTTGGTGGATGTAGTGCGACACTGGGGTGAGCCACGTATATCCTGTGTCGATGTGCTTTGTGATATGTTGTTTATGTTGTTTATGTATTTAATTTCTTAAATCCATTGACGCTCAAGTGATTTATGTATGAATGAATGCTATATCTAATCTGATGTTGTGTGCTAATGGTTAGATATGATTATATCCTGAGTAATACTACATTGTTCTGTAACAAGGGTTTAACATGAGATGTGAATAAGGGTTAAAATACTAATGAATGTTAATTGCTAAGTTTTATGTTAAGTATTGTGATCACAGATCTGTGTCCCATCTAGGTTGTAGACACTTGAGTCCTGCAACCCCCCCTTCCTCTACCTTGGGTGAGACTTCATCTTCTTTGCAGGTGTTGCCGAAAGGACCAGTAGTTAGGGTTTTGTTGGTACGTTGTTGAAGAATTGAACCCTGGGTCTTCCCCTTTGCTAACAAATGGTTTTGTTGCTAGCACCTATGATTGTTGGGAACTGAAGAAAAGAGAAAGCTATGTGCGTAGATCTGTTGTTGTAGTGTGCAGTATTCTACTTGACTTGCAAAGCTCTGTGCTAAGAGAAGGAAGCCTGATTTGAAGAAAGAGGTAAGATCTTAAAGCTTTGTGTGCTGATAAAGGTTTAAGATAAGTGGAATTTTTGCTTCGAAAGTATGGATCTAGGTATGTTTGATAGATTTGGTCCTAGTCTCAAAACTACGGCACCGTTAGAAGAAAGAAGATTTGATCTGAATAGATTTGATATAAATAGTGAAAGATATGTTATTCCTATGCATAGAAAGAATTTTTGGACTGAAAAATGGATGCAGGACCCTAGAAAGAATTTTTGCAGGTTGCAGGTCCATCATTGTGATCCCAGTGCATAGTACAAGAAAGGTTGGGGATCGTTTAAGAGAAAGAGAGGATTAACAATTTGTTATAGTTGCAAAATACCGAGACATATTTCTAAGGAAAACCCTGGTAGAGGTCCCATTTGTCTTTGTTGTAAAGCTATTGATCATGAGGTTTTGGATTTCCCTAGAATGATTGCTAAAGTTGAGAATATGAACTTGAGACAAGAAAACCACGAAGAAGGTCAAGAAACGAAGGATATGTTAGAAAACCAGAAAGAGTCAGAGACTATGTTATCACAGCTGAAAGAAACATTGAATGATCACAGAGACATCAATTTACCATACATCTTGAAATAAAAACAATGCATAGAAACAACAATAGGAGACTTTGACATAGACTGTGTCCTGGATGAAGAAACACAAGTGAACATTATGCCAGAAAGTACTTGGGAAATTTTGGGAAAGCCTGCTATCATTCCTTCATTAAGAGGGATAAACTTGTTTAAAGGAAAGATGATAACGCTATGTGGAAGACTTACTCATGTACCTATGATTTCACATGGAGCATCGACTAAAGAAGAGTTTGAGGTCATTAAGTTTGTTGAGAACAATGGTCCTTTTTCACTTTTGTTAGGAAAGACTTGGATTGAGGAAGATCAGATCCAGAGGAAAGAGACGAGGAAGCCACAGAACAAAAGAAGCAAAGACTTCATAGCCAAGAAAATAGAGCAACTAAGAGAAGAACAAGAGGACAAGTCGAAGAAACTAAGGACCAGAGACTTAGTTGTTGAAGCTAAAAGAACACAAGAAGGCTTAAAGAACCTATCGATGAAGGAGAAAAGAGAACCTACCCCAGAAGTAGTAAGAGAAGAAATATTGCATGCAAAAATTATGAGAGAACATCAACAGTGCGAAGTTACTATGCTAATAGAAGACAAGAGTACGAATGGAAATATGAATCTAGAAAATCAGATCATAGGGAAGAAGGCCAGAAATCTTAGTAAGAAGAAAAAAAAGTTAGAAGCACTGCAAGAGGTTCTAGTAAAGACTTCACAGGAAGAAGGCTTGTAGAAATTGAACATTGCCAGAATAGAAGAACATCGCCAGAGAGAACTTCGACTTGGCGAAGATATATTACTGTTGGAGGCATATCGACTGTTAGAATGACTCTCCAGAATGGTTAGAAACAGATTTATTGTGGAAAATATCGCCATGAGACCATTGAGACCATTCCATAACGAATGGAATCGTATTGATTGAGTATTTTCGATCCATTGGAGGAACCCGTTACGACATTGTTTATTTAATCCGTCAAATCCCTCATCGGGGACACTTTTTCAAATTGTGACTATCTGAGCTAACAAGATAACTGATTGATATCGCGTAATGTGTTTGAGACCTCGACACCCATTTTTCTTACCTTGATTACCCGTTCTCCTACCCTAGATAATTGACTGCGAGTGTCTATTTCAGGCGAACATAGCGCAGTAGAGAAGTCTGTGGAAGATATTTTGATAGACCTTATGGTTGAGAAGGTCATGTCCACAGGAGTATAGGACTTGTCGATGGCTGGATTGCAATCATATCCCTCGAATTCATGTCTATCCAGTCGATATGGGCTATCCTGAACTGCGACAAAGAAAAGAAGCAAGCACCGTGATGACCAAGAGAACACAAAGCTTATCCCATCGATCTTTCACAACTACATCCCACCTCTGGTTGGTGCAGTTAGTATTGATAGCATCCCGCGTGACTTCAAGTACATGCTCATCACTGCGTACCTCCCGAAGGGGATATGCATAGTTGGACCACAACTAGGACTGATCCCTGATCTTAAGATCAATGACTTTAACCTAGGAGACATAAAGAATTATACGTTGGTCACACCGCATAGGTACTTGACAAAGATGACTGAAAATAAGCCAAAGATAGTTCCCCAGTCATTGATCAAGGAGATCGTGACGTCCACCATCCTCAATGTCATGAAGATACCCCACTTAGGTAGACATTAGGAGGTTAACCCATGCGTTAAAATCCTCCTATCATGCTACCATGGAGTTTATCTATGGTTAGATAGGCACATGACTGTGGATCAATACTAATCCACATGATCACTAGATTGAGCATGTAGGGACCAGACTCTCACCAATTCTATCCAGGGAAGTCTTCAGACTTCTCCCTGGCGTAGCATATAAAGGAAATCTACGATGATGTGGAGAAGGGGAAGAAAGGCTACAAGGTAGCCTCCATCCAAGATGATGCAGTGTGCCTAGCTTTCCAGTTGATCATTAACAAGCTTTTTCGGAAGAATAGACCAATGTAGGTCATGGGGTTCATAGTCCACCTAACAAGGAAGTGTGTTGAAGGGATCTAGATGAACTGGGAGAGATACCTCATCAACAAGTTGGTGAAGGAATGTCGCGAAGCGCAAGACCAAGTTTATGAATTCAACTTCAGCTGGTTACTAATTCTTATAACATATGTCGCTTGGGAGATGTCGGAGGGAGCAACATTCCCTGAAGTCAATCCATCAGAACCACTGGCTGCGTGGTTCACCACCTTGTGGTATACAAGTGATATGGAGAAGAAATGGCATTCAAACACTATCTTCCACATTTACTACTTACAACTCATGTGGGCCATTGAATCCTTTACCCGAATGATGTTAAATATGCTCCATAGGTTCAGACCACCCGTGAAGTTTCGCATACATCGACACTTCATATATATCACCACATGTGGGAATGAAAACAAGGAGGAGCTACGGTCTTACTACAAGTTGACTGAGGAAGATATGGAGGAGATAACCAAGGAATGACCTACAAAATTCCTTGTACCAATTTGAGATGCAGAATTCTCTGACCATGACCTCATTGGAAGTCCTGTGGTCACCAGGACTAAATGGGATGGACCAAACATCACTAAGAAAAATAAAAATAAGGAAAAAGTTCAGGATATAAATAGCGCATCGGAGGAAACTACACGTGACTAACCTGGAGGAGGATGAGGTGACAAAGTAAACCAAGAGGAGGAAGGGGAAGACGAGCAGAAAAGGGGCAAAGCGACACCACTGAAGGATCCCCTTACAGAGGTCGAGATATTGAAGAAAAGGAATGTTTCTCCAAATAAAACCTCAACACGGAAGAAGTCACGAGCCAATAATCCTCAATCATAGAACATGATCATAGTGGATGATATTGACCTCATCACTGCAGCTGTAGAAAATGCCTCAGAGGATATTTTGCAGCGAAACAAAGCAAAGAAGGAGACAATGTATGATAGAATCAAGTTGGAGATAAAGGGGGTAGAATAATCTCTCTATTCGATTCTTGTAGTGTCTACTGCGTCGTCATCATCAGAAGTTGTAGAGTTGGGGGATGAGCCCACCCAACTGTGAAGGATAACAGATGCTACAGAAGCTCGCCTTCGTTGAGTACAGAAAGAAAAAGAGTAGGCCACCAATGCCTTGAAGCAAGCAAAGGAGGAATCCCTAGTGCAACATCGGGTTGTGCAGCAAGAGAAATATGACCTCTAGGTGAAGTTTGAAGAGGACAGAGAGAAGATCGAGAAATAAAAAGAACAGTTTCTCGCGGAGAAGATTGGAGTTAAAGAAGCAGTAACTAGAGCACTTCTCTCTATATCGGGCCTGGCCCAAATGGAATAAGAGATAGTTGAAAGCCAAGTGGGGAAGCTCACTGAAGTCATTTAGTAGCTTCAAGCAAGAGTACGAGAGATGGAATTGCAAATAGTGCCGAGCACTCCACAAGAAGTGTCTGATCAAAGGGAAGAAACTGCCAGGAGCGTAGTAGAAAGAATCAAGGCATTGGCTTCAAAATGCAAGCAATTAAGTAACTGAAGTGCGCAGACTTATGAGAGCCTTACAAAATACCCGGAGCTGAGGATATTGGAGGCACAACTCCAGGAGGTGAATCAATAGGAATCGATAGTGCAAGCACAGCTGAAGCATCTTATGACCATCAAGAAGATGAAGAGATTGCAGGAGCAATGCGTAGTTCAGCAGTAGGTCAATTGTTATCCAGAGAAGAGTGATAAAAGTGACACAGTGACTCCATTCTTTGCATGATGAAGCCTACACCCTCTTTGAAGATATCTATTGATAAGGATCACAGCTGTCGCAGGTGGTCACAACAGTGGAACAATGCTTGAAAATCCCTATCACCGAGAAAGTCATTCAGAAGTTTGCTGAGTAGGAGGCCCTGGCGAAGCAACAGGTTGAGGCAGCTTGAGGCCTTGGAAGCAGTGTTGCCTAGATCATACTAACTAAGAACGTGTCACAGGTGAGTGTCGGGGGCTTGTGGGCCATCGACCAAGTTTTGTGGAAACATTGGTCATGTTTTACCATTTTTTGGACTTCGACAGGCTAGTTGAAGATGAAGCACCCAAGTGAAGTGGAGATCATGGGATCTCACCCTTTTTGCATGATTTTTGGGTTGTAGGGTTTATGTAACAGGTATGGGATTTCATCCCATGGGTTTTCCCATGTTTAGGCCCCTTTTTTAATGTATAAATAAGTAGCTAGGCAATGTAAGAAAGAGACCTAGTAGGTCGATGGCTTAGTGCTAATGTTAGCTATGTGCAAGAAGATGTGTTAAGTCTTGCGGAGATAAGTGAAAGTGTTTTGCAAGTGCTTTGTGCATAGACTATGTAAAGGTTTTGTGCTTAGACCTAACTCAGGGAAGGAGGATATGGCGAGGTGCGCACAGATATACTGTCCTATGCGAAGTTGGCTTTGTGGCTTTGTGCATGTAAGAAGATTGAAGGAGACTAATAAATAAGAAGAAGAGTTGGTGGATGTATCCCCACACTGGGGTGAACCAAATATATCCTATGTCGATGTGCATTATGTTATGTTGTTTATGTTGTTTATGTATTTAATTTCTTAAATCCATTAATTCTCAAGTTCTTTATGTATGAATGAATGCTAGATCTATTTTGATGTTGTGTGCTAATGGTTAGATATGCTTAGATATTGAGTAATACTATGTTGTTATGTAACAAGGGTTTAACCTGCTATGTGTATAAGGGTTAAAATACTAATGAATGTTAATTTATAAGTGCTATGTTAAGTATTGTGATCAAATATATGTGTCCCAACTAGTTTGTAGACACTTGAGTCCTACCACCCTCCCTGCTTCTACCTCGGGTGAGACTTCATCTACTTCGCAGGTGTTGCCGAAAGGGCCGGTAGTTAGGGTTTTGTTGTTGCACTATTGAAGTGTTGAACCCTAGGTCTTCCCCTATGCCAACAATGCTACCCTTCTCCTGAGCTTCCTCACATGCTACCAAGAGTTCTTCCAACAAATATTTACACCAATTGAATACTGCTCCATTAGTGCAAAAATCCGTTATCGACAAGGCATCCAACGTGCACTCTCCCTTGTAATATGACCGCATTACATTTCTAGCAATCACATAGAAAGTTGTTTTGACTATCTCAGGTAGAATGGGGTCAATATTGGTTGTGTTCCCCCCTCTCTGAGTATGAAATATTTCATGCAAATTGGGTTCTCCCTTTTTCTTCCCATGTTTACTAGGACCTTGAAATCCTTTTGATACATCTTCTCCTTCGATGGATAGGCCCATGAGTTTATGGATATCCTCTGCATGTACGAGATACTATATGTCAATCCATAAGCTCGTCATGCACACAGATGATGAGGAACTTAATAGACCACCTAATCTCACCAATAGTGTCGAAAAATGGCAAGTCTCAGAGATTCATGATGTTGGAGTTGAAGAAGTTGATGAACTCCAGCTTCAGCATGAACTACATCCTTCCCAAATCATCTAGAGCTACATTCCAGAACATGTCAATGTTCAATTGTGGGAACAAGACCTAGTCTATTAGGTCGAGGTCGAGGAGTTTCACCTGCTCAACCTTTCCCTTGAGATCACCCACAATCTCGACCTAGGGATCAGATGGCTCATCCGACATTGCATATTTGGAAACTAAACTCCCTCTTCCTGTAGCTATCGACATAGTGAATCCGGACTGTCAAAAGGCTTCGACAGGATAACTGGGATTTGGGATCTTGATCGAGGGTCAAGAGATTGCACAGGCGTGACTAAAATTCAGAAATCGCAAGGCATGAAGTTCTCTATGGGAAACAATACATATTACACCGAGTTCACACAACCTTATACTCAGGCTTAGCTGGCATGTTTTGTAATAAATTCTAAGGCCACTCATCAATAATCATATAGACGCAAACAAAAGATGATTTGTCTGACGAGACTATTAACGGGGTAAATCTATCTGGTGATTGTGGCATTTACTAAACCAATTGGTCAAGGATGTGGCCGAACTTAGACCTTATTGTTTGAATAGATGAGAATACTGGTGTGAATACCGATGGTATCTTCATGTATCACATATTTATGGTTTAACAGTGTTTAAATGGATTACTGTAGCAATCGTAAAGGCTATGACTAGACCAAGTGCATGTGGCACATGGACTAGGATTGTGTTCAGATTCAATCTCCCTCAGACCACAAATGGGTCCCCATCACATTTAATGATTGTATTTAATGGACTCATGGCTCTTCTAATCCTATGTTACTAAGTAAGAATTTATGCACCAAATAAACACTTAGACTGAAAAATGAAATACATGTTGCAGCGCAACAATGCACACTCCAAGTTTATTAACTAAATTCAAAGAAATTACAAAAACTCCAAATCTAACTACTACACATGCTCCTTTGGACTAGAGAAATAGTCCTTTAGCTCAGTTCTGAGAAATATAGGATTTTAGGCAAGCGCCATTCACCCATCCTCACTGTAGTATACCATCCATTTGCACGAGTCTAACTGCTCCAAAGGGTCATATCTCCGCAACTATAAATGGTCCCAACCAATTCATGCACAACTTGCCTAGACATTTCTGGTATCAACTATCATAAATTAGGACCTTATATTCTTGCACAAATGTTTTATTCTTAATTTTCATGTCGTTCCAAGCTTCCTTCCTTTCTTTCTCAATTGATTGATGAAAGTCTCCTAAAAAATTAGTCTCATCAAGTTCTTGCAACTCAGTAACCCTTTGCACGACTGATTCATCCTCTGACATGTGTGTAATTTGTGCAATGTATAGATTCGGGGTATTGAACTCTGCGGGTACCACAACCTATTTCCCATATACTATATGAAATGGAATATACTTGTGGAGTTTCTCTGTGGTTGTCTTGTAAGACCATAAAAAAATTTGGGACCCTGTCATCCCAATATTCCATGTTTGTGCACCAAACCTTCATTAATCCTCTCTCTAGAATCTTTTTAAACACATCTACTGTGCCATTGGCTTCTGGGTGGTAGGGGATAATTTTATGATGTTGGATTAAGAACTTTGTTGTAATATTTTCTATTATACTACTGATAAAATGACCACCCTAATCACTGGTCAGACTCCTAGGACATCCAAACTGAGCGATAATGATTTCAAAAATAAACCTGACAACAGTATCGGTCAATAAATCATGAATAACTTTTTCCCCAACCCATCGTGTAAGATAATCAATTGCAGTAATAATATACCTATCCTTTGAGTGCTTATCCATGGGGTTGATTGGCCCAATGAAATCAACCACCCACTTCTCAAATGATTGCAGAGATCGAATTTGTTGAAGAGGCAATTCATCTCGTTGTGATGGCTTGCTTACTCTTTGACAGACTTCGCAAGATCTATCATATTCCTTTGCATCCTTGAAGAGTGTGGCCCACCATAATCCAGCTTGGAGGACTTTTTGCGTAGTGGGATTTCCTCCAACATGGCCTCCCACAACTCCATTGTGGCACTCCCATAGTATGTCTTGTATTTCGTTCTCTAAGACGCAACTCCATGATCCATCAACAATAAGATTTATGTAGTCTTCTCTTGTTCATGTTGCTACAATGTATAACTGATGCAAATATTCTCCTTCCATATTGTTGTCCTTTGGCTCTGTATATCGAGGGCCTACATACAGATCCAACGGATGAGCTACTTTGATTCTGTCTACTTTAAATGTCATAGTATCCCTCTTTAGGTCAATGAAATCATAATTATCATAGTCCCAGTCAGTACCAAGTAGTGCAAGATAAGGTTCATTATCTCCCATGATTTCGATCACCTCAAAATCAGCTACAATCTTCACTCCCGCAACATCTATATCCACATTCTCCAGTCTTCCTATTGGAAAAATAGAATAATGATTGGCCATTCTTAACCGGATTGGGGAATATGTCAACTGGGGTTTTCCTAAATCTTCCCAAGTCTTTTTAGGAAGTATGTTAACATTAGATCCTAGATCTAACATAACAACTTCAATATCAAACTCATCTAGTTGGGTTGCTAGTCTAAACTCTTTC